>CM021102.1:780718713-781263538 GCA_007115665.2 Sequoiadendron giganteum
AAATTTCTCAATTGATGTGTTGTTTTTCTCCATTAAAAGTATTTGAGCCCTCCTCAATCAAAAGAAAATCAAAGGTGTCGAGCTCCAATAATAATGCACCTTGATTATGTTGATGTTATTGAGCAGCTTCGGTCTGCACTTCCCAAGAAGAAAAGAATAAATTAAATGTATAGCCTCTAGGCTATTTAATTTATATTAAACAATATATTTTGCTAAAGGGCCTACCCTTTATGATTCGACTATCCTTGCCTCAACTTGAGCCGACCTCAAGTTAATTTATTGTTTATCTTGTTTTTCAAGAAAGGCCGACCTAAATGAAGAGGCGCCTATGATGTATAAATACAAGGTCATTATCATTGTAAAAGGCATTCGATTTGATAAAGCAAGTTTGCATTTACTATTTGAAGAGCAGAAGTTCGCATATACTTGAAGAGCAGAATTCACATTTGTAGCAGCAGTCCGATTTCAAGGAAGAACAGATTCATTTGTATCTTGTGCATTAAGGAGAAGTGCGAATTCATAGTGACTCTCTATTGGCCATTGTTGGGCCTGTGTTGTAAGCAGAATTCTGTCATTTGTTATACAATATATAAGAGACTAATTTGCTGGGTTTTTCTCCCTCAAGAGGAGGGTTTTCCCAGGGTATCTTTGTGTGTTCATTGTCTTATGTGTTTGCAATTCTTTAAGTACTTATATTGCTCAATCTGATCTAAGTAACACTAACAATAGGGACACGCCTTCAGCGTAATAGAAAAAAAGTATTTTTAAATACTATTAAAATAAAATAAAAACATTTTTGAATGCTAAATAAAAGTAATTTTAAATACTTGTGAGAATTTGGTCTCAAGGGCCCATTTTTGAGCACTATAAAAGGAGGCACCTATCTTCATTTGAAAATCATCAATCAAGTTATCCTCTTTACATCCAATTTTCAGATTTGAGTAGTTTGTTCAATTCAAGGAATCCAAGGACAAAATCCCTTGGTTTGTTTGGGGTTTGAAAGGACAAAAACCCTCTTGAATTCCACATTTGGAATCAAGGATGAAAACCCTTATTTCCAATCTTGGCTGATTTCATCCGGAAATCACAATTGTGCTGATTTGTGGTGGATTTGGATTTTGCTACAGTGTTGCTATAGTGTTTTTGGCAAGCAAAAGTCATCATTTCATCACTGACGCATAATTGAAGGTTTATATGTTGAGTTTTAGAATTTTGGCAAATTCTTGGGCATCATATAGGGCTGGATTTGAGTTGTTACATTCATACCAGCTGTTGGTTGACATCATTGGAGGGTTTGGGCACTATTTTTGTAGGTAGCCCAACTGCACAAAAATTCATAAATTATTATTCAAGGATGGCCATTCATTTTTTTGAGATATTTATTGCTGAGTTGGGAGGCGCCAGCTGTGAGGACAGTTCATACATATTAATTTGGCACTTACGAGGTCAGACTTGTGTTTCTAGAGTCTCATCTACATTACATCAGCAGCAGGGAGGGTTAAAAATAGTTTGTTTGATCATTGTAAGCTCCTACCGCAGCCGTACAACTGCTGTACCAGTCTGTACAGCCCTTAACCTAGCTGGGTCAGCCAGCCATACCACTCCAATAAGATCTATGTGAGTTCAAAATTGTAATTTCAGATTTGATTCTTGTTTTAAAGCAATTTCTAGCTTCTAATCATTGCAAAAATATTTAAAATAATTAAAACCAGACTTTGAGGATTTCCAAATTTTTGTTTGAATCTGATCTGAGCATTTGAAGTGTCCTAATGTTTGTAACAGCCATTGAATTTATCAAAATTTGGTTCAGATTTTGGTTTATGAAGTGTTTTGAGGGTTTGATTAAGTATTTTCCATCATTATTTTCAATTTTCAGTTCGCCATTTCATTTTGTTTCTTGTTTCGAAAAAAAAGATCAGAAAATAGCAAAAAGTATAAAACCATAAAAATATAAGGGTACATTACAGAAAATGTGTGTTACTGTGTGAGGAAGACTAGATGAAGTGATTTGTGTTTAAATCAAAATGGAGTATTAAGAACTTGCATAGTCTTTGAGACTTGGACTCCACAAAAAATTGGCAAGCTGATTTTTGACTGACTTGAGTTTGCTGAAAAAATTGAGCCAAAACTCAGAATTTAAAAATTACATATAATATATGAAAATGTTTTGACTCTTTTTCTATGTTCTTCATAGTCATAGATTCGGCCAATTCTAGCATTTGAGACCCATGATTCGTCAAAATTCGCAAGTCTTGGATGTTAGACTTACTGAGCTTGATTTGAACTCAGACTCACAAATCCTATCCGAGTTTTGTTACTATGGAAAAAAGAACCAATTCATCTTTAGAAGTAAAAAATCCATGTGAGGAGTGTCCCTCCGTGAAGTGTAGAAGATATATTGTGAAACGGATCTTGGTTTCTGAAAACTCTCGATAATTTTGATTAGTTTACATTTCATTTTCAAGGCCCTTCAGATAAATTTTCAGGGAATTCAATGTGCTTTGAGAAGACAAATGAGCTAAAGCAAATCCTAATTTGATATTGCAGTTTCAAAGTTTAAGTACTGGTAACAAAACCATGATCTCAACAAGGTGATAGTCTTAAAGGAAGGTGACTATCTTAAGGAAATTATATCCTTACTATCTAGATCACCTAGATTTGGCTAGGATTTTTGGGCCCCTTTAGATCATTTTTCAGGGAATCCAATGTGCTTTGAAAAGGGGAATGACCTAAAGTAAATTTTAAATTTTTTATATTGCATTTTCAAATTCAAGCACAAGTAACAAAACCGTGATCCCAACAAGGTGACAGTCTTAAAGGAAAGTGACTGTCTTAAGGGGGTTCTATCTTAAATTACCACCTAGATCACTTCAATTTGGCTAAAATGCCTCTTATAAAAATTGAAGTTGATTCATATAAAGTTCCTGTTCTGATGGAAGAGGTCATGCATCAATATTTTGAGTTCACCAATGGAAGGATCTTAAGCTGAATATCTTTATTATGCAGTAGCATTCTGCTTTCATTAGAAATTTGTGTCATCCTTGCTGATTCCTAGCTACTCCAATTTACACATGAATTGCACCATAACACTTGCTCATTGTTTGTCGGTCTAGGCAAGGATTTTAATATCTTTATTATATCTATTGAAATAGGAACAATTTTCGAAAAAATGAGTTACTTTTGTATAAAAATTTATTAAACTTCAAGAAACTCCATACATCATCAGTACTTATAAAGATTTTTTCATTGTTAAAGTGTTTTAATTATTTTGAGCACATTTGCAATGCCCTAATTTGAGATGTTGCTCCATAATCTCTTCAATTCTCCCTTATTTAAGTTTCAACTGAAGAGTTTTGCAGAAAACTTGGCTTTTCATAGGACATACTGCACTTTCTTTAAGTGATCTCTATGTTCTTAATTGCTGCTTTTGAAAATTAGTATGTCATGTAGGAAGGTAGTAAGAAAATTCCCTGTCTTGTGAAATTTACTGTTCATTGACCACATAAAGGGCTAAGATCATTTGTCAGCAAGAAATATGAAAAGATATAACCGATGATTAAAATTGTATGTCAATCCCTGGTAGGAAATTTTCATCGTGACCTTGTTCAGTTCTGATTTGCTGGTGCCAAATTCTCAGATGTATCTCAGATAATGAGCAATAGCTTTCAAGGTTCATACTACATAATATCCAGCAAAACATTCATACAAGGACTAGGATATTTATCTTTGATGGTCTCTTTATTTTGGGTTTGAATAGCTTGGGAGAAAATAAGCGTAGCAAAAGGAAAATTAATTCAAGCAAAGATCTGTGCAACTTTAAAGTATGGTGATTTTGGATGAGCTATTATCCTTTTTAAGGACAAAAAATGAGTCCAAAAGTAGTACGTCCTTAAGAGTTAAATGCTGGATCAAAATGCCTTTCTTATGATAAGCTTCTTTTAGAGTTTGGATTTCGCTCGTCTCACTAGTTACCAAACCAGATACAAGGCATGCTCACTGACGTTTGATGCAAACTTTCTTGCTCATTTGCAAGATGGATTTTATGCCAGGCTATTAACAAAGCTATTTTATATTCTGATTCTTAGTATTATTCTGTTACAGGCTTGAAGGGTTTTTAGATTTTGGTTCTAAATAATGTTATTGAACCATTTGGATGTTATGGGTTATTATCTTTTTTTTTCGACTTTGGCACTGAGAGAAAAAGTGCCTTCAAAATAGGCAATATGAATTTACCATCTTGTAAGAGATGCAGCTTTCCATTTGTCATCTTACAGTGAAGTACGGATAGAAGGCTTGGAAACATTGGATTATCTGGACAACTTGCAGGACAAAGAACGCTTCACTGAACAAAGTGACGCTATTACATTTGAATCTGAGGTGAGCATGATTGTTGAAGTTGCATATTATAATTTACTGAGATAAAATCTAAGTTCTAAGTGGTTTAAACCTTCCTGGTATGTAGATCGATAGAGTTTATCTTAGCACCCCAACAAAAATTGCAATACTTGACCATGAGAAGAAGAGGACATTTGTTTTGAGGAAGGACGGCCTTCCTGATGCAGGTAAGCTATATATTTTTGAAATGCATATATGATGAAAATACTATGATCAATATCTGTATGCTAAAAACTTATTTCTTGCCTAGGCTCTGATGAATATTCCTTCTAAAGGTTCTCGTGTTACAAGAAAAGCTGAATATAGAACAATTTTCCCGTTCTTCATTCCCACGATGCAAAGTAAAGGTTCATATATTCAAAATGGAAATCACTGTTTAGATGACTCTTTGCTTTCTGTAAATAGCGAATACCAGAAGAAGATTTCAGTTTTAATGCATTTGCTGTATTCGAATAAAAAGTTTATTTAATTGGATATGGGATAAATTGCAGTTGTTTGGAATCCCTGGGAAAGGAAAGCTAAAGCCATAGTGGACTTTGGAGATGATGAATACAAACATATGTTGTGCGTCGATGCTGCAGCCATAGAAAAACCCATAAGTTTAAGGCCAGGCGAAGAATGGAAAGGTCGCATTGAATTATCTGCAGTACCATCCAGTTATTGCAGTGGACAATTAGATCCTCGGAGAGTATTAGAAGGTTGAGAGAAAAATACACTTAAAGATCTACCACAATATGGCTCTATTAAATTTATCTGTATGAAATTATTAATGACCATTTATTCAGTTGGTTTGATTTCCTTCAAAAAACATGTTACATATCAAGATCTAATCAATGCATTAATTTTTTCTAGAGAATTTGCAGTGCTTATCAAATTTAACAAGATTGAAAAGCTAATGTGGATTTGGTTTAAAATTTATTCCTTTATAACAAATTTCTAGATTTCCTTGTGGCTGCCTCAAAGGGCTACTCAGAATTTGCCTAGTCATTGCAGTCTCTGAATAAAAATCAGAAAATTGGTCAGGTGAGAGCTACACACTTGATTTGGTTAGCCATTTTTCAGAAAACTTGATTGACTTCATTTGAATAGCTGATCCTCTATTTTTGTCGAGTATAATCCGTGATAATACATGAAGCTAAAAATATAATGGCAAATTTTTAATGTACAGATGCTCGAAATCAGTATCTGTTTTTAACATCTGCTCCCGTCAATTCAATGAGTTTCCATAACATTAATTAAATGCTGTAACTGTTATTGGGTCAAAAATGGGAGTGAAGGTTATTTTTGACTTATTAGTTATTTTCTTTAGTAAAGGAATAGGTATTTTATATTAGGGTTTTTCATGTATATCTGGTGTTTTGACATTTTGGTTTAATTAGGTCAGTAGGGAAGGGACCTTACTCAAGTAGAGATTTGCTTGAAGGGTTGATTTTATGGATGCTTTGTTAAAACATTTGTGTATGGATTTAGACTTCTTTTGCTTTTGCATTTGGGGTGATTGATTCTAATTAGTAAGTTTACCTTAATGAGAATCTTTGTAATTATGTATTTGGCATTTTAGAGATGCATTTACAAATTAAAGAAAAGAAGGCTATTTTTCATTAATATTTATGTTCATTCATAGGTACACTTTTTAAAAATCCCACCTTTGTCCATTTTATAGTAAATATCACAAATCTTTGTAAAATTTCAAGGATATAAAACTTGTTTATTATGAGGAATCAGTAATTTCTAAGGTCTTTGATGTAGTAGCATCCTAGGGTGTAAGAGCAATATTTCAACTAAAAATATTTTTTTTACTTGTTTGTAGGTTTTCTTTCATATTAGACAATCACCAAATTTTCCATTGCATTTCATCACATTTACTTATTTCACCTTGTGATTGGAAACATATGTTTATCACAAATCTTTCAATGACATTCAAATTTCAAGAGACTTTGATTACCACAAAGGCATATATTGATTTATGATCCTTTTGAGCACAATAAAATGATAGAGGAACACTTAGTATTTACTATTTGAGCGGTTTGCACTAACTTCCCATAACTTGCAACAACTAACGAGACACATTACAAGATATATAGGTCTAGGGGACCTTATACCTTGGACCATACCAAGATCTATTGATCCTTCATTAGTGCACTCATTCGAACAAGTTTCTTTTACTTGTGGTTGACCACACATTTAACAAGGCATCAAGCTTTACACCACTTTGTGGTTGACTAAGGTCATTTAAAGTTAATAGTTTCTTTATAAACATCACTCGTGATCATTTGAAAGTAGTCAAGTTAGAGATTGGAGATGGGAATCAAGTTTGAGCATTGTATTTAATATATTTTGAGTTCTATAATTTCTAATCAAATGGTTGAGACCTAATATTAAGCCTATTGTGGTAGAGATTGATAATGTAATTTTGATTTGTGATTATCTATATGTAGAATCAAGTTGATGGTCACGAGAATATGTTCGAATATTGTGGTGAATGTGTGTGTTTGTGTTAAGGTGGCATGGTTGGATAGTCTTTTATTGGACCCTCTGCCCATGATTACATTAGATAGTATAAGAGCAAAGGTTTGGAATATTGAGAATTATTTTAGTTGTTGATAAATTGTCAAATTAAGTCAACTTGCAAAGGTAGCTTGTGGATAGATTAATGTGAGACAATCGCAAGGATTTTGTAAGTAGATCATTGAGTTGAGGCAGTTAGCACCATATTTGTGAAGGTGAAAGTTGAAAACCTAGAGCAAATAGATTGTCAATTATGAGTCAATTTGCTAAGGGCAATAAGTGAGAGGAAAGAGAAAAGAGGTTGTCTTTCAAATAGAGCACCAACAGTGAGGCAATATGATAGTGGATATATAAAGTATGTGTGAGAGGTGAGACCTAAGAAGGGTTGCAAACAAGGTGGATAAATTATCGACTGAAGAGGCAATTTGTTGAATAATTTCAATGAATGTACAAGGCAAGTAGATATAGCACCAAAATTGAGACAATCTACAAGTATTTTGGTGATTTAATAGTTGAAAAGATGAAAGGAGTAGATTTAAGTCCTAGAGTTAGGGTTGCTAATGTGAAGGAAAGATCCCTAGAAAATAAATTGCACTTGTTAGAATTGATGATGAATGATGTAGCAAGCATATTTGATAGATTTCAAAAAGATGTACAAAGAGTCAATTTTAGATGTGAGCAAGAGGAAGAAATGATAAGAGATTGAAAGGAAGAAATCAAGTAATGTAATTTGTGGCAATGACCAAAGATATGAAGGGTGTGTCAATCTAACATTCAATGAATTTGAAGATGATGTTGTAGTTGAGGTATAAATGATGTTTGATATGGAAAAGAATCTTTTAGATAGGATGAAAAGCCTTGAGCTGAATGAGAGGAAAAGCATAGAGATCAATCTAGATTAAGCAGAAGATGATATATAGGATGAATACATAGAGATAATTTTGAACCCACCAAAGGGAGGCAAAGGATTAAGTAGATTTGGAAGTTATGAGTTGTTAGTAGATGTGTGGTGATTGTAATTGGCCGAGAGATAGATTTGAATATTTGAAGGTTGATGACAATGAAAGAAAAGAAGAAATGATACTTGCAAGAGGTACAAAGTCAATGGTAGATAACATAAATAAAGAATGTGGTGGCATTGAGAGTGGTGATGAGATTACACAAGATGAAATAAGTGAAGTTGCCAAACTGGTAGAGAATACATAAATGATTGAAATAGAATGCGGTGAGTTAGGAAGCAATAATCTAAAGATATTCAAGGCAAGGTAGATGAAGGAATAAGAAAATGTGGTAATACAAAAGACAAAATCAAGGATGTACAAGTGAGAACAATTGAAAATAAAATGGAATGTGGTAACATAAAAGGAAATTACATATTTGTAGTAAATTATGAAGAACCTAAAGTTGGAAATGAAGAAACATTGAAAGAAAGAATGCAAAAAAAGGAATTATTGATGGTGCAAATGATTATTGATAAAGAAACAAAGGAAACTAAGAGAAATAAAATTATAGGTAAGATATGGAATGATTGTGAGGTACCAAATAAAAAGATTAAGGTAAATTAGATAGTGTGATGGAATTGAAATGAATCAAAGGGTCTATGTCAAAGGTGAGACAATGTGTGATGAATATAGAGCAAGTGAAGTATATTTTGAGATGATTGCAAAGGATTGTGAGTGGTTAGTAAGGACAAATGAATGCTTGGAGGATGAATAGAAAGTAACAGAGTTAGAAATCATGAGATTGGTTGAGAGGAGACATTTGAAAGGATGAAGATTTGATATTTCAATGGAAATATGGGAGATTTTATTTGAGTTGAGAAGTGAATGTAGACAAGGTATAAGTGAAGAAATGGACAATAATTTGTACCACAAATCCAAAGAATCATAGTATAGAGGTAGAGTGAATCTAAAATCAAGTATGTGGTTGATGCACTTAATACAAGAACTTGTGACAACAAGTATGGATACACAATATAATTGGAGGGAAGAAAGTATGCACATATGTAAGAAATATTGGAAACATGATGATTTGATTGAAGAAGAAGGAGAATACTTATTTTGATCATTATTAAAATTAGGAGCTATTGTATAAATATCACTCATGATCATTTGAAAGTGAACAAGTTGGAGATTGGAGATGGGAATCAAGTTTGAGTATTGATTTGTAATGTATTTTTAATTTTGTACAATTCATAATTAAACAACTAAGGCCTAGCATGTTGTAAGCCCATTGTGAGAGATGTTGGAGAATGCCAAGATCAAGAGTATGAAACAAACTTCCACAAGTGAATAAAATAAGCACAATAGTATGTCTATCAATAAGCAAATGAAGAGTGTATAATACAATGAGAAATCCTTGCATATATATGCAAGGATGAGGTGATAAGGTAGGAGTGAAACTCTAACTATCCCTTCATAGGTGGGACACTTGTGAGCTCACTTGACAAGTGTGTGAGAAAGTTTCAATAGGTGTCTCAAGTGATGAGGACACATGTCTCAACCATATGAAGTGAAACAAGAGTATGAAATAGCCTAAGTAAACTTAAGCTAGGTGTGAATAGGTCAATCCTATAAAGGTGATTAGCTAACTAGGTGGATAATGACACTATATATACTAACACCCCCCTTAAGTGCAACTTAGGTAGTAATGTATACACTAATGATCAGTCCCAACTACAAGGCCATGTTAGGTACTCATGTACAAATTCTCATAAGGTGGAGTAAAGAATAAAAATCCATTGGAAAATAAAAGCCCCTCTCCAAAAGAGAAATGATGCAATGAAATAGAATATACAAGTGAAGAAGATAGGACTCGTGATGACCCCCCAAGGACTACTTCTAGCACAAAGTACAATGGATGTTTGTAATTGTTAATCAAATCTTATCAAACTTGGAGCCTAAAAGACCTATGGAAATTCTAAGTGTGAAATTATGTTCAAGAATTCTAAGTTAGATTTATTTCTTTTATATTAAATGTGTTGATTGCAAAACATTTATCAATTTCGATGTCTTGCAAATAAGGGAATGAAGTTCCATTTATATGAGGGAGACACACCTCAAGGAGAGACGCGTCTCATGAGAGGACGTGTCCCTTGGGCGCGCGAGTTCCCTTAACAACCAAAACCATTCGGTATTATCCATAGACTAAGATGCGTGTATTTAACAAACAACAATCATCTAATATGAATTTTGATTTTATCCATTTGCAAATTTCGATCATCATCATCAGAAATTGGAATAACTTATTTGATGGTTTTATATTTTACGAACAATTTGGTTAAATATAAATGATGATGATGCATGAATGCAATCATCATTTATATCTGATCGAAGCTATCTTAAATCAACACTCCCTCTTAGCTAGGGAAGATATTCCAAATCAAATAAGTGGATATATCACCTTCACACGTGATATCGAAGATATGATATGTTTTCTCAATATTGTCAAGTCACATGACATTCTTCATAATCACATCTTCATTATGGTATGTGCACTGACATCAAGTCACATGATGTCTACCATAATAATTCATGGCATATCCATGGATATATAATTATCCACCATGATTATCTCTTAAGGATCACAATGATCTTCAAATGACATCAAGTCCCATGATATCCATCAAAGTGTCCAAGAGATACTATCATGACATGTCCACATATATCAAGTCACATGATATCTATCATGATAGTTCAACTCATCATTGTAGAGTCGTCACTTTACAATGTCACATACAAGTGTTCATTATTAGAAAGATCGTCACCTTTCAATAATGTACACAGCGGGAGCAGGCCCATAAGGTCATGGAGTCACACACATGACAAAAGAGTTGACACATTAAACATCTTTAAATATATTAGTACAACTTCTAAACAATCTTGAATTTCAAACATAATATCAAATTACATTTCAACCATACCGAGCTTCTTCCTGAAGTGTTCTACCTTGATTCTGGAGAGAGGTTTGGTGAGAATGTCTGATGTTTGATCATTTGTACTAATATACTCCAACTAGATCACATTCCTTTCTACCATGTCTCTTACATAATGGTAGAGATCTCAATGTGCTTAGATCTATCATGGAATATTGGATTTACAGAGAGTTTGATGCAACTCTTATTATCACAATGAATGACAGTAGGATTCAAGGGCTCACCAAAGAGTCCCACAAGCAATTTTCGGAGCCAAACTGCTTCTCTTGCCCCCATAGAGGTTGCAATGTATTCAACTTTTGTTGAGCTTTGAGCTACTGAAGACTGTTTTCTACAGATCCAAGAGATCATAGTCGATCCCAAACTAAAGCAACATCCTGATGTGCTTTTCCAATCGGTTACACTTCCAGGCCAATCTGAATCAGAGTATCCATGTAGATCTAGTTGATTATTTTTGTAAAGAAGGCCATATCTAATAGTGCCTTGAAGATATCTCAATATATGTTTCACAGCCATAAGGTGAATTTCCTTTGGCTCACACATGAACTGGCTTAGGGCATTCACTGCATAGCAAATATCAAGTCTGGTGTTAACCAAGTACATCAAAGATCCAATTATTTGTCTATATAGAGTGGAATCTGCACATTTAGATTTTGCTTCTTCTTCTTTTAGTTTGTGAAGGTTGGTTTCCATAGGTGTAGACATGGGTCTACAATCCAACATTCCAAATCTCTTCAGAATATCAATAGTATACTTCCCTTGGTTTAGTATGATGCCATCTGATTTCTACCATACTTCTAAACCTAGGAAGTAGTGTAAGATGCCCAAGTCTTTCATGTCAAACTCTAAAGTTAGATCCTTCTTTCCTTGAGCAATGAGGTGATCTTCTCCTATTATCAGCAAGTCATCAACATATAAAATAATTATTAACATATCACCTTTGATTACCTTAAAGTAAAGATTTGGGTTTGCATCATTCTACGAAAATCCTAGTCCTAAGAGGTAGCTGTCAATTCTTTCATACTAGGCCCTGGGAGCCTATTTAAGTCCATAGAGTGCTTTCTTTAGTCTGCATACATGTGAGTCAGGTTTATGTATCACAAAAATTTCAAGCTGTTCTAGATAGACTTCCTCTTCAATGGTTCCATTTAGGAAGGAAGATTTCACATGCATTTGGTGGATCTTCCAGCCTTTAGCTGCTGCAATGGCTAACACTGCTCTCACATATGCGTAACGGGAAATAGGTGCAAATGTTTATTCATAATCAATGCCTTCCTTCTGTGAAAAACCTCTTGCCACAAAACGTGCCTTATGTTTTTCTATATTTCCATCAGCAGCATGTTTGATTTTGAAGAGCCATTTAGAAGAGACAACAAATTTCTCTTTTGGTTTAGGCACTATATCCCATACATCATTCTTTAGAATGGACTGATATTCTTCTGTCATTGCGTCCTTCCATACTTGATGTCTGAAGGCTTCTGTAACACTGTCAGGTTCTGACTTTATGATGTTATTCATTAGAGCAACATAGCTTGAGAACCGTTTGGGTCTTTTACTTTCCCTAAACGTGGGTGTTGCATGATTCTCGACTTCTTTGATCATCTTTCTAGCCCAAAGTGGCCTCTTTCTACCGTTGTCATTTGGATTCTCATCTAAAGTAGATTGAAGTTCATTTGGCATTTCCTCAGGATACTCCCTTTGAATCTCAAGAGCAGGTTCCACTTCTAATATTCTAGGGGAATAAGTTTATATCTCACTAGAACTTCTTGCCCTTTTGAATGCAATGTCTTCTTCAAAGATGACATTTCTGCTCAATTCAATTTGTTTATGCCCGGGTATGAATATCCTGTAGGCCTTGGAGGTTTCACTACATCCCACAAACACCCCTTTCTTTCTAGAAGGTTCTAGTTTGAATCTCTTCTCTTTGGGCACATGAATATAGATAGGGCAACCAAAAATCCTAAAATGACTAATATCAGGTTTTATGCCGGTAAAAGCTTCTTCGGGAGTTTTGTTATCTAGATGAGAATGAGGACATCTATTTTGAATGTAGACAACAATTCTAGAGGCTTTTGCCTAGAAGGAGGTTTCTATGTTTTGGTCAAGCAACATTGCTTTTGCAGCTTCTACAATAGCTTTCCTTTTAGCAACCCCATTTTGTTGAGGGTTGTATGCTACTGTAAACTCCCTCTTAATCCCGGCATTCATGCAGAATTCCTTAAAAATTTCAGAAGGTGTATTCTTTCCCATTATTTGTCCTTAAGATTTTACTTTCTTCCTAGAGAAGTTTTCAGTAAGAGCTTTGAACTCCTTGAACCTTTTAAGGATTTCTATTGACTCTTTACACTTAAGGAAATAAATCCAGGTCTTCCTAGAGAAGTCATCTATAAATATGACATAATATAGGAAGCCTGCCTTGGAAGGTACAAACATGGGTCCACATAAATCAGAGTGAACGAGTTCTAATACATTTTGGGTTTTACTCAAACTATTGTGAAAGGATCCCTTTGTATTCTTTCCTAGGGCACAACCTTTACAAGTTCCTTCATGAGTTGGTTTTAACTTAGGTAATCCTATTACAAGTTTTTCTACAGAAGGTAGGGCATGGAAATGAAGGTATCCTAATCTTCTATGCCAAATTTCATTTGAATCGGAAGTATCAAGGGTAAGGGCTTGCTTGACTTTAGTGCATAGTTTATAAAGATAACCTTGTCTTATACCTATGGTTTGGGCTTTCTTTATAGTAGAGTTCTTAGGCCATGCCAGAACTTTCCCATCCATAAAGGTAACTCTATATCCATTGTCTTCAAGAGCAGAGATGGATATTAGATTCCTTTTCATTCCAGGTACAAATAAAACTCCGGTGAGTTGAAGGGAGAGACCAGATTTCAATTTGATGGAGCAAGTTCCAACTCCCTTTACAAGGTGTGTAGAATCATCCCCAATGGTTACTTCTTCATTAGTCTCTTCAGTCATAGTGTCTAAGTGTTCTTTGAACCCTGTGATATGCCTTGAAGAACCACTATCAATTACCCAGTTGTGGGTGTTGTTAGATACTTGACTAGATAAGGCTGAATAGAATACAAATTTCTCAGATTCATGGTCTGAATTTGACTTTCCTACTTTAGCAAAGGATGCTTGTTGTTTTGATCTGTCAAGGCACTTCATTGCATAGTGGCCATATTGATCACATCTAAAATATTGTACTTGAGAGATGTCTTTCTTCTTGGAAGATCCTTTCCATAGGAATTTCTCTTTCTTTTAAATGATCCTTTTCTTGTAGGAGTTTTTCTTACTCCTTTTATTAGATGTTGCATTGAGCACATGAATGTCTTAATCTATGTTCTTTTGTTTGTTTCCTCTTGTAGGCAGTTTATTCTTAGCCTATCAAACTTGGGGAGTTTAGATCTCGCACTTATTCCTTTAACAAATGACTCCCATGAGTTTGGTAGGCCTCCTAGTGCAATTAGAGTTAACTCTTTGCTATCAATTTGATATCCAATTGTGGATAATTGATCCCTTAGTTCAATGATCCTCATGAAGTATGCATTAATGGTTTCTCCTTTGTTTATTTGGACATTGTTGATTTTCCCTTTTAATGCAAGAGTCCTACTGGTGTTGTTTATCTCATAGGTGCTCTCAAGAGATTTGAACATTAGATATGTAGTTTCATGTTTTGCTAGGATGGGTACTATATGATCCCTAACTGCATCTACTAAGATTTTCATGGCCTTTTCATTGTTCTCAATCCATTGAGTTTTCTCAGGATCATCCTCGAGTTCCCTCTTGTTTTCTCTCACAAATGAGTCTAACTTATTTTCTTTAAGAATCATCATGATTCCAAATTTCTATGATGTGAAGTTGTTTGTTCCTTCAAGGCAATCTTCAAATCTGATCACACTTGACATTATGAAGAATGTGATGTAAATTCAATTTCTCAAAAATGTGAATTTTTCCAAAGTAATATGATATCTAGATTTGATTTTGATTCACTCAACTTGGCTTTGATACCATGTAATTGTTAATCAAATCTTATCAAACTTGGAGCCTAAAAGACCTATGGAAATTCTAAGTGTGAAATTACGTTCAAGAATTCTAAGTCAAATTTATTTCTTTTATATTAAATGTGTTGATTGCAGAACATTTATCAATTTTGATGTCTTGCAAATAAGGGAATGAAGTTCCATTTATATGAGGGAGACACGCCTCAAGGAGAGACGCGTCTCATGAGAGGGCGTCTCCACAAGGTGGAGACACGTCCACTCATGGGACGTGTCCCTTGGGCGCGCGGGTTCCCTTAACAACCGAAACCATTCGGTGTTATCCATAGACTAAGATGCGTGTATTTAACAAACAACAATCATCTAATATGAATTCTAATTTTATCCATTTACAAATTTCGATCATCATCATCAGAAATAGTATAACTTATTTGATGGTTTTATATTTTAAGAACAGTTTGGTTAAATATAAATGATGATGATCCATGAATGCAATCATCATTTATATTTTACCGAAGCTATCTTAAATCAACAATGCTCCCCCCATGGGAGAGAAAAAAGAGAAGGTTTATGCGATCCCCCCCCTTGAAAATGAGAAGTAATGAATTCCATGTGAGGAAATGTTTCTCCCCACAACTAATAGAAGAAGAGAAACCGTGCATCCTCCCCTCAAAATAATACATGTAGTGCTAGTAGATGCTTGACACTAGATGTTGAAGACGATCCAAGAACGTTGAACAACATTTCTCCCCTTGGAAAGAAATAACACCCACACAGCCCATTTTTGGTTCTTCTACCAAGGGTTTATGGGCCTAGCATGTTGTAAGCCCATTGTGAGAGATACTAATGATGTAATTTTAATTGTTGATTACCTATATGTTGAATCAAGTTGATGGTCATGAGAATATGTTTGAGTATCATTGTGCATAGAATGTCTGTGTATTTGTGCTAAGACCACATGGTTGGATAGTCCTTTATTGGACCATTTTCCCATGACTGCATCAATCTCCGTAAAGCAAGATATTATGACTACTTCTACCTTGTTTTCCCAAACTTCTAGGACAACAATGACACAAGAAACACAAGGAATTTCAATAGGAAATCTAATGATATTCTTGTAGTAACACACCATGATAATTATCATACATCAAACTTTCTCATTGAAACATGCAAATGGATGTCACAAGTAACAATAATTAAGCCTAAGAAACCATTTTTTTTAACGAATCAAAGAAAATTTCATTTATTCCTTTTGAGAAAACAATAAGTTGTTGCTTCACTTTCATATTATGGATTTATATCCGGGCTAATGCAAGAAGTTGGGTCCACAAAAAGCTCAAAAAGTGGAAGTGTTTTTGTTGTTTTTTAGAATTTGTCACACTTGGAATGAAATTTGAGGCACTTACACAATGAATTTTAAAAAAATTCAGTAATATGAAATTTAAAATTTTGAATCTAGTTTCCAAATTTGTAAATTATTCAAATACCCCGATTGTATAAATTAAATTTTGATAGGGATCTATAAAAACCACTTTTTAAAAGTGTTTTTTTACCATACCATGCACGTGTACAAACACCACTTTTTGACCCGAATAAAAGTATTTTTCTAATTCCTTTTGGGGAAAGAGATCTAACAACATGAAGATTGATAAGGAATTTTTTTTGTAATTTTTTGTTGAATTTTTTTTTTATTGAATTTTTATTGGTCTTAATTGTTGTTTTTAAAAATCAACATGTACGGACATCATAATTTGACCTAAACTAAACGTTTTTTGAAACTTTTTTTTTCATTGTGTAGAGAATTGTCTGAAGATTGATGCCATATAAAAAAATTTACAATAAACTTAACCAAAAAAAAATTAAAAAACAAAAAAAGCATGATATTTCAAGTTTAAGGACTAGTTTGCTTAGAAATTAATTTAAAAATAGAAAACATAATCCAATCTTAATAAAAATTATATATTTGGAAACTAGACATCGTTTTTTCTAATGGGTTTTAATTTTATAGATTGATTCAGAAAAAAAGTCCATCAACCATATTGCCAAAGTTTTACATTCTTCTTCAATCTGCCTTAGTTTTTTAGTTGCAGGTCAAAAGCTAAGGCTCGGATTGCCAAGCCTTTCCCAAGCCTAAAACCAAGGCTACATGTGGGTTGGGAATTCAATTTTTAAATAATGCGTACTCGTTATGTTTTTACTTGTTGGGTAAAGGTAACACGTACCCGTTATGAAACGCATACGCATTTCTTATATGACCGTTTTTCCCTAATTTGATTTTTTTCAATAAAATATGTTTTTCCTACAACATTCTTCTACTGTAGTACAATCCGAAAGTGTCATTTTCTACATTTTTTTAATTGCAAATTTGTCTTGTGCAAGGCATATTCTATTGCAAATTGTTGGAAAAGACAAGTGCAGGTTGAATTTTCTGAAGTGGAATCAAGTACAAGAATATTTTACAAGAAGATTTAAAAAAAAAGAGCTTTTGGATGTATTCATGATGTTTTTGTACTTGAAAGTTTATAGAAGAAAGGATTTTCATAGTACATAGTTTTATTTGAATATTTGAAGAAGATGGAAATTTGAAAATAGGTTACAAGTGAATCATTTGTTTTGTCATCAAAGAGGGTTTGGTAACCATGGGATCAAAGCAAAGACAAAGAAAAAAGTGTAGAAATTCAATGACACCCAAAGAAATTCAAGCAAATAAAGATATGGAGGCAAAAAAACAAAGGGATAGAAGAGAAATGATTCGTCAAATAAAAAATTTGGAAGCATCTAGTTCCATGAATGTTGAAGAGGAAGCCATGAATGATGAAATGAATGTAGATGATTCAAATGTGGAGATGGTGAATATGGAAGAAAATGCAATTATGGAGACAAACTCAACTATGCCTTCAACTTCAACTTTGAATGATATGGAAATAGTACCTATGCAAACAACTTCGGGTATGTCTTCAAATCCACCTCCCAATGATATGGAAAATGCACCTATTCAAACAATCTCTCCAGGTATGTTTTCAAACCCAAGTCTTGATAATATTGATTTTGCTTGTTTAGATGAAGTTGGATACACCATTGATGATATCAATAATTCTAGGGTTGAAACAATGCAAAAACAAAAAAAATGATGAAAATATATCTTATGAGAATGCAAATGATAATCAAAACCCTCATATTGATGAAAATGAGAATGAAATCCTTTTTACATTTGAAAATGAAAATGGAACCCCTTGTGTGAATGAAAATGAAACCCCTTGTATGGATGAAGGTGAAAGTGTTTTTTTTACAATTGAAAAAGATGTGCTAGATAACCTTCGTGGTAAAGTTTCTTGGAGACAAATTAGAACTTATGGAAATAAAATATAAAAAATGTTTTTTATAGAAATAAATTAGGATTCCAATGTCAACTCATGGTGCAATTGATGAGAATTTGGAAAATGAGAAAAGTGATGAAAAAATTAGGTATTTTAGTAAAACCAAAAAAGAAAGATGATTCAGTAGAACAAGTCATATCTAGTGTTACTAATGCTATTGATTTTATAGGTAAAAAAAATTGATCTAAAGATAAGAATACGGCTCGTCGTGCAATAGCAACTGCTTTAGTTGATAAAGAAACTTCAAATAAAACAATGTTAAGTAAGATAAGTAAATGTATAAAAGTAAATCCTAAAACTTTGATAAGAGCTACTAAAAGAAGAGAAAGTATTGAAAAGGATCCAATTAATCAATGTTGGAGTTTTAGTGGTAGACTCCCAAGATCGGACATGAAATTAACTAATGAAATTAAATCTTTAATCGATGGCATGATAATACAAGAGTATCACCTAACATTAGATATGTCTTAAAATTAAGGGTGGGTTCCAAAATTCATGAACCTCATCCAAAGCATCTCTTAGATATGACTCAAACTGAATTATATAAAAAAAAAATAGATGCTTCAATCTTACCATTGAATATTAACATAAGTCAAAGATCATTGGAAAAGTGTAAACCTTGGTATGTTAGAATTAATAAGAAACAAATCTCTTGTTGTTGTAAGACTCGTTTACAATTTCATTATTATTATGATAGTTTTCGATATATACGATGCACTTTGCATGTTAACCAAATTATTCAGGACATTTGTGGTATTAATATGCCACCTCAAAGAATCAAAGATTTTATATAGCAGGTTTGTTTTGTGAACCCTCTAATGGAAACTTATTTTATTTAAAATCATGTATTTATGGAGAATGCGATAAATGTGAAATTTTCATTATTAGGAGAATGTATGCATGAAAATAGTCTAGATGAATTTGGACAATAATTAGTGGATGTAAAAAAATTTAAAAATGTTGAGTATTCTTTAAAAGATGGAAAAACTGGAAAACGTTGTGAGCTAATTATGGAAAAAATTTGTGTGCATGCATTTATTAAATAATTTAAAGATAAGATTGTAACTAAATATGTTCAACACTCTCAGTATGCTCATTGGCTTGATAATCAATTTCGTTTATGTAAAAACACATTCCCAATTGGAACTATATTGTCAGTTGTTGATTTTGCTGAAAATTATTCTCTTGCTCCACAAAAAGAAATTCAATCACAGTATTATAATTCAGTGCAAGTAGCTATTTTTGTTCATATTGTTTATAGACATGCAGATGATAGTAGAGAAGATAATAGAATTTTTTTGAGAGAGTACCATTTTTATGTAAGTGATAATCGATTACATTCATTTGAGTTTGTTCAATATTGTTTTGATATATTTTACAAAAATTTAAAAGAAAGAGAAATTCAAATGCTAGAACATCTCATATGGTCGGATAATTGCATGGGTCAATTCAAAAATGCTAGAATGCTTTATTGGTTATGTAGAGTTCATAAGGAAAATAATATCCAGCACATATGGAGTTTTTTTGAAGCCAGTCATGGTAAGGGAGAATAGGATGGAGCAGGTGCATGTGTGAAAGAGCTCTTGCTAGAGAGCAACTAAATTATGAGGATGCTACAAAATTTAGAGATGCACATGCAATTGTAGATTGGTGCAATACCAAATTATCTACAAGAACAAGTGAGAGCTCAATAATTCGATGCTTCTTTTGGTTAGTTGAAGAAAATGATATTTTTTCTCAACAATATTGTGAAACAATTAATGGATTTACAAAATGGCATTCGTTTAAGAGTTCGAATGCAAACACATGGACAATATGGACAAGGGAGTTGGCATGCTTTTATCAATTTTGTATTGCAGGTGATTGGGAGGTGTGTGAAAATACAAAATGGGTCGAACAATGGCAACAAAGAGCCTTAACACCTACATCGACACATGTTCAACATGGAACGACAATTGAAGATAATCAAGTGTTCGCATCAGATGATTATGATCATGTTTCTGATCTTGTACAAGAAGGTACATTATTTATTGATTTAAATTTTATATGTATGCATGTTTATATGTGAATTAAATATAAGTCACTCTTTATTGAATTTTTTTATCTATTTTTGCAGGACATGTGTATGTTGGTGTTGCATCTAAGGGGAATGAAGAGGATACGGGGTACTGGTTGACTAGATGTGTTGAGAGAAAACATGAGCTGGTACATCCTAGAGTGGATGATGACAACTTTGAGTATCCAACTAGTTCCTGGCTTCGAAAATATTTGATAAGAAAGAATGGCTTGACTGCATTTGAAGATTATGAAAGACACAAGAATATTATACATTATTCACATTTGATTTTGGAAACCAATATAAAACTAGTTAGATATCAAGGGAGGCCTACTAATAAAGTTTTATGGACACTTTCAATGGATGGTCATGAGACAATCATAGATGCATTACAAAAAAGAGAGGATGCAAATGGTACAACGGAGTAAATAAATATTGGTAAGTATATCTAGTTGTACATATATATTTAATTGATATATATATTTTCCTTTAGTAATTTCCTAATTAAAGTTTTATATCATTTTTTGTTTCAGGTCTCCCTTGAAACTAGATGCTTTACAAAAAAGAGAGGAGATGCATTCTTATTACAATGGAATTCGAATATAGAGATAGGTAACTATATATAGTTCTAGATACATTTAGTTGAGAGTATAAATATAAAACTAAATTTAATTCATTGTCATTTTATAAAAAAATTATAAACTAAATTTAATTCATTGTCATTTTATAAAAAAATTATAATTCATTTCATATCCCCTTAATCCATCCTCTTATGTACCATTAATCCATCCTCTTGCATCCCCTTTAAGTCTCTCTATTAATTCCCCTTAAGCCATTCTATTAGGACCCCTTAATCCATATCCTCGTATATCTACCCTTAATCCATACTCTTGCATCCCCTTAAGTCACTCTCTCAACACCCCTTAAGTCATCCCCTTATTTACCATTAATCCATCCTCTTGCATCCCCTTACGTCTCTCTATTAATTCCCCTTAAGCCATTCTATTAGGACCCCTTAATCCATATCCATGTATATCTACCCTTAATCCATCCTCTTGCATCCCTTTAAGTCACTCTCTCAACACCCCTTAGGTCATCCCCTTATGTACCATTAATCCATCCTCTTGCATCCCCTTAAGTCACTCTCTCAACACCCCTTAATCCATCCCCTTATGTACCATTAATCAATCCTCTTGCATCCCCTTGAGTCACTCTCTCAACACCCCTTAAGTCATCCCCTTATGTACAATTAATCCATCCCATTGCATCCCCTTAAGTCTCTTTATTAATTCCCCTTAAGACATTCTATTATGACCCCTTAATCCATATCCTCGTATATCTACCCTTAATCCATCCTCTTGCATCCCCTTAAGTCACTCTCTCAACAAATCTATATGGGTTTTAAGGGTTTAGGGTTCATCTCCTAGTCTTTAGGTCATATGGCTTAGGGTTTAGGGTTTGTAGGGTTCATGAGATGCTTAGAATAACAAATCTATATGGGTTTTAAGCTTTTAGGGTTCATCTCCTAGTCTTTAGGTCCTATGGTTTAGAGTTTAGGGTTTGTAGGGTTCATGAGATGCTTAGAATAACTAATCTATATGGGTTAATGGTTTAGGGTTGATCTCCTAGTCTTTAGGTCACATGGTTTAGGGTTTAGGGTTTCTAGGATTCATGAGATGATTAGAATAACAAATCTATATGGGTTTAAAGGGTTTAGGGTTCATCTACTAGGATTTAGGTCCTATGGTTTAGGGTTTAAGGTTTCTAGGGTTCATGAGATGCTGAGAATAACAAATCTATATGGGTTTTAAGGGTTCAGGGTTCATCTCCTAGGATTCAGGTACTATGGCTTAGAGTTTAGGGTTTCTAGGGTTCATGAGATGCTTAGAATAACAAATCTATATGGTTTTTAAGTGTTTAGGGTTCATCTCCTAGGATTTAGGTCCTATGGTTTAAGGTTTAGGGTTTCTAGGGTTCATGAGATGCTTAGAATAACAAATCTATATGGGTTAATGGTTGAGGGTTCATCTCCTAGTCTTTAGGTGACATAGATTAGGGTTTAGGGTTTGTAGGGTTCATGAGATGCTTAGAATAATAAATCTATATGGGTCACATGGATTAGGGTTTAGGGTTTCTAGGATTCATGATATACTTAGAATAACAAATCTATATGGGTTTTAAGGGTTTAGGGTTCATCTCCTAGGATTTAGGTCCTATGGTTTAGGGTTTAGGGTTTCTAGGGTTCATGAGAAGCTTAGAATAACAAATCTATATGGGTTAATGGTTTAGGGTCCATCTCCTAGTCTTTAGGTCACATGGATTAGGGTTTAGGGTTTGTAGGGTTCATGAGATGCTTAGAATAACAAATCTATATGGGTCACATGGATTAGGGTTTAGGGTTTCTAGGATTCATAAGATGCTTAGAATAACAAATCTATATGGGTTTTAAGGGTTTTAAGGGTTTAGGGTTCATCTCCTAGGATTTATGTCCTATGGTTTAGGGTTTAGGGTTTGTAGGGTTCATGAGATGCTTATAATAACAAATCTATATGGGTTTTAAGCGTTTAGGGTTCATCTCCTAGTCTTTAGATCCTATGGTTTAGGGTTTAAGGTTTGTAGGGTTCATGAGATGCTTAGAATAACTAATCTATATGGGTTAATGGTTTAGGGTTGATCTCCTAGTATTTAGGTCACATGATTTAGGGTTTAGGATTTCTAGGATTCATGAGATGCTTAGAATAACAAATATATATGGGTTTTAAGGGTTTAGGGTTCATCTCCTAGGATTTAGGTACTATGGCTTAGGGTTTAGGGTTTCTAGGGTTCATGAGATGCTCAAAATAACAAATCTATATGGGTTTTAAGGGTTTATGGTTCATCTCCTAGGATTTAGGTCCTATGGTTTAGGGTTTAGGGTCTCTAGGGTTCATGAGATGCTTAAAATAACAAATCCATATGGGTTAATGGTTTAGGGTTCATCTCCTAGTCTTTAGATCACATGGATTAGGGTTTAGGGTTTCTAGGGTTTATGAGATGCTTATAATAACAAATCTATATGGGTTTTAAGGGTTTAGGGTTCATATCCTAGCCTTTAGGACACATGGCTTAGGGTTTAGGGTTTGTAGGGTTCATGAGATGCTTAGAATAACAAATCTATATGTGATACATGGATTAGGGTTTAGGGTTTCTAGGATTCATGAGATGCTTATAATAACAAATCTATATGGGTTTTAAGAGTTTAGGGTTCATCTCCTAGGATTTAGGTCCTATGGTTTAGGGTTTAGGGTTTCTAGGGTTCATGAGATGCTTAGAATAACAAATCTATATAGGTTTTAAGGGTTTAGGGTTCATCTCCTAGTCTTTAGGTCACATGGTTTAGGGTTTCTAGGGTTCATGAGATGCTTAGAATAACAAATCTATATAGGTTTTAAGGGTTTAGGGTTCATCTCCTAGTCTTTAGGTCACATGGTTTAGGGTTTAGGGTTTAGGGTTTCTAGGGTTCATGAGATGCTTAGAATAACAAATCTGTATGGGTTTTAAGGGTTTAGGGTTCATCTCCTAGTCTTTAGGTCATATGGTTTAAGGTTTAGGGTTCTAGGATTTCTAGGGTTCATTCTATCAACTCCCCTTAAGTCAAATCATTCTATGACCCTTAGGGTTCTAGGGTTTCTAGGGTTACACCCTCTTACATCCCTTCAATTCATTCTATCAAATCCCCTTAATCCACCTCTTGCATCCCTTTAATTCATTCTATCAACTCCCCTTAATCCACCCTCTTGAATCCCCTTAAGCCATCCTCTTAAAGGACCCTTAAGTCAAATCCTCTTACATACCCTTAATCCACAATCTTGCATCCCTTAAGTCACTCTCATAATTCCCCTTAAGCCATCCTCTTAGGACCCATTAAGCCATATCCTAGGGTTCATGACATGCATCCCCTTAATCCACCCTCTTACACCCCTTTAAGTCATTCTATCAACTCCCCTTAATCCACCCTCATGCATCCCTTGAAGTCATTTTATCAACTCCCCTTAATCCACCCTCTTGAATCCCCTTAAGCCATCCTCTTAAAGGACCCTTAATTCATATCCTCTTACATACCCTTAATCCAAAATCTTGCATCCCTTAAGTCACTCTCATAATTGCCCTTAAGCCATCCTCTTAGGACCTGTTAAGCCATATACTAGGGTTCATGACACGCATCCCCTTAATCCAACTTCTTACATCCCTTTAAGTCATTCTATCAACTCCCCTTAATCCACCCTCTTGCATCCCCTTAAGCCATCCTCTTAACTCCCCTTAAGGCATTCTCTTAGGACCCCCCTTAAGCTATATCCTCTTAGGTCCCCTTAATCCATCCTATGGCAAACATCATTTGAATTTGTATGGAATTTATAAGATCCAATTTTGTAAATTTTACTATATATTGTTCTTTTCTCACATGAATTATTTACTTAAATGACTCATAAAAATTATAGTTACTTTACTTACATTAATTATTTTTGTAGGTTCTCATCAAGTCGGTCTACCATGTGATTGTCACTGAAAAATTATTTTATCAAGAGACTATGTAAATATCAATTTTTGGTCTTCACCTAAAAGTTGATAACTTTAATTGTATATACATGTGCACATATATGTTTCATCATGTTATATAGTTGTGTTAAACATCAATATACATTATATATGTTTATTCGATGTATGAACTTCAATGAACTCATTAGTCACTTTTTAAATATCTTGTTCCAATTTTATAGATTATACATTTCATGTCTTGTATTTACCACATTTTATATAATTTTTCAATTGTATAGATTATACATTTTATACATACAAGGAGATAGATTTTTGTGTATTGATTCAAATATTTGCTAGAATTGGAAAATAGTTAAAATTACCTGTCATTAATTTATTATGAATATAATCTAAACTATTTAAGGAATGTTTTAATTTGACACCTAACCATGTGATAAATTATATAAATGAAATTTGATTCTAGAGATAAGAATTTATATAGTGCATGTATTACTTGAAAATTAGATAAAATATCTATACATACATGAGTGCATATAATCATCAAAATGATCATAACATGATCATAATTGACTGCATATATAATCATCACATTAAAGTCAACTCATATAAATAAACACAAATATGATAATATTAATCGATATAATGTATGTGAAATGGTCAATGAAATAACATGTTCAAAATGTATATGTCAAGTCCAACACATATATTTAAATAAAACTAGAGATCTATAGTCCATTTAAAATTTAAAACCATCTAATTATCAGGTTGATCAGTCAAATCAAGTCTCCTCTTTGTTCCATGTCAATTAGATGTACCCGCATCATGCTGTAAAAGAGTACAAGAAACTTGAAATTAGATTTAAAGTTATTTAGAAATTTTGATATAATTAAACATATTTAAACTGGAAAATATAAACAAATAAAAATATAAATTTAATTAAATATCTAGTAAATATAATAAAAATAATTTTTAGTATGCATAAATTACCATATGATCATGTGAATCTACTGACACATTTTGTTCAGCGGGTAGCATAAGTGTCACTTGAGAAGATCCAAATGCCTGATCTATTATATCCTGCATATTCATATAAAGTAAACAATATTTTAAAACCTCGAATATATATATATTTAAAAGATCCGTAAAAATTATTTAGGAGATTTAGTAAAGTTTACAACCTCAAATGATATGACCTCATGATCACGCACCTGAGATTGCCCATGCATAAATTCTGACTATGTCTCAGGTGCACTTGTGATGGGTATCTCATGAAATCCCTGCATATAGATGTACAATAGTTTGTATAGATCATTCACGCATGTGTATGTAAATGAAAAAATTAAATTAGATCTATGATGTGTATTTAATTCAAACTTTTAAAAAAATTGAAAGCACGCACCTGAGGTAATGATGGCTCAGGAGCGCTCACCACAACTTGTGGTTGGTCAGTACTAGGTATTGTATGACCTCCTTGCATCTAGATATAATATATCATTTCACACATGTGTACACATTCAAAATAAATTAGATATATCCACACAGACTATTTAATATATATTGGTTCAAGTACCTGACCAAAAGGTGAGCCCAGATCTACAACACTCGACATATAGACATGATCATTTTGAGTTTCAGGCATCGTGTGATCATGCATCTACACCGAACACTTATTGAATTAATATTGTATTACATATATAATTCGATGTTATTATTTACATAAATTTTGCATATTTCAAAAAAAAAATTATGTTCAAAAGATGAACATACCTGTGTAGGATGATGCTCATAATATAGTAAATCCATATATGACTCTATCCCAGACGCATGTGGGTCACTTGAAGTGGATGCCTGAGTATTCCTATTGCCCGAGCCTCCATGCTCTCTATTGACCACTTCATTCGTCGTGTGTGTAGTGTGATGAGTGAGATGTCCTAATGCTCCTAATGTCGATAACATGGTCTACTGTTGAAATGCAGCAGGAACACCAGGAGAAGGTGGAGGAACAATAGGAGCAATCAAAGCACGTCATTGAGGATCAACACGTGCTCCTAGTCTATGTTGGGGCATGCCAAGCCCAACTCCCTGAAGTGACCTCATATCAAAATAGTTGGGTTTTTAACCCAACTCAAACTTAGCCCATAACTTTCTCAAAAAGTATAGGGGCACCTTAGAATTTCTATGTGGTGGACTATCAAACACCATCCACCATCTATCCCAAAAATGTGCAGCTATCTGGGGGTGCCTACACCATAAAATTGAAATTCATTTTTTGGTGGGTGTATTTGGTTGGTTTGTTTGGGGGTTAAAAAAATATTGGCACATGGCTTGTTTGGTAATTTTAATGTCATTAATTTCTTTATAAGACAATCCATTTGCATAGAATTGTCTCCTCTCTTCTCTCCATTGATGGAACCTATCTAGTTCTGCGTCAATAGATCAAACAAAATCAACAATAGTTTGCATCGTAGATGCAAACCATGCAAGAGGGGGGGGGGGGATTCTAGGCTCATTTTTTATCAGATCTATATTTCCCTGAATCACAATAAGATTTTCCCTAATGCTCTCTCTCAACTGATCCTAATCTACTACGGGAGGTGGGGGGTTAGGAGGTGGAGATATTGGAGGTGTGGGGTTTTGTTGTGATGGTGGGTTTGGATGTATGGGATCTACATGAATTTTTGGTTCAGGCATAAAATCCTCTAAGTTAAATTTTGGATCCATGTGAATGTAACCAAATGGCAACTGCATGTTAAACAATTAAAAAATATATATCAACAAACTAATTAAATAATGCACACAATTTGAAAGTTATTTAAAAATCACATTGAACGTGCACAAATTAAAAATACATTTCATTTGAAGACCATTCGATTTATAACATTAAAAAATTCATAACATTAAAAATCCATAGCATGTACACATTAAATTGAATCCATAAACTTATTTTTAGCTACATATCACTTGATAATTAAACTATAGCCAAATTCGATGATATGCATTAATTGAATTATTTAAAATAAATAAAACACATGGATTATGGTAAAGACTTAAGATTTATTTAAATAAATCACCATCAACATTTAAACTAGGAGTTGGATAAAATGTATCAAGAATTGAGAGCTCACAAAAGGCTATGATATCAACAATGAGGCTTCTTTGAATCATTATTGGAAAAATTAAATAAGAAGATTAGAAATAGAGACTGTGAACATGAGGTGAGGAACCATTTAATTTCTATAGGTAAAGGACTAAAGAATGAAAAATAAGACACATGTAGATATATAGCTTTGATTTCTCAAATTGGGTGTTAATAGGAGGTTAGGGGTTGTTTAGAGTGTCTTCTATTACATATATAAAGGTGGAAAAAGAGAAGGAAAGGTCCCCAAGATAATTTAGGTTATGAACAACTCAAGAATGAGTGTCAAAATGGGTAAATGATGAAAACCATGTAGTTTAATTCAAGTAAAAATTACACTAGATTTTATTTATATTAAAGGATTATTGTTAGACAAGGGTGCTCAATGGAGCTCATAAATATCAAGCCTATCATTAATTAACTAATTCATCAATAAGTAATTTATTCTTCTAAGTTTTTATGGGTCTCTAGAGCTTTATCTTTTGGGGCGAGGGGACGTTTACTCATAGGTGTGGTTGTTTCCCAACAAGAGTATATCTATAGAGCTAAGGTATATCAATTGTGAATACATGTGTATTTATCAAGTATGACATAGAATTTAATTAAATCCAAGGACATAAATTGATTTATCTAAATTTTCAAATTTCATGATAAGAGACACAAGTTCTCTATAGTGGGACAAAGTAGGTAAGAATAAATTATAAGTTTAACACTAACATTAATATATAATCTCATTCATTGTTTTCAAAGCATACTATTTAGATAAGAATAAAAAATTAATAGAAGAAATTCAAAGGGACACATAGATATATGCTAACTTGGTAATTGCAATACATACAAAATAAGCAAAGATGAGCTTGAGCTCTATTGACATATTGAAAATGGATTCTTTAAGTACACAAAGACTTCACTAAATTTAAATTTAGTTGTATAATGAAATCATATTTATACATGTGAATTGGTGTGCATAATTTATCATGCAAAAATGGAACAAATTAGATCTTTACTATAAATTATTTAGAGATTTGATGACATGAAAACGTATCTATGTCAAATAAAAAATGTAAGAAACCTCCAAGGAGGGATACTTCTAAAATTATGTGAAGTGAAAGTTAAGAACCAATGACAAGGAGGATGCAAAATAAAGCAAGGAAGGAGCGCAGTTTCCAAATTGAAATTACACAATTTGAGCAAGAGTTGTTAGTGTTTTGAAGATCAGATAGAACAACTGAAAGCACTCATAAAATTGCAACACATAAGACAATATGAATAAACACAGCAAGATACCCTAGGAAAACCCTCCTCTTGAGGGAGAAAAACCCAGCAAATATTTCTCTTATATAATGTAGGAATAAGAGCAGAAATGTGCTTACAACACAAGACCAACACATAGGCGAATTTGATACAATGAATAATAGCACCTCTCCTAGATGCAAAGATACAAATGAATATGTTTCTCCTTGAATTTGGTCTGCTGCTGCAAGATGATCTGCTACTACTGTATGGTCTGTTGCTACACAATGATGATCTACTGCAACTGTATGATCTGCTGCTGAAGTGCAAATTATGCTTGATGAACTTGATGATCAAATGAACAAGAATGACCTTGTATATATACAAAATGAGGTGTCTCCTCAAGTAGGTCAGCCACCAAGAGAAAATAAATATTTTACAAAATAACAATAGAGGTCAACCCAAGTAAGTAAATAATAATAATCTCAATGAGTATAAATTAAATAGCCGATTAGGCTATCATTTAATTTGTCTTCTTGGAGTAAGTGCGCTAGAAGAAGCAGCCCGAAGCTGCCTAGTAACATCAACACTCCCTCTCGACTAGGGATGATACTTCCAGCTGCACAAAAGAAACATATCACCTCATCATGATAAAGGAGCTTATCACCTCATCATGAAAGTAAATAAGATATCACCTCATCATGATATCAACCATCATGGCTACCTCCATATATGGTATGTACAAGTGCTCATCACTCAATGTGATATTGTCACCTCATCGTGACTTTCACCATGGCTCTCCCAGAGGGTGAAGCACAAGTACAAGAAAATCATCACGAACTCCCTCACGTGATGTTGTCATGGAGTCACACACATGACATCCACCATGGCTCTCCCAGAGGGTGGAACAAGGGCTTTCACCTCAAACTTCTCCTAAGAGAAGAATGCATTAACAAGGGATTTCACCTCGAACTTATCCTAAGAGAAGAACTCATTACCAAGGGATTTCACCTCGAACTTCTCTCAAAGAAGAACTCGTTAAAAAAGGAACACTAATACTGAGACTCCCTCTCAGCTAGGGCTTCATTCTCCACCATATCAAGCTTGTCTCAAAGGTACACAAACATTATCCTAAAGAGATGCTTGATGAGAATGACTACCATCTGCTCATCAATGCCGATATAGCTCAACTGAATATCTTTCCTCAATACCATATCTCTGATATAGTGATATGCTTAGTTTTTTCTTGAAACACTTCGAAAGACAGAAAGCTTCTCAAAGCTTTGATTAACACAATGGATGACAGTTGGCTTCAATGATTTTTCCAACCAATCTTGCACGGAGCTTTCGAAGCCACACTGCTTCTCGAGTTGCCACACAAGCAGTAATGTACTCGGCTTCTGTTGTACTAAGTGCCATAGAAGACTGCTTCCTGCTATACTAGGATATCATTGCAGACCTCAACTGAAACAACATCCAGAGCAACACAACCATCTTCTTTAGGTTCAGTAGGCTCCCTCTGAATCTTCAATCACTTGCTTCAACCACCTAACTTCATTGTCCAAGATTGCCTGCAATGCTTGCCTTAGAGAAATGGTTTCCAGTGCATAACTCTATAGAGATTCAGGGTTGTCCTCTTCGACCGCATCCCAGATCACTCTATTCTAAATAGGTTTGCAGAGCTACCAATGTTAAATCCAGGTCGACCTGACTTGAGCAATTCAGAACCCAACTGTTGAAGAGGTACTTCAACAATTTTGCATCTGGCCTTGCAGCATTGCAACCCTTACTTATTCTCAGTGAGTCATAGAACTCCCTCTTAAGGTTAATTCTTCCTCTTCGAAAAGATGTCTTCAGCCATTCACTTAGTCTCATAGCTACAAGTAGAGTCTCCATTCTTCAACCTATAGGGTGCATCAAGCTCTTCTTGAAATAAATCTCTTATGCTTCTTGATTTATCCTGAAAGCATTAAGAAGAGATTACTAATAGGTCATAGGACACAACTATCTCAAATAGATGTACCATAACTAGGAGCATACATGATTGACTATCTCAATGTTATAGCATGAGTTAATAACTACAAAACAATTCATGAGCATTAATCAACCATGCAATACTTATCTCATAGAATTCAAAATCTCCCGAGTAATAGATAATTAATTCATCAATCATTCGCTTCGATCCAATCTACATTTTAAAGGATTAATAATAATAGATTATATATAAGAAGCAAATATCAAAAAAAAAATCAAAAGTAAAGAAGTAATAGAACTTATCTTTATTGATCTTGATATATCTTTCTTCTATCTTTTACTCCTCTCGAAAGAACTAATCTTAGCACAACAAGAGACAATTTTCTCAACTCAAATTTCTCACACACATTATGTAGCTAGCATATACAACATAGAATCAGGCCTCTCAAGGCACCATCATAGCCCATGCACAAAGAGAATGTTATCGATGTGATCATCCTATCACAACAAAATTGCAGTTCTCTTTTCATCTCAAAGTCATACTTAGAGATCTTCATAATTTGCAAGGAATAGTGGTATCTCCAAAGGATCTTGTCACAATGATCACTTATTCAAGAGAACCACGATTTTGACTAAACACACATGATTCAAATAATCAAAGTTATATTTGCACAACTTAGCAAACTGAATTTTATCTTAGAAGGTAGATTTCAAACTAAACAAGGAATACTTATCTCTTCATGTAGAGCCAAGATTCTTGGTAATCAACTCGGCCATCCCTAGCATACATGCGCACAATGAAAGGAGGCGATTACATCCGCCATCTAGGCAGAGCCATTGGCTCTGGCCGATGCTAACACGGAGATGACTTTCAAAAATTCTAGTGATCACAGATCCGCATCAACTCCACCATCATTCAGCACTACCAAGCAATCGAGATAGCCATGCATTCAGATCTAAAGATTCAGATCTACTCCATATGAATAGAAGTACCAGAATGTTTTGTATTGCCAGGGATAACCTAGTACCATCGTTGACTGAAAAACGCCAGAGCTTTTCAGAGCTATCAATGATAATGATCTATCTCTTGAATATTGGCAATGCTAAGTCCTAAATTCATCTTCAAGTACTGGCTTGACTCTTCTTTGATGATGCAATATCCAAATTTCTTCACCAACAGGCCTCATGATGCATAGACTGGCGTCTTTCCCTTACCTTGCATCATATAGGCTATTTACCAATCAAATCGCAACTCTTAACTCTCTACAGACTTTATAGAACTACTCATTCATTACCCAGATGTTCGATTCCTGTCATAGGTGACTATGAACTATCTTCCAGATCGTTGTTTCCAGACAGCCTTAACACCTGTGACAACAAATAATCCAGGCGTCCACTAATAGGAAGGTTGGCGAACATAAATCCCAATCACCATCTTGACAAGTAAGATAGATGCCTTTGAATGAGATGAAGATATCGCTGACTAAACAAATCTAATCATGATCTCGCTTAAACCCACTCTGATACCATGTTAGTATTTTAAAGATCAGATAGAACAACTGAAAGCACTCATAAAATTGCAACACATAAGACAATATGAATAAACACAACAAGATACCCTAGGAAAATCCTCCTCCTGAGGGAGAAAAACCTAGCAAATATTTCTCTTATATAATGTAGGAATAAGAGCAGAGATCTGCTTACGACACAGGCCCAACACATAAGCGAATTTGATACAATGAATAATAGCACCTCTCTTAGATGCAAAGATACAAACGAATATGTTTCTCCTTGAATTTGGTCTATTGTTGCAAGATGATCTGTTGCTACTATATGCTCTGTTGCTACACAATGATGATCTGTTGCAACTGTATGATCTACTGCTGAAGTGTGAATTATGCTTGATGAACTTGATGATCAAATGAACAAGAATGACCTTGTATATATACAAAATGAGGTGTCTCCTCAAGTAGGTCGGCCACCAAGAGAAAATAAATATTTTACAAAATAACAATATAGGTTGGCCCAAGTAAGTAAATAATAATAATCTCAATGAGTATAAATTAAATAGCCGGTTAGGCTATCATTTAATTTGTCTTCTTGGAGTAAGTAAGCTGGAAGAAGCAACCTGAAGCTTCCTAGTAACATCAACAAGAGCAACATGATCATTCCTAATGAGATTGAAACTTGTAACCATACTAAAAAATGAGAATGTTTAAACTATATAGTTGAGTATGGAAATGGTGTAACATCTAGTTTACGTTTAGGGTTTAGGTTGAGTATGGAATGTTTTAGGGTAAATAGGGTTTTAGTTTACGTTTTAGGGTTTAGGTCCAAGGATTAGCCTGGGTAAGTTAGTTTTTAAGGACTTATGTTTTTTAGAACCTAGGGTTTAGGGTTTTGAAATTTCTAAATTAAATGTGTCGAATTTAGGTTTATTTTTTATGGTTTTCGATTTAGAATTTAATTTTGCTTGTTTCATTGATGCTTTCGGTTAATTAAATGCAATTTGAAAACTATAAAATATTGAACTAAAAAAAACTAAACAAACAAAAACTAAATAACAATTAAAAAAAAAAAATGCAAGATATAAAGCAAAAAAATGGCAAAATTCAACCAACCTGGAGGTCACTGAGGTCAGTTGCGTCAATGAGAGGAGATGGCAGTGAAAATTTTCTTGAATATGGCCCTTTGAAATGTGTACGCGATCTTCCTTCTCCTTCTCTGGCGTGGCTAAAAGTGACTGTGAAAATGAAATCACATTCGCTTATTTAAAAAAATAAGTAGCTTTAAGAAATGGGTACACGTTTTAGGTTCGCATACCTGAATTATAATGCATATGCATTTTGGATTTAGGCTTGAGTACCCGATCCATAACGTGTATGCGTTTCATGCGATTTTTTTTGTTTTGGCCGAAACTTCCCCTCTTCGTGGACCCAACTTCTTGCTTTTACCCAACCGAGACAAAAAGTATTGAAACCAATAGTTCTAATGGATGTAATAATGTTACCAAGAGGATATTTGAAGGCAATTTTTCCATAAAATATGAGAAACATGTAGTATTCAATTGAGGACCAAGGTTCATGAATGAATCAAGTTTATACATAAAATGTTCTAGTCTCTAGCATTTAACCTAATGGAAGGATTACTATCAATACCATTGGTATGGGTAAAACTCTTTAAAGTATTGGGTTCAACAATAATGGTCCTTGATTGTTAAGTTCGATGGTGGTATTGGGATTCTAACCTCTATGATAGCAGAGGCTAGAGCGCTTCTGAGTGGAGTCGAAATTGTTGTTACTTTAGGTATAAAGAATCTTCACATTAAGGGAGGCTCCAAATTTGTGATTGATTCCATCAACAACAATTACTGTCAGGGTTAGAATATCAGGGATATTGTGATTGATATACAATTCTTGCTTAACAAATTTGAAAGAATGAATCTAACTCACACCTTTCGAGAAGGCAATAATGTTGTCGACTCTTTGGCCAATTTGGGATCTTCTAGAAATCTTCAAAATGTTGGAGGAATTTGGTCATCCTCCCCTTGAATGTTCAAGGATTTATCCTTGAGGAACAAAAGAAACTTAACCATTTATGATGAAGACTAATACCTCCTTCATGGGTTGGACAACCTGTCTTTTCACCTTTGTGTTTGGTATGATGTGGAGAATGTATGACGAGATGGATAGGTACGTTTGGGTGACTGGGATGTGGTATGAGGTATATTTTCTGCCTAGTTGGATTTCCCATGAGATTAATGTGATTTCTTGTAATTTGCACAAGGCTTCTCCCAAATTTAAGAGTTTATTATTTATTTGAAATGTGTGAGTAACTAAAATATTTGTTAGCTCTCTCAAACCTTTGTTTAATTATGGCTCAATAATTATTGCTTCTAATGTCATGATGGCTCTTCACTCTGCCTCAAAGTGCTTAACCACTGCTTTTTATTGATCTGCTACCCTAAGTCCCTTGGAAATGCCTAATCGTACGTGGGAAGACCTCATTACCTTAATTAGGTAGGATATGCAGATTTTTTATGACAGTTATTCCTTTGATAAGATTTTTCATTTACACTGGCCTTCCGCAATTTGGAAAAAATCCTCTTTTTAACCTTTATTGGTGTTCGCTCCTCTTTGTGCTTGAACATGGGTGGTGACCGTGTGAGAATTGAACCAAGCTCTTGCGAGGAATTTTGGCAGGATGCACTAGTTTGGCACATTTGCATGGAAGGTGGTATAGCCCTCCTAATGGAGTGTTTAAAAGGCCATGATGAGAAACTCTCAACTCAGTTTGTTAATAGTTGGTGCGACAAAAGGGCTACTATGGGAGGTATTTCTTTTGAGATTAACGAATCTATGATATTGCCAAATCCATGGGGTTTTCCTGTATGGGCAGAAGCTTAAGAAACACATGAAGGTGCAAGACAAGGATAGTTTACAGACCTTCTTCATGGAGAACGAATGACCCATTAAACTCCATGCGGGTTTCAACTAGAGAAAACTTCATGCACCATGGGATCAAGTGTGCCTTTATATAATAAAATATATCGCCTTAGAAGGTTGTTTTAAAGTTTTTTATTTCTATCATTTTTTGTTTTTGAATCATCTGTGCCATAGTATGCTTATTAGTTTCCCATTTTTTCTACTTTTTTCCCTTGAAATATTTGTCACGGAAACCATGGAACTCGCCGCTAAGAATCCTGATAAACCCCCTCTTTTACCCCTTCACCAAGGGCTTATCCTTTTCCTTTACTACTTTCATCTTGCCCTTTTTCCTCTAAAACACATATCCGCTATCAAAGTTGAGGAACCTGATCTTCTAATCCTTCCCCTTCAAAACCCTCCCCGATTGTTTTTATGGGCTCTAAGAGGAATCTCCCTCCCACTACCAACCAACCACCTATTGATACTAAACCTAAGCCTCCTAATAAAAAAAAGAAGGGTAGTGTTGGGCTGGCTCAAATGAAGGCCGTTGCTAGGCTCTGTGAATTAAAGAACACCCCTACTAAGAAAGGGGGGCAAATGCATGTTAAAACCAAATCTGATCAAAAGAAGGGGAAAAGGGGCATAACGTTCTATGTCAAGGAACCTCCCATGGAAAATGATGAGGATGACATCGAGTCCAAATAATATGAGGAAACTGTGGTGGCCACAAGCGTTGACATAGGGGTGGAACAAGCTAGTGTTCGGAGATCCAATAGGCCGACAAAACATAAGTTGGAGGTCCCGTAAGATGACATCTCTAGTAGTTCGGAGTAGGGAAAAGGTCACGAGGACAACAAGCATGCCATGATTGAGGAAACGAAGTAGACGAAAGGACCCAGCCAGTTCACAAAGCTAAACCGGATGATTTTGGAGGAGTCCACACTAGACTCCTTGAATCATCATGCTCAGGCAAAAGAGACTAATAGGTCGGATGTTGCGAAGGAAGAGAACTCTGGTGGCCTGCTTGCTCATGTTTTCACCCTGAAAAGAATGCTTAATAGATTGAATCGATTCACCATCAAGGTCATTCATCACTTGGCTATCACTCTATCAGTAGTGTTGAAGGATGAGGTTAACAAGAAGGTTGTTGGTTCTGACCCCAGCAATAGTTTGGTTGGAAAAGATGTGTTGAAATTCCTCATGGAGGAATGGGAGGGTATTTTTAGGTGATGGGTTTCTATTCGTTTTTTGGTGGGTTGTTATCTTGTTGTCATTGTGTTGTCTCGGTGTCCAGTCTATATGTTGGAATTGGATATTTTTTGTTATTTTGATTTGATGAACTATGACTCTTTTGGCTATTCGTGTTAAGGGTACTACACCCTGTAAATGCAACTTATATTATCAAAAACAATAATGGTCCTTGTACTCATCTAGAGGTCTTAACCCAAGGGGACCTACAAGCCATAGTACCTATAACTTTCTTAAAAGTAACACATTCATATACATAAAAGTATTTTTAATGTATTTTTAAACCTTAAATTGACTAAAAGTAATTCAAAGGCCTTCATTTCATAATACAAGACACAAACATTTTCTATCACTTCAACTTCCCATTTTTCATTGTTCAAGTTTGTTGGGTTTTATTTTTGGGTGGTGAAGAATTGCAAACTCTAAAATGTGTTTGCTAAGTACTACAAGAAACAACTAACTTGCACTAAAGAAATTCATCAAAGGCAATTTTACTTTAAGGTTTTAAAAAAGTTATTTCAAAAAAATTCCTTCAAAATATTTTGAATGTTCTTTTAATTTTTATTTATTATTATTTTTAAATGTATTATGGGGTTGTATTGTTGTTAATTTTTGTTATGATTTATTTTTTAATTCAACATGTGTTGGGGCTATATTTTTTAAAATTTTCTTATAATAAGTATTTGTACAAAATGGTTGTTGTTAGCTCTAGTTTAGTAGGTTTAGGAACATATGGATCATTCAAATTTGACCAAGCATCACATTTTTGTTAAGGTAATTGAGAAGCTTCTTAGAGGTGGGTGTAGACACCTAAAATCTGACCTTACCCAGTCACACATAATTATATTCTATCCTAAGCTATTAATTAAATAAATATATATTATTTAGTTAATTCCATCATTCCCCCATTTTATCCTAACCTTTCATTAAATAAATATTTATCATTTATTTAATTATTTTACCTTTCACTTGATCCCATTAATTAATTAAATATTTTATTATTTATTTAATTAATTGCATATTCACCTTTGTCCTTGTCCATTTAATCTTAGCCCTTAAGCTTGTTCACATATATCACAACCTAAAATTGGCATCATGTGACAAGTGTCTCTTTCACATGTCTAACTAAGACCTTATCTAGATTCATTGAACCTACACCTCAAAAGTCAAACTAAATTTCCATCTCATCCATTCATTTCATATCACACCTCTTAATTCAAGTCATTCACATAAAGATGATGCCCTAATACTAATCTTAAACCTAGCCCTTATCTCTCATATGACACTTGTCACATAACTACAACTTTTAATCCAAGTCCTAATCCTCATTCAATCATAGGCATCCATTAACCAATGCATCTTGGCCATTGATTTCTCTCATGGAAATTTTATAAATTAGAGGGCTCTCATCCCATTTGAGGATCCTCTTTTATGCTATTGTTATGTTGTTCAGATATCTATTGAATCGTGCTTTATCATATCATCATGCTATTGGAATCATGAGCAACCACATCTAGGCTATCAATCTATCAATATATTACACTTGATCTTTCTGAGGTTTGCATGTATTTGGTTTGATCTAGGCTAGATTTGATGCATATTTTACTTATCTCATTTGCATGCCTATAGTGGGCATTATAGTCAATGTCATAACAACTATAAGGTTTTTTATTGTCAAATTATGACTACCCTATGTATATGGTCGACTAAAGAAGTAAATTTTATCTAGGGTCCAAAAAAAGAGAGTTGAAAGAACAATTTCTCGCATATATTAGAGAGAAAGAAGTTGTACATAAAAGCAAAATTAAGATTTTATCTTTTATCTAAGAAAGGATTGCACGAGCCACCAATAGAGGCATATTTATAATTTCAAATAGTGCTTGTCACACATCTTTTTTTGTGACATACTCCTCTCATTCTTACAAAAGAGGCCAATTGGGTAAAGTATTTCAAAATCAATTAAGACATTTTAGATGAACACATTGGACATTGTATTTTTGTTAATGGGTTTTCTTTCAACATAGTGAGGTCACCATATTGGTTGGAAAGAGTGACAACAATCAGTCAAACACTCTTAAGTTATGTAGGCCATGGGTGCGAGAAGATGTACATCACTTTATTGGCAAGTTAAAAATAATTTCTACAAATGTCACTATAACCAATCAAGGATTTATGGACTAAAACATATTGCCTATATTTTTATGTATTGAAATATTATTAAAATTGGCCTTTGATTAATGTCATTGCAAAGTGCCTTAAAAGGGTAGCATCGTTTAGGGTGGTAGCATTTGTGAGAGGCAAGTGAACGATGCAAATTTTATTGTGAAAATCTTCAGAGAGACAATATAGATGGTAGGTGTTGCAAACATTATTTAAGTCATAAGGGAGAATGCTAAAAATTACAAGGTAGTAGGTTTATTGGTTGAGACAACATTTAAACATATTTTTTGGATAGTATGCACCATCCACTCCCTCAACTTAGTGATGTAGAAGGCTAGCACAAAAATAGAGTGGTTGTGAGAAATATATATTGAAAGTCCAAAGAGTCAAATATTCACAACAAATTATCATGTCCAAGTAATCTTCAAGCCCTTTTCCAAGTTGAGGCTATTGAAGATAAGTTTATGAAATTTTATTTTTTAATTGAGTTTGGAATAAAATTTTAATCATATATGTATGACATCATTTACTTTTAAAATCTTGATTTTTATTTTTTACAATATATTAGGTTGTTGAGACTTGATTCACATCATGCACAATCATCTTAAGATAACTTGTGAAGGTGCAAGAGACATTCATTAGCAACGTTTGGAGTGTGGAGGTAGAGAAATTCACAAAGGGCTCAAAAGGTCAAATCATTGATCATATGATGACTAGGGTTTATGTGGATTACATCTCGAGTTTCACAAGGCTCATCATGAATATAATTAGATTTGTTGATATAGATTCGTTGTGTTTGGAAGAAGCATATGATGGTATGGACTCCATGATTGAAAAATTAAAACACACAATAGCAACCAATGAGAATACTTTCAAAAATATTTTTCAAAAGGGTGTAAAGAATCATTGTTAATTGTTGAAACAAGATGACTACACCCTTTATCTATGTGTTTGCATTGCTTCCCAAATATTACTTCACGAAAATACTTTATTTTCCTTAGAGTGGCACATTATACATATGCAAAAAATATTCCTAAGTACAAAGTTACATTTTGAAGAATCTTTCCAAATTTGGAGAATAATGGTGCCAAACTCAGGCAGCTTCCTAACATTTAAAAAAATAATCTTAGTGCTCTTTGAAACAAGTACAAGGATGACACTTGTACATGGTGGTTCCTCCATAGGCAAGGTTCTTTGTATCTACAACTCCTTGCAATCAAAGTTCAATCATCGGTAAAATTTATTATTTTAAACATTCTTTATTCTTTCACAATTATACATTATGTTTATAATTACAAATGTTGTATCAACTTTGACTCCAATCTCACATGATGTAAGTTCTTTGGTTGAATGAAACTGTAGTACATACTCTTTTGTCCACTCAATTAAACTTAATTGTTTGCTGCAAGAAAATACAAGAGTTGGTCTATACGCATTCCAACTTGCACCTCTTTGCACATAAGCAAGTCAATTACAAGTAAGAGGCAATGAAGAATTGGGATGCAACTCTTAAGTGTGCTAATTTGGGTACATTTGTTGCACAAGTTGCCACAATCTATTTAAATAATTGGATTCAAACAAATCTATCAATGGTTTTGATGCTCTCATTAAAGAACAAGATAAAGATTATTGTTGTATATGTATTGATTTGACATTTTGACATTGAATACATAGTTCAATTGTCATTTATGTATTATTATGTAAACATGGTCGAATTGTCTTTTATCACTATCAACTATGTTTTCAATTCTATAGTATTCTATAAAACACAATTCAATTGTCTTTTGTCACTATCAAATATTTTTTCAAGTATACGTATATATAAGCTAAATATCAAAACAATAAAATCAATAATTTGCATCGTTCTCTTGATTGAGAACATCAAAGACATCATTTGGCTTGTTTCAACCACATGCAGTGACAATGTCACTCCCACCAGCTAGATTTCATATAGGAGACTCTTCATCATTTAAAAAGACTATGGCAAGGCAGGCACACGCGCGTGCGCGCACATACACACACACACACACACACACACAGACTTCATTTTGCTCTTCATTGAGAGATCAAAGTCATCACTTGATTTGTTTGAACCACAAGAAAATACAATGTCACTCCCACTAGCACATTATATGCAAAACCTTCTTCATCCTTTAAAAAGAGTGTGGCAAGTTGTGCAACACACACACACACACACACACACACAAAAGTGGCATTGTTGTTGCTTATTATTCAAATTAATCAAGTACCTTTAATTCTCTCAAAAACAAAACAAAAAAGGATGGAGATTAAATTAATTTGGCATTTAAAATTTAATTATCAATTTATCTTTATCACCATTAATTATATTTTTAATTGTGTTTTTCCTTGCAAATTATGGGTATGTATATATTAATAATTCAATGTCAAATGTTAAATCAATATAAAGTTCAATGTATATAAAATATGGAGATTATTGATTGAATTTTATATTTATTTAACATTTGGCATAGATTACTGATTGAAATTTATATTGACTTAATATTTGGTATAGATTATCAATTGAATTTTATATTGATTTAACATTTGGGATAGTTTATCAGTTGAATTTTATATTGATTTAACATTGGGCATTGAATTATTAAAATATACACACCCATAATTTGCAAAAGCAACAGAAAATTGAAAATGTAGTTAATAGTGATATCAATAATTGATAATTCAATGCCAAATGTCAAATTAATACAAAATAAAATCAGTAATCTCCATCTTGTTTTTCATTGAGAGAATTAAAGTCATCACTTGGTTAATTTGACTCATAAGCAACAAGACGACTTTGACCATAAGCATACATTGCACAACTTGCCAATGTTTTTAAAGGATGAAGAGGCTTCTACATAAAATGTAGCTAGTGGGATTCACATTGCAATTGCTTGTGGTTAAACCAAACCAAGTGATGGGTATGCATATATTAAAAATTCAATATAAAATGTTAAATTGATAAGAAAGAAAAAATCAATCAATAATCTCCACCCACCTACACACATATCACCTAGGTGGGTGCAAATAGTTGTTCTATTTATTTTAATCTATGCATGCTCAAGGGAGGTAGATCTCTTTTAGCACTCAGCCAAGCTAGACTCTACTCATTAATACATAGCCACTTGAAGCAATGGATCTATCTCCGAGGTGATCTTATTCAACAACTAAATAATAGGGAGTTCACTCAAGTCAATAATTTTTCCTTTAACCTCCTTCCTTGCCTTTTGACCCCTACTGTCTATAGAGCCCCTCCTTCCTATATAGGGGCTTGATTGAGTGCTATTCTAGGTAGGCAATCGAATGGTGATTTAATGATTTGAATAACTCTTTTTGAATGGGCCCTAAAGATCTGCCCTATATATTATGGGCTTTGCTCAATTCATGTGCTTCTTAGGATAGAAAGCTACTAGGCAGACTCGACCTTTCAAAAAGGATTTGTTGGAGTTAACACTTGGCCTATTCATAAAGAGCATTCATTAGTCAACCTACTATACCTTGTGCATGCTTAAAAACAAATATCTTGACTAGCTTTAGCTTTGGCCTATCATCTATAGGCCCATTTCTATAGCTATAATTCCCCCCATTTGACACACTCCTACTTTCTTTCATCCATAAATTGAAAAGAGCTATGTTGGAAGATAGTTGTTTTGAAACACACTCAACAAGAGGTTACCTAATCAAGAGGTCATCCTACCTCAAATCAGATTATTAAAGTGATTGCTCTCTCTCAAGCAAGATCAAAGGTTGTCTAGCTGTTTTTTAGGTGCTCTAGTGGTCTCTTCCTCAATTGGAACACCAACTCTAATAGCCCTATTGAACAATGAGCTTTTTTCCAATGAAACTCGACAATCCCAATGAATGAATTATTTGCCCTATCTGCCATCCCCCCTAATCCCCTTCCTACTCCCTTCCCTTTGTATATAGAAGCTTCAATAGGTTGGTTGTATCACATAATGGATGATGGATGCCGCCATCCCCCTGTTAAGTGGCACAACTAATATCGTTTGCATCCCTAATCTCCTTTGATGTATAAGGATTGATGGTTGATGTTGATGTTGATGTTGATCCAAGTGATTGATTGAAGCGTATAGATTGTCACATACCTATACTCATAACCTTATACCCCAATTATATAGGTAGAAGTATTTAGATTGTGTAGTATTCAAGTCATCTAGAGGGATTGGAAAAGATCCTAAACAATGTCATTGGTCAAGCCCTACTATCTAGCCAACCATGAGGTCTACAAGGAAATGGAGAAACCTTATTGATGTTCTATGTGATGAAGCTATGGAGGAATCCCATCCCACCCACTATAAAGGTATGTAGGCTAAGGCAAGTAAGGTGCTTCATCCCTAGACACCATCAACATGGAGAGTGGGACCCCATCCATACTCTACTTTCTTCCACTCTCAATCAAGAGTGGCTTAACCATCTATCTACCCGCCAAATCAACACTATACAATATAGTGATAGGTAGTTCCCTCTCATCCCCAATATAGGGCTTTAGCTAAATCAATCACGAGTGCACATAGGCAAGGAGTATATTTTATTGCTAGAAATGTGGTTTGAATCACCCCAATGAGAATGGGAATATGCCCCAGGAGCAGAGTGCTCAAAGTTGAATATTGAACATAGCTGACTATCTTCCTCACATCAAGATGCCATGTAATCAGAGCAGACCAAGGCAACCTATATATATTTGGGCTATTTGGAGGGGCTCCTACATCAGATAGCTTGGCTAGGGAAGGACTAAGCAACCCCAAATCTATATCTACATTTGGTTGTACAAAAACCAGAATGGAGATATAGTATGCAGGCCCTCCACAGGGGATGGGGAAACACATACCAAGTTTGGTGGGCTTTCTCTACAATTTTCGTGCTAAGGCAAAGCAACCCCCAACCCAACACTATAGAAGATTGGGTATCTCAGTCAATTGTGTTTAATTCTTGGGAAGGATACTCAAAGATGGCTATATTTCCAATAAATTGATAAAACTTCTATGTGATTATAACTTTCAAAACCTTTTTATTGTTTCTCTTCTTACCAGTACCTTGGACTTTGATTAGAAACTTCTCTGCTACAAACAATAGAAAATTACAAGCCTACTCGTGTATTTCTGTATCTGAAACTTGATATTCAGCATTTGAGAAAAAACAATGTAATTTATATGAAACATCTAAGAAACTTCTATAGGAAGTTTCCCAATTTTTAAGGGACACTTCTAGGTGATCTGTACAGATGCAAAGAAACTTCATTTTAAGTCCCCTGAAGACATCACCATATGTGCCTCCCAATAAGATGCATTTTCAATATGAAGATGAGTACCAAGCTCAAGGCACAAGTCTCTAGGAAACTACGACAGAAGGTAATAACTGTACAGCCAAAATATAAAAGTTGAAGCTCCAAAATCTTATTTTGTTCTAAAGAAATTGAACATGCAGACAGAAAACAATTTAGGCTTAAAAAATGTAATCCAACAAACTTTGTGAATCTTACACATTGAAAATTCTGGATGATAACAGCCACACAAGCATATTTCAGGTGTGATCAATTCAATCAACAGTTACCTAAGAAGTCAAAATAACTCAAGCTTACAAAAACATGATATATATATATATACAAGGAAGCAGAATTTCTTGAGAAAAAAATCCAAAGCAATTTGGCTTGCAGAAGGAGAAAAAATCCCAAAATATTTCTACACAACAGTCCTAAAAATGAAGATAAATAAGCAACCCCAGTTGCTTTGAAAGTCCAGAAGCAGACAGACTTGAATATTTCAGGAGCACAACAAATCCTGGTATCAACACAAGTGCAAAAACATAACAGTTTATCACAAAGGACAAAACCACAAAGCTTTTAGATTTGATAACTACAGAGAAACAATGAGAAAACATTATTCTCCTTGAGAAAAGGATAGACTCTGGTACTATTAAAAAAAATTGACAACTTTTTAAAGAGTTTAGGAACCTAATAATTAAGAACTCTTGTGGCAGTAGCGCAGCTGGTTCATAATCAAATCAGGCTTGTTCATGAACTATCAGTTTCCAACATTCAACCTAATGGTAAAATTACTATCAATACACCAGTGCTATAAAACATTAGGGATGTCACTGGTGAGTACACAAACACTTGCTATTGTAACTTTCTTGTGAATAATTCTGATCTATGTGAAGATCTGCATTAACATAGATTTAGAAAAATCTCTGCAAAAAGAAGTCCGGGTAGAGTTCTCGAGAATGACATGGGAATAATTGTTTAGAATATGAAAACATAGCATTTTGCCAACAAGGTAATTTCACAAAAGTTTGTCCTTCACCACAACAAGAAAAACTGGCACACAATAAAGCCATCTGGTGAGAAAAGCAAAGGAGAAAAACAATGAGGAATCAAAGACAGACAAGGAAATTCAAGGGCAAGGAAACAACTACACCAGCCACAAACTGGTGGAAGTTCAACAGAGAAAATAGACCAGCGTACAGAAAATAGGGCATGATTTAAAACTTCAAACTCCTGTTGGAGCAAATAAAAAACAGGAAGATAACTATAAACACTTAAAGAATGGAGCTGAAAACATTTTGGAGATATTTTTATGAATGTAAAACATCCTGAGAAGAGCTAGCAGCTCCACAAATATTCATCAGGGATAATCAATTAAATCCGTGGTTGCATTCCAAGAATCAAGTTAACACAAAAGCTGATTGATCAACAAAAAGGGCGATTTTCTGCAGGCAGAAATCCAGAGGAATCTGGATAGCATAAGGGGTCAGCAATACAAAACATCTCTAATTCTCTGCAAAACAATCCTACAATGAAGACATAAAAGCATCAGTTATTTATAATGCTCAAAAGGAGAGGCAGTGGACAAATTCAAGGATACTTAACAAACAAAAAAGAAGGTACTTAAAGCATCTCCTAGACTAGAATAAATCAAGAAGACAACAGATCCTGATTTCGAACACATTGAAGTTGGTTGCGGCAGACAAAAGCCACAGAGATTTTAAAATTTTAAATTGAATAACTAAAGAGAGACTGCAACAAACAGTATTTTCCTTCAGAAAGACAGGAACCTGGAACTAGAATGCTTAATGACACATCTTTTAGGAGTTCTGTGACATAATAATTGAAGGGATCTCTTGGCAAGCAGTGAAGGAATCAAGAAAAGCAACATTTTTTTTACATCAGTCAAACTTATTATTTGGTTCTGATTCCCAATAAGTGAGATCCAGATGCCTGATTTTCTCTGCAAAATGGTAATAACATGTGTTTTTAAAATAGCAAATATAATCTGATCATTGCTGAAATATATTGTATCTCCAACACAGACCAATTTGCCAAATAAAGACAACTTTTGACAATATACTAGTAGCAGAAGGTACATTAGATGTTTCAAAGATAGCTATATTGTGTTGTATGCTTTGTTACATCGTCATTTGTTTTCTTGCCTATCAAATTCAGCTACCATGTTTAGTGTTGTAGAAGAATATGTGCCGATATGAGGTCTTGAGGATATGTTAATATATGCCTCAAGAATTATGCCAAAAAACCTCCACTACCATCTTCTTCAACCTCTTATTTGCTTAGGTAGTCAATGATATATTTGTCTCATGGATGTAGTTTCCAAGATGAAAAAATGTTTGAAAGTTCAACATTAATGTAGTAACTAACCCGGTCAAAGTAATGGACTTCAATTATGAACAAGCAATTCTGGTTGAACTTTAAAAACATTCGACTCAGACAGCACATCAAATTAAAACAGTGCCTGATGGATAGATCTAACAAACTAAGTAGAGAGTAAAGGAGTAAAGAAATTCCATGAGATTGCCCTTTAAACAGTTTCAATTCAAATGTAGGATTAAAAGAGTACTGAAATTCCATGAGATTGCCCTTCAAACAGTTTAAATTCAAATGTAGGATTTACAATTGCACGGGAACCTTCCAAATTCAGCAAAACATATATATTAAGTACACAGCAACATCTTTCAGATCAAGGGTTTGAACCCTATGACTAAAGTTAGAGAGTAGAAAGTGTTCTAGAATTCCATGGGATTATCCATCAAATAGTTTCAATATTTCATATACAGCAGAAAAACAATATACACACAAATATATCCGAATTGAACTTATTAATAACTAATAAGCAAAGAAAAAAGATGAAAACTATCCCTATGTATTACCTCAAAACTACCCCTAAATTTCATTCTTCTTATAGCGAGACATCCCAAACTCAAGCCACAATACACACAAATTTCATTGAATTGAATATAAACCACCAAAAGACACAAATATGAAATATCTTAAAATTGTGCCTTGAAATTATGAATGCAAAGGCTGAAACATGCCTGAATTGCCAATTCACAACATTGAAAGAGCATAAGCCTTCAAATATTGATTCTATTGTATGTCTTTTGTTAACCTTTAAAGCATCCCTAAATTTTATTCTTCTACCTTGATGCTGGATAACAGTGTGATCCATTACGGATCACAACGTTGACCGAAAAACTTGTTACACAATTTGGCGAAAAGCTCTCTGTTGGGTACAATTATTAACTGTTCATCCTCAAAACCAAACAAAAACGGATTTCAACATGTTGAACGAATAGTTGCATGTAACTAGATGTATATTCAAGGCGATAGACTTCATGGTCAACGTGGTCTAATCCTATGGGAGAAATGATGACATCAAATTATTTAGGGTGCCTGTTGGAAAGGTATTTTTTTAATTGTTCACAGACAGAATTTTATCATAACATAATCCAGCACTACAATATAAACATCAAGCGCAAATGACATTTTTCAACATGATAAACTAAATGTATTTCATTACGCAATACAAAATCTGCCAAATCATTGTTACCCTTGTTTTCTTGTAAGAAAATAGGACTACTATGACATAGAGGAGACCTTAAATCGCCATTTTATTTGATCCATTGAAGAAGAGGAGCAGACTTCTGAACTAATTCAAAAATTCAATTCCAACTTCCACAGAATAGAAAACACGACTATCAAACCAGCCACACAAAATCCATTGAAATCCATCCAGTATTTGTTCTTCAACTTTTCCCATGACGCTGCACGAAAGGAGATTTTTTGGCATCCTCCTCGGTGAGGCCAAGAGAAAGCTTGGTGACGACGCCGAAGGTAATGCCGAAACCAACGAGGAACGGCCAGTTCCTGTTGAATTCTCTCTTCAAAAACACTCTCCACGGCTCGTTCCACGCCATTAGGATCTTCGCTGTAAAACCCCTTCCTCTTCCTCAATTTCTTCTTCCTGCAAACCCTAACCCTACCAAATACTACGCCCCCGAAATACAAATTTCAGACTCGCATTGTATTAAGAAGACTATAAATCCGTTTTTTCAAATCCGGACGTTATTGTAATGGAAATTTTCACTTTCCCTAAGTTACTTCGGCTAATTCATTGATAAAAATATTCTCAAGAAGGGTAAATATTAGAACAGTAAATGTTTATAAAATTAGATGCGAGGATTTAGGTGTTTAGTTTTGGGAATGATAAATGAAGATACAAATTTAATGTAGTTTATAATTTGATGATTTAGTAAATAAAATGGATATTTATTTTTGGATCAAATTTTGCATCATGTGGATATGATATATAGTCTATGTTTCTAATTTGACAAAATGTGCACTTCTACTGTCTAATTTGTTAGATTATCTACTAACTATTAAGGACTAGTAGTATTTAGAAATATCTTTCAAAAATTAGCTTGCTAAAATCAAGTTCTTCTAGGTCAATCTCATTGAAGGACCAACTTTAAGGTCATGAAATGACCATCTATAGTAGGCAAGTGATCTAGTTGATTCTAATTAAATTTGTTATTCTTTTTAATGCTCTAATAAAAGTGTTCCTATAATGAATGCTCATTAGAACACTCTGATTTCAAATGATGATCAATATATGAATAATGCTAGAATGGATGTCTTTAAATACAAGAACATAACAATTCATCATGCAAACACATGTTTAAGGGTTAATAAGAGTATCTAAAAATATAAGGGAAATAAAATGGTAGGTTTCGAGGAGTGGAGTCAAACTAAACTTTGATGGAGCATTAAAAGATAACCTAAGGTCTATGATAGTTGGTTATATTTAAAAGGATTCTAAAAGAAATCTTATGCTTGGGGACTCATAATTCCTCGGTTATAAATCTGTCATGTGGTGAATTAAGCTAATCAAATACAAACAAAATTAATGCAATTAACAAGATAAAATGATCAACTAAATGCCATACTCAATGAAATTGGTCTAACATTGCTAAAACGATTCAAATATCATGAAAATAAACTAATATTCTAAACAATTGAATCAATTAACAAAGAAAAACCTGTAATCCCATTGTGGATTGAGTGCAAATGGACTGACAAGGGATGTGGATTGCTCAATTTTCCTAATCCATTGTTGATTCCAAAAGCTTGATGAAGATTGGTAATGGTGGATGATTCACAAAAGGCTCTCAAAGCTCAAAGGGTGAGTAATGAATTCAATAGAGTAAGGGTGCTTTTAATGGTTGTGAATATCATATCATGTAAAATGGGAAGTATTTATAGATTTTTTGAATGAATCAAGGGTGAGGATTCAAAATAATAATCAATGGAGGAAATTGAATTGAAGATGAAGACATGGATCAAGAAATGGATCACTTGGGTCCATAATTCATGAAAGCATGGATCAAAGATTTAATCAAGGGTCCATAATTCATGAGAGATTAACAAATCCCTTGATTTTAAGAAGCATGTTGGAGATATTTCATGTGGAGAGAAAATTTTGAATTTGAAAAGGGAATATTTTTTGTGCAAGTTGGGGGAATATTAGTCAATTAAACAATTTAGAAAATCATTTAATTATGCAAGTTGAGGAATTAGGAACTTTAATTAAACAATTATGAACTATTTAATCAAAGAAGGAAGATGACATTTAATTAAATAATTTGACATTATTTAATCAAAAGTGAAGAAGGGGTGAGGGGCCTAGCTCGATTAGCTAAAGCATCCTTTTGCAGACAAGAGGTCATGAGGTGTACTCTCCCCATGTCTTCATGGTATTGGAGGGTGTGTCATGCCAGCATCACTGGTCACTTGAAAAAAGTTTACCAAGTGCATTGTAGTTTATAGGGGGGCTACCTGATTCCTACAATCTAAAAAAAAAGTCAAAAGGGAAGAAAAATAGCATGAAAGTGATGAATTAATCAAATAAAAATAATTGCTCAATAATAGGAGAAAAGGGTGAATTAACTAAATAATTGGATATTATTTAATTAAATGGATGAATTAGGTGAATATGAGAGAAAAAGTGTTAGTAAGCGAAATAAAGATGTGTGATATACTTAAGACATTTTCAGGTGTCTACAAAATCAAATAATGTAATGGAATGGGAAGCTCTTTTAATGGGTATTATGACTAAATATATGGCAAGATTTTGAAGAGTGGAAATAGAAGGTAATTCATGGATAGTGATAAATGTTGTTACCCTAATTGGCAAAAATTTGAGTTTGTTAAGGTGTCTCATTGCTAGAGGGAGTGGATTAAAGTGATTGATTATATGGCCAATCAAGGTGCTATATAAACTACCTTCTCATTTTTTTGGAAAGTATAGAGTTGCAAAAATGGGAGGATTTGAATAACATAATAATAGTTTAAAGCCCCCATAAATGTACGGTGTTATGCTTCATACGTCTTAGTAATGATGGTCTAAAATGCCTACTATAAGGGATGATAGAATTGTGATTGGCATGGCCCATTTACACATATTATATGACTATGACCCATCAATATAGGGTGTTTGTATTATATCTATGGTTATTTGCATTATGAGGCATGAATACAGAGCATTTAATACTTGTATGTGTATGTGAATTTTTTTATAGAGGATATTTTTGCAAGGGTCCATTTGTTGTTGTTAGTATGTTAAATGATGCCCTTCCCATATTGAGTGGTAATCGTTGTGAGACCCCATGCATCATGGTTTGGTCTCTAATCATCAACTAAAGCAATTTTTTAATTGGGTTTACAACTAGTAATCTTAAGGTAGTGAAAGACATGTTGGGGGTAGATGGCTTAGTTGGTAATAGAAGGATGAGATAATTATCAATTTTGGAGAACTTCAATAAAAATGAAATGGTAATTTGAGACTTGGAGATAAGAGATTATATTCATGTATTGCTAGTTCATGTGCTTGTTGGGTTGGACGACGATGATGGTAAAGTAGGTTAAGTATTTAAGGATTTCAAAGAAAGGGAAATTATTTGTTGACATCTTAGAAGTATTGATAAGGGACATGCAAGCATAAATATGCAAGTTGATGGTGAATGCCCAAATATTAAATGATTTCTATCAAGTTTGTATAGTGATGAGGAATATGATAATGTCCATACATCAAACCACTCTTGAAAACACTAATTACATGACAGCCTTTTGGAGAATGGGATCCTCACAAGAGCTAGTAGAGGTTTTTAAATAATTATATTTGTATTGGTGTAATCTATGTAGAAGGCCCAATATTGCCTATTTTGGAGCTTCTCTTATGTCAGGGAATGGGGTCTATAACCATGCATATAAACATTGGAAAATTGATCTTTTAGGTAGTGCAATGACATGCTAGGGTATGTAGGCTTTACCATATTATAATATAATTTCATCTTATTTCTTTGTCTTATCATGCATTTTTCAGGTATTAATATTTACAATATTATAGCACCATCGTTGTTCATCTAGTAAATAGTCATTTTTTATTATTGCTTCACTACTACGCCCATGTTTTGGATTGTTAATACTTTATATAACATATGTGTGTGTGAGGGAGAGGGAGAGTATTGTATATAGAGCCCCAATACTTTATTAAAAAAATATTTTGTCATACAAATGTGTATGTTAGCTTCTAATGACTAGTGGAAAAGGGTGGGAGTTAGTAATTTAAATTTTATAAATTTGATTTTTAGATTATATTTTCATAGTGTAGGATTGATATGTTGCTCCACAAAAATGACCTAGGATAAAGTATGTGAAATATTAGGGATCGGGGATAAATGTATGAAACTTTGAACTAGTAAATGATGTGAATGTGTGAGAATAAGTGGATAAAACAAGGATAATGAGAATTGTATGAGAATGTGTCTCTGGAAGAATGATTTTGGTTGAATATCAAGAAAAAGAGTTGAACTAGGCACACAAGTGCGCCACATGTTGCTACGTAATCATATCAAGACAATCTCTCAATTTATAGGCCCAAAACTAAATGGGAATTAGAAAATAGATATGCAAATTATTTTGTCCCCACTTTGAGGTACATTTGAATCCCAAAATGATATTTATCTCAAAGTATATGAGTACTCACAAACATGCATATTACACCCTTAATCCTAGAGTGTGCATAGGGTTATGAGTAGTTGGCTTATTGCTACCTTAACTCTTAATTTTTTTTTTATTAAATATAGTTTAAGAGAAATACGTTTCAGTCACATAGATACATTCTCAGACCAGATCTCATCTATATTTGTTGCATTATACATTTTTTGTACGTACTATTAAGAAATTTTACAAGTGTATTTGACTATAAATTGATGCAAAATTTAAAAAAGTTTCCCTTTATATGATTTTTTTCTTGTGTGTTCTTCCTTGTGCTTGTTGTTATATTTCATCTAGAGGATTTTTAACTCTTCCCTGAAGGTTCTTAAGTCCTTGGAGTTTCATGACCATTACCTTGTGGGGTTATCCACTTCCTTACTAGCTTCCTTCTTCTCATTCTTTGTCAATTTGACATATTTCTTCTTTGATAACTCGAACGCCATTGATACCTATGTAGAGATAAAAAAATATGTCTTCTCAAAGACTCAGTAAGTGCCCTTTTCTTACCTTGGTATTTATCCTCATTTCTAGCTTTCTAGATAAACCATAAAATTTCATTAATTAGCAATAACCAAAATAAATTGACAGCTCTATCAACATTCTCTAATTTCCCCAATAAAATTTCTTGTTTGTTTATATTGTTTGTATTTCCCCAACCAAACAGATTAGTAAAAAATAACAACCAAATATCTCTTTCCAAAAGCAATCAAAAAAATATGTTCCAGCATTTCAGATTTCTTACATATATCACAAGTATCTATGTTCTTCTCAGTTAGTGAGTAGGGTAGTTTTCTTAACAATGACAACCACTTAAAGGTGGCCTTTTTAGGTTCAATTATATTGTTCCAATTCCATTTGAAGTTTTTGATCTAGTCTTTTTCATTTCCTTTTAAACCCCAACTTTTGTTTACATGTTCAATAATAGAAAATGAGGCACTTAGTGTTTTATAGATTTTCTTTGAGTTCAAAACATCCAACATGGTCCCATCTATCCAACTATACTTTTCAAGGTTTACAATCCCCATGTTATCACAATAGATATTATTATTCTTTTTCAAGTTACAAATTTTCCATGAGTCCTTTAGTACTAAATAGGTTCTCCACTATGATTTAGGCAAGTAAAATTCAATGCTAAGAGACTCCCACAAAATTAGTTGTTGATTATTCAATATATTGTTAAAAAAAAGATCCCTTTTTTAGCCAATGTGTTTGTAAAGAACCCATGAAGTAGTGCCACGAATTTATCTTTATGCTTTATATTCTACCAAATAGATTTATTATTGCAGCTTAAGACATTACTTTTATCAAGTATCCCATTGTAGGTAATTTTAGGTTTAACATGTTCCCAAGCTTTCCATATTGTTTTGAAAACCATGGATCCACTAGGGGCAACCTAGAATTCCCCAAAGATGAGATCACACATTGAAAGCTCATTATAGGCTTTTTCTTTTATTAGGGAAACAATTGCAATGTTATTTTTGATAAGGATTTTCCATGGCTCATTCCCATTCATATATTTAATTACCCACTTGATTGTGAGGGAAATTCAATGTTTCTTTAGGTCTTTCAAACCTATTCCCCCAAGAATTTTATCTATACAACACCAATTCCAACTCACAAAACGTTTCTTTTTCCTCCCCTTACCATCAAATCACGAGAATTGTTTGATCTTCTTTTGCACTTCTTCTAATTGGTATCTACAAAAAATCCATGCAAAAGCGTAGTAACTAGTGTATCTTTTGACAAATTTGGAACCTTTTGATTAGTGCTTGTTCCAAATTTTAAGTTTCCTTTCAATTCTTTTGATCCAGTTCCACATGGTTTTCAGACACGGATTGATTGCAAAGGGGATCCCTAAGTATCTTACTGATGTATTGGGACCATCCCATTGGAACCCGAACTTGTTGAACCAATCTGGGGGGAACCTTTCCAACTTACCATTATTGATTTGGTTTAGGAGATTTTAGCTCTTGAACAAAAACTTTCTAGTTTTTTATTAAATGATTAAAGTTATCTTCTTCTAAGTTGAAAAATATTGTTGTATCATCAACAAAGTGCATATTTATTAATTCGGACTCATTAGGCAATAGTAAACCTCTTACTTTGGGGTTCTTTGTGTTGTCTCGAATTAGGTAGTATAGGGTTGTCGATGCTATAACAAATAAGACCAAAACAAGTGGGAAACCTTGCCGAATCGATCTACTTAGGGAAATCTAGCTAGTTAGGTTACCATTTATTTCCACTTGAGCGGTGGTAACTTGAAGCAAGGTTTTCACCATTTTACAAAAGGTGGTCAGAAATCTGAAGGCTTCCAGAGCCATCATGAGAAAAAACCATTCTACCCTATCATATGCTTTTTAAAAATCAAGGAGAAGCAACCCTACCTCTTGAGAAGAACTCGTAGCCCAATCCGTTCCTTCCCATCTAGAGATAAGGTTATCTAATTTATATATCTACCTTCGATAAACCCGATTTGGGTGTGACTTATCACATTAGGGAGAATATCTCTTAATCTTAGAGCTAAAAGTTTAGCCAGAATCTTGTAAGACACATTTAGGAGTGTTATTGGCCTCCAATTTTTTATTTGAGTTTTATCTGCTTCCTTTGGAATGGGTTTTATAATTCCTTTATTAAGTTTTTTACCAAGATAACCTTTGTTAATAACCTTATTATAGACAAGATAAAGGTCCCCACTTATCTAGTTCAAGTTTTTCTTGTAAAATTCTATGGGGAGCCCATGTACCCCTAGAGATTTTTCAGGGTTAAAGGAGAGACTAGTTTTTTATATTTCCTCCTTCGAAATTGCTAAGATTTTCAACATCTTTTGCAGATAATTTCTTGGGTATTATTTTTTGGCATTGCTTCAAAGCTTTAAGGGATTGGGTTCCAAGTCCTTCTGATTTGAAAAGGTCCTAAAAAAAGAGAGAAAACTAATTCTGGATACCTGGACTTGGATCCTCAATCAATTTGTCTCCCCCCACACAATCGATCTTTTCCTTATTGATATTTTTTTTTGTGTACTTAAAGAAGAAATTTGTTCCCTTATCGCCATTATTAATCTAGTTAATTTTGGATCTTTTCCTAAGACCTTGAGCCTTCCTAGTTTGGAGTTTCCTAAGGTCATGTTTGCATCTTAACTCTTAATTAAGTTATATGATCAATATTATATTCAGAGTTAGATATTTAGGTCTTCCTAGGTGTTATATTTAAATGTCTAAGTCAGCTTGGGTGGTAGCCATGGAATAATTGAGTATATATTGGAGCTAGAAGTAAGTTTAAATAATCATCAGATTATGAAGTGTGTTCTCATTGGAGACATTTGGAGGTTTTTCCCCTTGAATTGGCTTGTTATTCTCGGTTATTATCAAGAATTTGTAGAATGTTTCATATTGCATTCCTCTCTTATGCAAGTCATGTCATTACAAGTGGTATCAAAGCATGATCTAGGAATTGTGAAGGGAAGGCAATTTTTTCAATTGTGGAAAGTAAACATCTCTCTGATTTTGGGAAAAAAAATCTTGATTTTTAAAGGGGGTTTCAAGGTAAAATTGATTATTCTATAGTATAAATTTGAAGAAAATTGGATCAAAATTCAAGTAGTTATTACAATTATATTTAGAATTACATTAAGGTTTTCACCTAAGTTTCTCCCAAAGTTGAATTTTTTTTTTTTTAATATTTAAAGGGTTTATCAATAATTATTTTATTAGTATATATAGTATAAATTTAAGATCATTTTGAGCATAAATAAAGTATTTATTTATACTTCAGGTTTTCCAGCAAATTCTCCCTCATTGCTACAAATCAACTAATTTCTCAAATATCTTTTTAAGGAAGAGATATTTTGGTCATAGTAATTTACAATAAAAAATCCATATTATTTGGATTTGATTTGTGTAGTTATTGAAAATTTATTTTCTTTCATCATGACGAGGCTTACAACAAGAGGCAAAAGGAATGTTGTCACACATAGAAAATATCTAGATAAGGATGATGTAGAAATTGAGGATATTACTCCTAGTGATGAAATCAACAAGGTTAAAGAAGAAATTTTATTAATTATGAAGAAGGAGATGATTAAAGGAACTTCATCGTTGAAGGAGGAGATGATTGAGGGAATTTCATTAGTGAAGAAGGAGATGAAGGATATAATGATTGAATTATCAATGAAAATTGAATCCCTTGTTCATTGTATGAATTATAAGGGATAAGATTCACATAATAAGGTAGAAAATAATGCTTCTAAGGGATATTAATTTAATGGGCTTGACTTAGATCTCAAGAAGTATCAACACTCAAATAATCCTACGCCTAGATATTTCCCACCACAATTGGATATAAGAAAGTTTAATAGTAAGGATCCAACCAATTGGCTTGTCAAATGGAACTTAGTTCTTTGATCTTCACCATGTTCCATGTTTTTTTACACTACAAGAATTAGGTAGCCCCTCTATAAACTATAATGTACCTAGTAATTTTTTTTCACATGACCAGTGACACTGGCGTGACATATCCTTTGGTACCACAAAGAAAGGGGGAGACTATACCTCATAACCTCTTACTTGCAATAGGATGCTTTAGTCAATCGAGATAGGCCCCTCACCCCTTCACCATGTTCCATGTTAACAAAAGGTGAAAATGGCAATATTTCACATGGAGCCAGACCAGTTTATTTGGTATTATTGGTTATGTGAAGAGAAGAAAAGAATGGTTTTGTGGTCACATGGTCAATATTTCAAGAGTAAATTGCTACACATTATTGAGGGAACTTCTACCAACTCATTAAATTAAAGAAAATATGTATGGTCAAGGACTATACTCATCAATTTTAAACCCTGTGTTTGAGAGTGGAGACTGTCACAAAAGAAAATTTGAAGGAAATATTTTTAGGAGCTTTAAAGGACCACATAAAATATGAGGCAAATTTGTTCCAACCACAATCCTTGTCCCAAGAAATACTTATGGAAAGGCAAGTTGAGTAAAAGTCTTTGTCTAATAGGCAATAAGGTCATGTAAACATAAGACAAAGGAGCCTTCCTACACAATCATTTCCTCACCCTACCAATTTGAGTTCACAAAAAATTGAAGAGGGGTAAAATCACATATTTGTGTCACACTTTCAACCAAAAAAGTGAACTCAAGTGAACCTGTTTTACCTAAAACTAAATAACATATACATGGCACAAACAATTTCAAGAGAGACCCTTTTGCCCATAACTATAAAATAAAAAAAATTCGATTAAAAATTTGAATTGCGATTATATTTGTGTGTAAGGTTTCAAATGAATTTTCATTCGAGAGAGTTTTGGTTGAAACCCTTTTGCTCAAAATTGTCTATGTGGCAACTTAACCCTATTTTGGGGAAAATTGAAAAAAACTTCAACTTTATATTTGAATTTTTCCAACTAGGGGCACTTTCATGAAAATTTGAAAATACCCTTTTATCAAGCTTGGAGTTTAGAATCCTTTTTTTAATTAGTTTTATTATGATTTTTTTTAAATTTGTTGTATGTAGGTTTTATAATCAAACATGAGGCTAATTGGAAATTTCAAATATGTATATATATATATATATATATATATATATATATATATATATTAAAACATATTTAATTTTTTTGAAATGTAGACAATGCACTAGATGAAAGAATCCTCTCCGAGAGGGCATAATTTACAAGGAAAACATAAAAAAATTAGATAAAAGTTGATGTACCATGAAAACTATGACATTGTGATCAAGTTCAACTTCAAAAAAATATTGAAAAATAAATATTCATAAAAAATATTTTTTCCATGCACTAGATTTTCAAGTAATATGTGGAGAAGAAATTCAAACCCTTTTTCTTTTGTGATGTTTGATTGGCCTCACTTTATATATATATATATATATATATATATAAACATAAACTACACTAAGAGTAGCGACAAGATGGTGAGGAATTTTTATTCGAAGCCACCTCGATTCCTCGTGAGTTGGCCATTTTGGTTGAGGTTGACGTTGCTTGGATGAGGGAAATGCGTCTCGGTCCAACGTAGTGTTTCTTTGTTCTGTTGGACTGCCTATATTTTGGATCCTTCTATGTTGCACCCCTAATGTTAGGGCATGATTTTTTTTTCTCTTTTTAGATTCATATATATGGGAGTTGTCCCCTTGACAATACTTATCTAAAAAAAAAAAAAAACTACACTAAGAGTTCTACATTTCATTAGTTTACATTATTTTAAAATTCAAAACATAAATATCACTTTTAGGTGGTCGAAGTTGAAATTTTATAAAAAAGTGACATAGATATGTACTTTTACCCATAGAAGAAAGAAAAAGGGTTATGTTTTAATTATGATTGGAAATATAGTCAAGGTCATGAATATGCTAAAATAAATTATTCTATGTTGAAGGTCCAAATGAGAAAGAAGAGGAGGAAGAGGTAATATTAGATGGAGGAAATGAGATGGAAGAGGAATGTGGACATACTCACCCAATCATCTCTTGTCATGCTCTTATTAGATTTAGTCTCACACAAAATATTTAAGTGGTGGGTTTCCTAAATAAAGAGAATAATAATGTTGATTGTCTCAAGAAGAACTCACAACTTCATTAACAAAAAATTAGCTACTTGTCTAAAATATTTTATGTACATTGCTCCATAATTCCATGTCTAAATTGTAGATGGAGGTTCTTTTAGTTGTTAAGGAAAATATTAAATTAACCATGAGAGACATTCAACTTGTTCCCAATGTGTGCTATTCACATGGGTGTGACAGATATAGTATTTGGAGTATAGTGGGCCACTAGTTTAGGAGCAATTGAGATGAACTTTCAAGAGATATTCATGAGATTTCACCCTGAAATAAAAATAGTGGAGCTAAGAGGGTTATGTGTAAAGTCCCCATGGATGGTAATGTTACACCCCACCCTAGATTCCTAAACTGCTTTTCACTTTATGGTAATTATTATGATGAATCATAAGATTAGGAAACCTTGAAAACTGTATATTATGATGGATTTGGGCAATGATATGTTACTGCATTTAAATGGAATGTTGAAGATTATTTGATGCCATGAATATAATGAAAAAAAATGAGATGATTCTATTTATTTAAAGCAAATGATTAATGTAAATGCAATGATATGATCATGCTACAATGTTTTCCAGGCTAACTACCTATTTGTTTCTTGAGTGAGATTGCAGGAGCAGTCTTCCAAAGAAAAGAGGGGGAGTATCACCTGGGAAAAAGGTGATGTTGTGGAGTCTTTGGTTATACCATTTGAGCTTGAGTTAGTCATATATGAGGTGGAAAACCTAATTGGTCTAGCAGATGCTCCTTGCATGCTTGAGGTAAACCTATGTCAGCTTGTCATGTCACTCGTTTTACTTTGAGAGGTGGTTTTAGGGTTTGTAAACTATCTTGCTTCCTCTATATAAATATATATATGAGCGAATATAATCAAGCACAATCATGTGTATAATCACACTAGTAATAAGCGTATTGGTGTGATGATTCTTTTTTGCCAATAATACCACATCTCGACATAATTTTTAACGTCGCACTTCATAATTATAATGTATCCTTATTAAATGGTTATTACCATCCTTTTATTAATATTTAAAATGACTTATATAGCCATGGAGCTAATATTATAACTCGAATTCTTGTCAAAAGGAGGAGTTCGATAATAAGAGTAATATCTCCACCCACTTTGATCAATGTTGAAGTTTTTTTTCATTGACTATAACACAAGTTTAATAACGTGGAAAATAACGTCGTCGACCTAGTAGGGAAATTTTTTTACCATAATAATTTGGTATGCAAATTGATAAGTTAAATTGGTTGTGTTAGCCATTGGGATTGGTTATTTAGCTCGACTCTTGTCACGAATGAGGGTTATTATATTCACTTTTCTCAACTCCAAATTGAGAATCTTAATAGATTTGAAGGTGGCAGAAGTTTCAATAGTTTTTTAAATGTTTCTAACCATCTCTAGCCATGGGATTTCAATTTTGGCTCGACCTTTTAAAAAAAGAGAGCTCATGGAATGCTTGGGCTCGACTCATTAAAAGGAGTTTGTTGAGTTAAATATTTTGAATGGGGTAGAGGTTCTAACATTTTAATGCCCATGTAAATCTTACTTGGTCATAGCATAATTCAACGAAGGTGGCATGAAACGGTTGTCTCTTTGGTAACTTATTTTACCACATAGAGGATCGTGTAAATGACAGAAGAGCGAAATAGAAGTGCAGAAAATAAAGTATCAATAGATAAGAGAAATATAAATGAAATGAGACACCAGTATTTATCATGGTTCATCAAAATATGGTTACATCCACATTGAGCAGAGGAATTTTTATTACTATAAAAACTGTTTTTACAATGAGATGTACAACATATATAATGTTTCATTTCACACCAAAGAAGAATGTGAATAGACAAATAATTAGAGGGAAAATCAATGTGTTCATTGGGCTTCATCTCTTAACAATATCCCACTTGAAGTCCAACAGATGTTGCAAATCACCAAACATTCCCCTACTCTAAATTTACTCACTTCTTCTTAACTAGACCAAGAGAAGTCCTTGCGCATTCAAACTTCTCTTTGGGAACAACCTTGGTCAAGATATCTATTGGATTGACCTTTGTGTCAATTTTTGCAACTTGTAACTTGCCCTCTTCAACCACTGGATGAATGAAATGAGCGCGTATGTCAATATGTTTAGAACGATGTTGAGATGAATGATTGCGAGCAATAAAAATGGTGTTGTGACTATCACAAAACAAAACATAATCACTTTGTTGACATCTCAAATCACTAAACAATCGTTGTAACCAAATCAACTCCCTAGCACCTTCAGAAAGAGTCATATACTCAGCTTTGGCAGAAGAAAGAGCAATAAAATGTTGCAGCCTTGAGACCCAACTAATGGTAGCTCCAGAAAACATGAAAACATAGCCAGTAGTAGATCTTTGTTTATCTAAATCTCCGACAAGATCAGAATTAGTGAAACCTTGCAGCTATACATTATTGCCACCAAAACATAAAGCATAATCAGAAGTACCTTTAAGATACCTTAATATCCATTTGACCACTTCCCAATGAGACTTAACGGGATTGCTCATGAACCTAATCACAACTCCCATTCCATGAGCAATGTTGGGACAAGTGGAGACCATAACATACATAATATTGCCAACTATAGATGTATAAGGGATACCTTGCATAAAATTCATATCCTCTTATGTTTTCGGACACAAATCGAAAGATAAACAAAAATGGGCACCAAGAGAAGTAGAAAACAACCTTTGCATCAACCATACCAAATCTATCTACAACCTTGTCAATGTATGCCTTTTATAATAACATGATCTCCTTCTTTCATCTAACCCTAGTGATGGTCATTCCAAGAATCTTCTTGGTTGGGCCTAAGTCTTTCATAGCAAATATCTTCACTAATTGTGCCTTCAACTTAGAAACAATCCTCATACTAGTACTGGCTACCAACATGTCATCAACGTAGAGCAAGAGAATAACAAACTCACCATTAGGAAGCTGCTTATAATAGACACAAGGATCTGATTCACACCTTAAGAATTTTTTCTCAATCATGAAGTGATCAAACTTGAGATACCATTGTTGCTGGGCTTGCTTGAGCCCATACAAGTTGTGCTTCAACCTACAATTAATATGTTCCTATCCCTATGTTTTATAACCTTTTGGCTGCTCCATGTACAAATCTTCATCAAAATCACCATGTAGAAAGGTTGTCTTGACATCCAATTGGTCAAGTTCAAGATCCCAAACTACAACCAATCCCAAAACTGCCCAAATTGTGGTCATTCTCACAACTGGTGAGAAAGTCTCATTAAAATCTATACCTTTCTATTGATCATACCCTTTGAAAACCAGTTTAGCATGATAATGTTTGTTTCCCCCATCTTCCTCTTTCAACTTATATACCCAATGATTCTTCAAGGGTCTTCGATTAGGTGGAAGCAACACTAAATCCCAAGTATTATTAGCTTGCAACGAACTCATTTTATCTTGCATCGCCTCTTGCCATTTCATAGAATCAATTTCCTTGCAAGCCTGTTTATAAGTAGTTGGTTCAGGTTGATTAGAAACCAATAGTTTAGGCTCAGCCTCCTCTAAATATAACAATTCATAATCTAAAAATTTAGAAGGACGTATCCTCTCCCAGGTAGACCTTCTTAAGTGAGGACCCTCCTATTGCAAATTTGAATCATCCAGATTCATCCTGTGTAACTGATATTGAAAATTTTCTATTTGAATTTACAAATTATCTTTGTTCTGAACAATGGCCTCATAACTCTGCCTCTATATACTTTCCTATTGCACAATCCCCTACATCTGCACATTTTTTTGTGCTTGCACAAATTTATCAATGTCCCACCCCAAGTGAAACGTAGGTCCAAGTGTTGTTGACTGAGATGGTTGTGGATCATGTGATGAAACCTGCCCTGAAGATGGTTGCGAAGAAACTTGAGATTGTTGCATATGATGTAAAGAATGCATAAACAAAGGCTATGTGGAATTGTTAAGAGACTGTGTGGGATGTGTGGAGTGAGACATCTCACTTGAGGACTGCATAGAGTGTGAAAAAGAATGTGGGTGTTGCATTGGCATAGTTTGTGTTGCATACAAGTGGAATGAGGGGCACCAATGTTTGAATATATAGAAATTACATTGAATGGTTGTGAAGAAGAAATAGAGGTTTTCCTGGTAATACCATTGTCAAACAAATCATCTGATATATATTCATTTGAAGATGTATTTTCTTTGTACAAACCTAGGAAGACTTTTTCATTGAAGATGACATCCCGACTATGAGTGATATTTTTGGCAATGGGATCCCACAACCTAAATCCATATTGATCCTTGTCATACCCAACAAAAATACACTTCTATGATTTGGGATCCAATTTGCAAAGTTTCTCCTTGGAAACAAGAGAAAACACTTCACATCCAAACACCCATAGATGACTGTAAGAAATACATTTTCCGAACCACCTCTCCTCTGGGATGTCAATATTTAATCAAGATGAAGGAGCTTGATTAATGAGATAATTTTTTATGTTGCAAGCTTCTGCCCAGAACTCTTTTCCGAGTCCAGCATTGGAAAGCATACATCATGCTTTTTCCAAAATCATTCTATTTAACCTCTCTGTAACCCAATTTTCTTGAGGTGTAAAAGAAACAATTTTGATTCTTCAAATACCATTTTCAACACAAAAATTATCAAACTCTAGTGAAAAAAATTCACCACCATTATCCGTTTGCAAACACTTGATGTTATGCCCACTCTAATTTTCAACTAGAGCTTTAAAATTTTTGAATTTACTAAACACTTTAGATTTTCTATTGAGCATAAAAATCCAAACTTTCCTAGTGCAGTCATCAAGGAAAGTCACAAAATATTTAGCACCTCCAAGATAAGTTACCTCGGTTGGCCCAAAAACATATGAATAAACAAGCTCCAAAGGTAAGGTATTCTTTTCATGGTTTGTCTTCAAGAAGTTGACCCACTTCTTCTTGTCATAAAGACAATGTTGGCTAAACTCCAAATCCATGGATTTCAATCCCGATAATTGTTCTCTTTTGGTCATCACTTCAAGACCTTTCCTACTCATATGTCCAAGTTGTTGGTGCCAAAGCTCAGTCTCGTTGTCTGTCACTACCATAGTAGCTCCCACTTGAGAGTCATTCTCAAAAACATATAAACTTCCCACTCTATTTTCTTTGGAAATTTGCAGGACACCCTTAGTAACCTTCCACAAATCTGGAAAGGAAGAAGTATTGTAGCTTGTGAAAAAAATTGGCTTATTGTAGCCTTGTGGAAAGTTTTCTAACATCGTGAAAAAGCCATTTGCTTCCATTCTTGAATTGTAAGACAACATCACCTTTACCAATGATTTGTTATCCCCCAAGTAAAATTTCTTGAACTATCCTTCTTGATAATTTGAGAAGGCATTTGTACAAGAGGTGGCATGAAAAGATGCACCCGAATCTAGAACCCACAAATATGAAGTGGTTTCACTTATAGATAAAACCAAAACACTATCATCCTTGTCATAGAAAACATTAGCCTCGTTGTCTCTAACTTTATCTTGTGCCTTCTTATAGGAATAATAATCTTTTTTGGTGTGACCAGCCTTACCACAAAACCAACAGTCACCAATTCTACCTCTGGATTTTAAAATTTTCATAGATTTTGATCTTCTCATGTTATTGTCTTTGCCTCTATTTTGAGGCCTTCCTCTACTAACAACAATTAGGGCTTCATTGGAAGAGGTTTCTTGGTTCTTCCTTCACATATTTTTACCGAGGAGTGTAGTTGCGACATTGTCAAACTTCAATTTATTTTTAGCAACCACTGATGTACTCACAACCATGACAACTCCCTCCCAACTATTAGGTAGTGAACACAATAATAAAATTTCCTTAATCTCATCATCCAAGCTAATACCCACTGAAACTAATTGGGTAACCAATGTGTTAAACTCATTAAGATGGTTGGATACAATTCTACCTTCTTTCATTTTCAGGTTATAAAGATTTTTCATGATGAATACCTTATTAGATGTTGAATCCATCTCATACATTGAAGAAATTTTGTCCCATAATTCCTTTGAAGTCTTCTCCACTGAAACATTAAACAATACATTACTGGACATCGAGAGGAAAATTGTAGCTCTTTCCTTCTTATCCATCTTCTCCCACTCTTCATCCAACATCGAACTTGGCTTCTTTTCTTTCCCATCAAGCGCGAGTGAGAGGTCCTGTTTTATGAGAAATGACTCCATTTTCACCTTCTACCAACCAAAATTCTGACCTTAGAATTTCTCAATCTTCGCTTCCTCCATGACTCAAAAATACAACACCAATTTTCTCAATCAGCTATACTGTCACTGTACAACTCTGATACCAACTGTAAATGACAGAAGAGCAAAATAGAAGTGCATAAAATAGAGTATAAACATATAAAAGAAACATAAATGAAATGAGACACCAGTATTTATTGTGGTTCACCAAAATATGGCTACATCCACAATGAGCAGAGGAATTCTTATTAATATCAAAAATGTTTTTATAATGATATGTGAAACATATATAATGTTTCATTCCACACCAAAGAAGAATGTGAATAAACAAATAATTGCAGGGAAAATCAATGTGTTCATTGGGCTTCATCTCTTAACAGATCATGGCTTCCTCCATGTTAAGGTAGGGAGATAGCTATTTTCATTGAACTGATTCTTGTTGTTACTATTGGGAACAAATTTTTATAACAGTATGATGCTTTTTGAGGGAAAAAAGGGACATACTAAAAAAGAACCATGCAATGAAAAGGGGAGAGGAGAGAACTAGTTAGTTACTGAAACCTGGGGGTGTTGATTTCAATAGTTCTTACTTTGTGAAGGAATTTTTTCTTCATGCAATGAGAAGTGGTTAGTGCATGGGGTAGAAATATGAGCGATTTTGTTATCATGGAGAGCTTGGGTCTTTAATAGAAAAGAGCGGATAACTATGAGGGAAAACACTAGTTGCATTGCTATTTGAAGTACAAATAAATAAATAGTGGGGTTGAATAATATTCTAAGCTATTTTGTGAATAGAGGTGGTTTCAAAGCATTAGAGGAAGGTTGTAGAGGCGACCATATACCATACACTTTGCATTGATAAAATAAATTGAAAGAAGAAGTGGGCACATTGGTGAATTGTTGAGACTCAGTGGAGAAGAGAGTGTAATCTCATCGTTGTTCAAGCCAAACTGCAGGCAAGAGTTTTAATATTTTAATGCACATGTACCTTCTTTATTCTTGAAAATTAGAGAGGTCAATTATGACCAGTTTAGAACTATTTGTTTCTAATCCTAGTCTCTTGCATGAATTCATTTTGTCTTTGTTTCAAAGATGCATAAATACTAAGATAGTTTGAATTGTATGTTTGCTAAAGTTGGGGATCATGTTATGTTCAGTTATGAAATATATTTTAAATCCCTCAAGGATTTGCATATGTCTGAAATATTTGTTGCCTAAAGTGGAAAGAAATCCTTTCACATCCTTATTAGCTAAGAACCTAGTAGCTTGAAGTGTAGGTGCTTGAACCCATGAGAGAGCTCAAGCTATTATATACTTACTAGATGTTCTTGAGGCTCCATTTAAATCCAAGCTTGGGAACCAAAAAATAAATCTTTATTGTATGGAGGCAGTTTAGCCTTAGTAAATTATACTCTCTTTTTTCCTTAATTAATTGGTTATAATCTTTTAATATTAAACTTGTTTGCTTTAAACATAGAGGTTTTACATTCAATCCTTTGAAAAGGACTATGGTAAGAAAATAACAAACTCGAGACTCTTTGTGAGTAGGGAATCAAACTTGATTATTTTGAAATAGAAAATAAGAGTATAGACAACCAAGCTCAAATAGGAGCCTTAGTTGAAAGGTTGTCAAAAGAGTTGAAGAATAGAATCCTTATCTTATGACCCTAAATTGGTGGTAGGAGCCAAGACCCAAAAGTTACGCCAAGTAACACGGGGGTTCAAGAAAATACAAACACTTATATTTATGCAAATTTATTGAAAGATGGGACCAGTTAGTCTACGAATGTCTTATCTTTAACTCACAATATTTTTACTAGATACATGAAAGACCAAACCTAAAGGAAGTCATATTCTTAATGAAGGTCTAACCATTGCGGAGAAGACTTTGTCTACATAATTTTCACCCTAAATTATGACCAGGAAGGTCGAGAAGATACCATTTCATGGAAAGATTTGTTTAAAGATTATATCGAGAGTAGTTTCTCTCAAGGGTTAGGGTTAAGACTCTAACAAGTAGTTGTAGCCAAGACCCGAGTAGTGACATGATAATAACTCGAGTGTTCGGGCCACAAATAACCAATGACCCATATGTTTTAATCACCTAGTGAATCTTCACTTTCTAAAGAAGTTCTATACAACAAAGTTAAAACACTATACATTTGAGACTAATAAGAAGAAGGTAACTTAAAATTAAGGCTATTATATTTTAGTATTTATAAATCATTTTATTAGTAAATAAAGGATGTGAGTAAAGTAGAAGTAATGAATTAATGAGCACCACTAGGTGCTATAGTTGCAAGGTTGTATAAGGAGTAAAAGGATAAAATATTGACTTTCTTTTGATAAATCAATAGTGGATTGAAGTGTTTTCTTGAAAGGAAAAATGGTCTTTGTTGCAAATGTCCAAACCCTCCTAGGGTTTTGTATCGAGTCGATTACTAGCAAGTAGAGGATATTATGTAAAGGAAGTTTCCTTATTAGCTCATGACCATTTAGGTCAAGATAGTTGATTTTCTTGGCAAGGGAATGCTAGTTAAACCATTAAGAGAAATACCCCTTGTATTTTGTTTATCCCGAACTAGTGGCAGTTGCCAAGACCCAAAAGTTACACCAAGTAACATGGGGGTTCGAGGAAAGGTTAATATATTGTCAACTCAATAGAGTTTATGTTTAGTATGAAAAGTTATCCTATGTTTCAAACTCTTTGTGATTGTTTATTGGGTGGAATAGTTAGTTCTAGTATGCCCTAGTTTGAAATGTATCTTGAAAGGGGGCAAGTATGCCCTAGTTGGAAAATGTATCATTGTCTTATTCCAAAAGGGTTCTAAGGGAGTCCAAACCCGGTGAATTGTTTCTTTTAATTTTATGTGTTGGGCAGAGCAGGTAGCTCTAGTATGCCCTAAGTTAGTAGTGTTTTCTAAGTCGAGCAGGGTGGCTTAACCACAACTATGCTCTAGAAGGATTTGTATAGTTGTACAAAAAACTATGGTCATAGTAAGTGCAAGAGCATATGCTTGCACTTGTCAATTCATCGTGAGAAAATTACTTAGCTAGCCATGATTGTCATGCTTGGTTGGAAGGTATCCATAGTAGCTTGATAATGTTAGTTAAGTAGGTCACAACACCAGAGTCAGATGAAAAAGTAAGAGGGTTCCCAACAAACCTTTTGTTGAAGGGTAAGGCCATTTCCAGTTAGGAAGGTGAGTGGGGGACCACTTAGGTCCAAGGTTGGAGGTAAATCACCTGAGTGATGCTCTCCCTCTTGCAAGTGGCATGTCAAGTCTTGGAAGATAGTAAGAATTAGGCGAGGTTCTCCGACCCTGTTCTCTCATAGTTCTTTATTTAGCTTAATCATTTAAATGTTGAAAATATTTGTATCTTGTTTTGATATGAGGATATCAGTTAAAAAGTAAAGATACAATTTTATTTATATGATTATGCAAATGAAATGTAGTAGCATGATGGTTTATGTTTAGATGTTTTAAAAAAAATCACTTTTCTTGTTTATGTTTTAACCTTTTGGTGAAAATTCTCAATTAAAATTTGTGTTAGAAGGAGATTGTATGTTATAGGTAATCTCTCGTAGAATAAATAAGTTTCTTAAGAAAAGAGTTGATGGATTTGTGGCCTAAATATTTTTATTATTATCTTATCAGTCAAATTCTCCTACCCATGTATGTCTACAAGCAATTATAGATCATCACTTAGTGATTTTCAGATATATGCCAAAAGGACCACTTTGCGTTTTTGGAGGGATCATGATCACACCATACAATTAGTGCTTAGAAGCTAACCACTCGACATTGGGTCTTGCAAGTACCCATGTATGCATAAAATTTAGATAGAAAAGCTTATTCAAGAGAAGCTAGAGGTTGATGTTATCAAGCATAGCTAGAGTGCTTACTCCTCTCTTGTGGTGATGTTGCATAAGAAGGATCAAAATTGGCACATGTGTCTAGACTCTAGAGTTCTCAACATTTATGTCATCAAATATTAGTTTCCTATTCTAATCATTGATTTTTTTTACTAGATGAATTGAATGGAACTGTACTTTTTACAAATTAGATCTTAAATCAAGTTGTCCCCAAATTCAAATTAAGGAAGAGGATATTCCCAAGACAATATTTAGGACTTGTGAGGTTCATTATGATTTTACCATGATGCCATTTGGTCTTATGAATACTCCATGTACATTTCAAAGCTTGAAGAATTTCATCTTTAAGGGAATTTTGAGGAAGTTTGTATTAGTTTTTTGTGATGATTATATTGATTTATAATAAGACGTGGGAAGAACATTTAGACAATGTAGATTAAGAACTACAAGTTCTCAAATATCAAAAACTCTATGCTAAGCCTTCCAAGTGTGATTTTGGTCTCAAAGAGGTGAGTAATTGGGAAACATAGTGTCACATGGAGTTAAGATTGAGCCTAACAAAATTAAGCCTATCATAGAATGGTCTATTCCCAAAACCATTAAGAAATTGAGGGGTTTCCTAGGAATTTCTCTAGATACTAAAGTAGATTCATGAAGAACTATGGTTTTATAGTAGCACCCTCACAATTCTATTGAATAAGGATTTTTTTAAACATAATGAATTAGCTAATACAACATTTGAGAGATTGAAGAAGGCTATATGTACCACTCTAGTTCTATCCACTCCAAAATTCACCAAGGATTTTTGTATGGAATTTGATTCTTCAAGTAATAGTATAGGTGTATTTCTCATGTAGGAGGGTAGGCCCATTGATTTTGAGAGTCTTCAATTGAGGGTAAGAATCAACTCAAACCTTTTTATGAGAAAGAACTACTAGCTATTCTTCATGTAGTTAAGTAAAGGAGGTCATATCTAATGGGTAGAAACTTGAAAGTTAATATTGGTCATGATAACCTAAAATATTTTTTGGAGCAAATATTATCTTCTGAAGAGAAACAAAAATGGGTCACTAAGATGTTGGGTTATGACTTTGAGATTATATATAAGAATGGGAAGGAGAATATTATGGTAGATGCACATTATCGAGGAAGGATGAGAAGGATGAGGCATTATTGTGTGTTATTTCAATATTATGAGTAGATTTGGTGGAAGAATCCAAAGAAGAGTGACAAAATGATGTTGCTACAAGGAATCTCATTCAATAATTATAAATTGATCCCAATAGTTTAGATAAGTTTTGTTGGAAGGGAGATGATTTATGATATAGAGATAGTTTATACCTATGTAATAATTATACTCCCAAACACAAGATTCTAGAAGAGCTTCATGGTTCTCTAGTTGGGGAAAATTCAATATTTTTAAAGACATATCACTAAATCAAGCAAGATTTCTTCTAGAAAGGGCTTAAAGGTGATGAATAACAATTTGTGGAAGAATATTTGGTATGTTAAAGAAAGAAAGGAAAGATTTGTAAGTATATATTCACTAAAGGATTAAAAATATGAGAATTTTATAATTTCAAGAAAAAGAAAAGAATGTGAAATAATATGATATAAAGGATATGCGCAAGATGTTAGCCATGAATAAAATTGAAGAAATTATAGAAAAATAGGTGAATCATATATTAATTAATGACACCTCATCAAAAAATGATTTAAATTACCAAAAAATTCATCTACAAATATGAAATTACCCCATAAAGATGTAAAACACCTTGACTAAGAGTCACCCCCTATGCAAAAAAGACAAGAAGATTTCACAAAGAAGAGATAATTTATGAATCCTTGTTGACGATAGAAAGAATGAAAGAAAGAAGAGTGTGTGTGCAATTTTTTTAGGAGATACTAGGTAATATTCAAACACTTTAAAATTGAATTGCTTAGAGATAAAGGTAGAAGACAAAGTTTAGTTAAAAAAAAAACTAAAACTAGGTAGAGAAGAATTGAGGAAAAGATAGAGAGAGACAAGAAACGAATATCAATCAGGTGGAAGGAAAATCCCTAAATAGAAAATAGATAAATAAAATACACCTTCAAACCCTGTAAGGATGGATACAAATGGGATTGAAATTAATGTGTTTGGTAAAGATACCAAATATGTAAGTAAGCATCTATTTATCTTGGAATCTCATTGGAATATAGTTGGAATAGATGAGGAATAGACTTTATTGTTCGAATTTGTATAGACATTAAAAAATAACTTATCCCTATAATGGTATATTAAAGTATGCCCAAAGCATAATAAAAAATAGGATGAGATAAAAAAATTATTTTGGAAAAAATTTATTCCTCTAATGCCCTTACTAAAGTGTTGGTAAAATGAGGGAGATGATAAATGAGGGGAATGATTCAGAGAAACAATACAATCAATCCAAACAAACCACTACGCAGAGGCAGCTGCAGCCTATCATGGGCTCAAATTGGCTCAAAGAAAAGGGTATAGGAAGGTTTGGTTGGAAGGCGACTCTCTGAATATTATAAACAATTTAAAGAATGCCTCTCCTTTGTCTTAGACTATTGAGGCCTTGGTCAAGGACTCCATTGAAATTATCAAATCCTTTGATTATGTTTATATCTCCCATATTTTTAGAGAGGGAAATATGTTAGTTGATTTCTTTGCTAACTTTGGTGTTAGAGAAAAAAAGGAGTGGGATTTAAATGATCCTATTCCTTTTGAAGCAACGAATGTTATTTTTAATGAAATCTAATCTTAAGTAGATCTTCGTTTGCTTTGAGGGGTGCATGTCATTACTCACGTGGTCGAATGTTATGAATGAGGATGTTAAAGTTATGAGTATGGGGAAAAATTTCACAAGGACCAGAGTTCTAATACATTATTGCATATTTATCTTCTTGCTGGCTTTGCATGGATTCTGGGTGATATTTTCCTTTGTCTTCAGAGTTTTCTATTGTTTAATTCCACTCTAGGTGGTGTTTTCCTTAGTTTCTTGAAGCTTTTGTTGTGTGCTTGACTTCTGTTCATTAAGTCTTCTGTGATGGGTGGGGGGTCGAGCCTAAGTCTCATGTTTCTACTAAGAAGAGGAAGGAGGTGTGGGAGATTTTAGAGAAGGGTGGATTAACTTTGTATATGGAGAAGTTGCATGGTAACAATCCCCAGGTAATCGATTTGGTTGCTCAAGGGTGGAATGAGAGAACCCTGAATTTGGATGGTAGGGAAGTTGTGGTTGATGAAGAATTCATAACCCAAATTATAGGCTTGTGTATGCAGGGTATGAAGGTGTTCAAAGACAAAAAAGAATCGTAGGGTGCGATGTCTATTTTCTTTAAAGGGAATGAGGCTGTTGATTTGAAAATGATGAAGAGTTGTGGTTATCAGAGGAGTTCCTTGAAAGCGTTGTGGCATGATTTGGTTGAAGATATTATGAGGCATGCCACATTGGAAGGTAGGTATACAACGATTAACACTTACCATTTCTTTTTGCTTAACCATTTCCGACATAAGAAATGGGTTTCCTTTCCTTACTATTTGTTGATGTCTCTTGACACGAGGATTAAGGCGCATATGAAAAACCCCAAGAACTTTTTCCTGCATGTGGGGTTAATTCTCTTGATCTATGAACATGTCAAATTTCATGAGGTGCATAAAACTCTTGTCTCTGAAGGAAAATATTGCTAAACCCTGGGAGGGTTATGAGACGGATTTGGGAGAGGAAAGGGCCCCATTTCCCCTCTTTTGAGTAAGATTGGGAAAAGGAAGTTGGATGATAAAGAGGGCTATACGAATTGCAGTGATGAGGTGGCAAAGAATGTTCTTTCTAAGAGGTTAAGGACAAAAATGAACTTTATGGAGAAGCTTCCTCTCCTCCCCTAGTGACTAGACAAGTGCAAGAGACTGAGGAGGGGAGACGGAAGAGAAGGGTGTTGAAAAATGATGGACAACTCTTGGAGAAGGGTTTCCCTCTTTCCCTGGTTGGTGGTATCTATTGTGCCTATAGCACACACACCCCATTCAGAACGGGGATCCTCTCCTTCTTTTCCCTTGTCGGGTCATTTTATCGCTGCCTTGTTTCATGTATCCCTATTTTGAGTTCCAAGTGGTGAAGGAGTCTTAAGGATGTCATCTTGGAAAGTGGGTCTCCCTTGTCTATTTTTTGTCATTAGTGTTTTGTCTGGGTCTTATGAGTTGTTATTTTCCTCCTAGGACCTTGTTTCCTTTGCTTTGCAGGTTCGGGACCTGGGATGAAGCTGAACTCAGAACCTTCACAAAGTTCTTGGTTTAGTTTTTGTTTTGGTTCCAGCTCCAGTTCTTTTCTTCTTGTGTTCTTTGTTGTTTTTCTTGTGTTTGACCTTTGGGTTGGTTTCCTCCCTTAGGTCTTCTTTGGTTTTCCTTTTTCCTTCACCTCCTTTCCTTTCGCCAGAGGCGAAACTGGGGTGGGAACTGAACTCGAAACTTTGCAAAAGGTTCTAAGTCTGGTTTCAGTTCCACCTCTGCCTCCGCCTGGTTCTGGCTCTGTTTGGTTCCGGTTCCACCTCCATCTGGTTCTTGTTCCATCTGGTTCTGGTTTCGGTTTCGCCTCTGTCTGGTTCCGGTTTTTCCTCCCTTTGGTTCTAGTTTCTCCTCCATTTGGTTCTGGTTCTGCCTTCGTCTTCCTTTGGTTTCTTTTTTCGCCTTTCATTTGTTTTGGTTGTGTTGTTTGTGTTTGGGGGATCTTGTTCTTATGTGTCTGAATCTTCTTGATGAATCACTTGAGGATTAGTGATAAACCGACAGGAACAGAGTGGGGGACGAACTTGGGACCATTAGTTGGTTCTAGGTTCAGATCTCTTTCTATTCCCGGGTCTGATCTCATTCCCATTACAAATGGTCATACCCTAACATCTTTCTGACCCTCGAGTTCCGGTCCTCCCACCGTCGTCCTGAATTTTAAACACATCAACTTCATCAGCTATCATACCTGCATTTATTAAGTGCATTAATTTCACTTAGGGCTATAAGTATTAGTCTCGACATGTCATTTTCACATGTCAGAGGTAGCAAAAAAGTGCAGCACCTTCCCAGCCTTCGTCGCCCTCGCTCTTGAGCCTCCACTTCATCGTTCTTTGCAAATTCAACAACTTTCTTCATCAAGCCTTCAAGGTATGATTTTTGTCTGACAACCTACCTCTTTTTTTATAACTCTATGCCTAGGTAATGGACAATAAGGGATAAAATGATAAAAATATAATAGAGGGGAGATCATGTAACAAAGCCCATGAATTGAACTCGAAACCATGCAAAACTCCTCACGGGTTCCAAAATCCGGAGCGCCACCTCCGGATTGTTGCTTCCTCTATGCGGTTTCAAAACAGTGTTTTCTCTACATCTTTCTGGGCCTCGCACCCCGAATGACCGATTAATACAAAAATTATGATGAAAATGAGTGCTTCCTTCTGACCCTCGGGTCCTAACCCTCATACTTCCATATGTAGGCCGTCGTGGCCCTTCCACTATTTTAAATGGTCGTCAAGTGACTGCTTTCTGACTTCCGAGTCCTGAGTGCCTTCCTGCCGCTTGAAATGGACTTAAATGAAATCTCAAAGTCTTTACCGTCATCGGATCCTGACCCTCAAACTTTCATCGTCGGGATTCCATCCCATCTCGGCCATCCTAAACAGTGAACCCAAGATGCCTTTCCATCTCTCGGGCCCTGACACCGCGCTCTCCACCAAGTTTCAACAGATGAAGTGAGAAGCGAAACCTCTCTCTAGGTCCAGTCCATTGGGTTGCAAGTTCCGAAATTTTATCCTTGCTTCGTCATTTCACACAGATATCCTTCAAAAACATCCTATCCTTCGTGGTCCGAGCACTCAAATGACTGAAAATGATACAGGGCTTGTCTCACGACTTTCTGCCTCCCAAGTTCCAGATTTCAAAACTCCACCTCTGAAATGTCATTTCTTCAAAGTTGTTTCAAACGGCTAACCTTTGACAACCTTCCCTCAGTTTGATTTTGGATGCCCTAACGATGACCTAAATGACTTCCAATCTAAAAATGAATAATGACCCAAGTGTTGAAATTTGACCCACTCCCCCTTGAGCATTTCAAAATAGTCAGATCCAAGGTCAGGAGAAATCATTCAGGTCTCCCTGCTCCGTTCACCCTTCAGAACAACATTCTGATAGGGGAAGTTCTGCTCCTGGGGCCTGGACCATCCAAATTCCCTCTAGTGAACTAGTGATGACAAATTTGATTGTGTTAGATTTTTCAAATGATTAACTATTCAATCTAACAATGTTTTGTAGGGATTTCGGCTAATATTTGTGTCTTCATGCTTGATTATGCTCACTTTTCCTCCATGTACAGAATATATGGAATCAACAGCAGGAACCTCTGGAGCAACTGGAAAGAAGGATAAAGGAAAAAGAGTTGTCAAGGCTCCTTAGGGCAAGGAGGATAAGGATCAAATGAAATATCAGTTCTAAGGGGCACCGTTGCACTCCAAAATCACAACCAAGGGGAAAGATATCTCTGACACCAATATTAGGCATGTTAACATTGATGAGTTTATACAAAGGGTCAGGATCAACCCTATAACAAAGAATGTAAAGTTGATCAGGAGCAACGAAATAGCTAAATCTACAGGTTTTCCTCCCACTTTGATCACCCCCGAGTTGGTAATGGCTTGCAGGGAGGCATATCAACTAGAAACAAGAACTAATGTTGACAGAGATGGGAACATCCTGGCCGACATGTCACCATTAGGAATAACGAAAACCTTCCATATTCCTATCTTTGGAAAGATGGAGTTGCCTACGATCAAGGAGTGTAAAGAGATGTGGGATGAAGACCCCATAAGATGCAAGAAACTCATAAACCAGTATTGGCTAAAGGACACACAGGGTAGTGCTGCAAAGGTTCCTCAGGAACTCTTTCATAGAAAATTCTTCAAAGACTACCATGAATTAGTCACCATGCTAAGCAGAGCAATGGGTCTCCCTTATGCGATATATTTTCAAGAATGGATGGTTTAATTCATTGAGCAAATCCTCTGTGGAAAGGACAACACATTCTACTGGGGAGGAATAATCAGTGACCACTTTCATGAGCAATTCATGAACATCAGGAAGACCTCTAAATTCTATATGACCTCTTACCTAGTATATTCATTAGCTGATCAGAGGCACTACAATGGGCTATTCAAAGCTTCGAACAAATAGTCTGGGAGAGAACTCAAGGCTTTTGATAAATACCCCCAACTACAATTCAGGAACTTCAAGAAGGATTACTATAGGGTGAATGATGTATTCATCGCTTATATCATTAGGTTGTTCGGGGGTGATTTTGAGAGAAGATTTTCCCACAGTGCTCGATATTTTCTCAAGAAATATGCCTTCTTGTTTATCCAATATCCAAAGTTCACCTACATCTAAGCCTAAGGATTCTCAGATAAACTGAACAAGCTACCCTGGTACCCTAATGATTGGATAATATTGTTAGAAATCTCTTGGAAGTTGTGGCACATTCACGTCATCCTAAGCAACAAGCATCTAGTGGGGATTCCTTATCCCCTTACACTCGGCCGGGGGATGTATGAGCTTTATACTTCCCAGTGTGTAGACAATTCAGAGAGGGAATTGGTTGAATACCATCTCAAATCCCACATGGCTAGACCATAGATGAATCCATATGTCCATCTCAGAAAGCCAATCGAACAAGAGTATGGCCACCTCCACGGTGTTGAAGATTTCTGGGTAGATTGTAAAGATGATTTTGAGGTACGAATAAGGCACTATATGCGGATGACCGTATACTTCGTAAAAAGGGTGAATTTTTTCCCAATACCAAATCAATTGGAGGAAGAGGAAAGCACTATGATAGACCCCCGACACAATGCTATCGCCAATCTACCATTGCTAATGATTGATTGAGATGAGCAAGGGGTTGACGACCTTTAAATTCTCACCAAGCCTATTAAGGCTCGAACAAAGACATGGATTGATGGGCAGGTTGCCCGATTGAAACAACAAGGGGTCATCCTAACCTTTAAGGGGCTTGAAAGTGAGCCAAGTGGTTATGATGGTGGGAAGGCTACTACATCAACTGAAGAAACATCAAAGTCCCCTCCACCCACTCGCTCAAGAAAGAGAAAGGAGACTGATGAGAAACAGTCGGATCCTAGGGTGTACGCAAGAAAATCCTCAGAAGATGAGTCTTCCAAGAGACACAAGAAATCAGGCGGCATCACCGAGATACCAGTAACTCAAGAAGATCCACTCTATGAGGGAGAAGACATGGAGAAAGATCGGTCAAGATCTCTGCCTATCTCATTTGCTGCTACTATTGCCATTGCCACTGCCCCATTGATCCCACACATAGTAGTTGCTTCCTCTCTATCAGCGGTGGATATGTCCATCCACCTTGCTTCTACTTCTCCCATCGTGTAATTCATATCGATGGATTCATCCTCTACCACTACCTCACCAATTTCTGCATCCTGCATGTCTCCATATTTTTCTCTTCAACCTACTACCGCTACCATTGCAATGCCTGCCCTTTCCCTTTCAAAGTCTTTCATGAAATATATACAAAATGTGCCATCTAAGCTTTCAAGAATGTTCGCAAACCTGGCAGTGCAGGTTGCGATGGCCCAAGCAATGATCAACACCCCAATTCCTCCCCCCTTACCGAGCCACCTAATATGAAACCCATGATGAAATTTTTTGACGAATTAGAAAGACAACAATTGGAGGCAGCCAAAAGGTTAGAGGAAGAGGTAGATGACTACCACGAGCATCTAATATATGAGCACAAAATAATTGATGAAGTTTCCTACGGATCCTCTAGTGATGATGGCGAGGATCTAGATGCAAAGATTATTCAGGAGACCATCGATCTTGAGCTTGACGTGGAGCTGGCTAAGAAAGTCAAGGAGATTGAGGATAAAGGGGTTGGGAAGCAACCTAATATTGAAGAGAGGGTTGCTTCCATGGAAACAAAAGGTGATAAGTTTCTGGTGGGAGACCATGATCGTGCCCTTGGACATAGTGAAGAGGTATTCACTCATAAGGATCAAGAGATTGAGCATCCTGAGGAACACGAGCGCGAGGAAGAAAAAGAAGAAAACGATGTAGAAGGAGCAGACAACCCCGTTGAACGCTTGCCCATTAAATCCCCTATCAAATAGATAGTGTTCATACAAGACATACAAGACTCCGATGAGGAGAAGGAGGATGCAAGGATAGAGCAAGAAGCTCTCAATGATAAGGCCATTGAAATAAAAAAAGATGATAAAGAGGATAGGTAGGAGTCACCTAGGGGAAAGTCCTCAATGCCTGAGTGGCTGGAAAAGAAGCTCAAAAACAAAGCTCCTGCTCCTAAGGACCCAAAAGCAAGGTTGGAGGCTATATTAGCCCGAGCCCAAATCAAAACGAAGAAGGAGAAGAAGCCCAAAATCATATCAAAAGTAATGATGGATGCCTCAAGATCTAGGATGGTGCAAGTAGCTACACCGATGGTGGGAGAATAAAGAATAAGTTACAATAACTCAACCATCAACTTGAGAGTTGCCACCAGGGAACAAAAGGTTGACCATCTTCATGAATCTTTCGCTACAATGGTGCATCTCATCCAGCAGGACAAGGTTTCCAAAGAAGAGCTTAAAGCACAAGTGGTTGATTTCATAGCCTACATCCGATAGTGGTCATCCATGGAGGAACAACCTATAACATCCTCAGCCCCACCGCAATTACTGTCAAAGGAGCAGATTGGTAAACTAGAAAAGAGAAAGATTTTGGACAAGACTATGGAGAGTTGGTTCTAACAGGTCTTGGACATTGGAAATGTGAGCATCAATTGCGTTGTTCAAATAGTGAACAAGTTCTTGGACGTACATAAGTCTCTCAAGGGTATGAATAAAATCTGCATTGAGTTCCTGATGAAATATGGGGCTGCTTACCCAAAGATCAAAGCTATCCTCAAACTACCGAGCGAGATTTGGGAGAAGGAATTTGCATTTAAAGAAGATGATCATTGGCTGGTGGATATATAGAAGTGAGACTTTGATCATCGGAAGGAGAGGTTGGAACAAATACTTGAAAAGGTAAGTCCAGATATTGAATGGGCCAAGGAGGTCAGGGAGGATTGCCTCTGATATCTAAAGTTAGTGACGAGATATGATATGCCCATTGTCTAGATCAATCCAGAAAATATAAAGTCTCACTTCCAAAAGAGGATGGAAGATGGGATGACAGCTGAAATTACTACATATTTCATGAGCTTTACTGCTCGAGGCTTTGCCCAATCCGAGTTGTTCAAGGATCACACTACCAAGTATGAGGAGGACTAGGAGAAGCTCGTTGATAATTCCAAAGTGTGGAGCTACCAAGTGTTGAGATCTAACATCATAGAGGTCGATTAGCTCCAGCTGGTGATCTTAAAATTCATGGAATATGCAACTTTGAAGAAGCAAGAAGGTGACCCTGTTATTGATGACGAATTTCTAGAGGAGTAGCTATAGCAAAGAACAATCAACAAGAGGACAAAAAAAGGCTACAGTGTTGCCACTAAAAGACAAAAAAGGGATATGGACAAAATGTATTTTAAAATGTAATATATTGGGGGGTAGGTAGAACCCTAGGTTATAGAGAATATTGCCCATAGAATGAGATCAAATCTTGGCCATGTGTTTTTCCTTTTGGACACTATAAATAGGGGTCTCCTCCTCTCATTTTGGAGAGTTGAGTTGTTGTAAAGACATGCTGCAAAAATTGCAATAGAAATACATTGACATTGATGCATTTATGAGTTTCCTCTCATGTTTCACGATTCTTCTCTCTTAGTTAGATGAACTATTTGAATTTACTTTTCTATTTTAGTTTCCTTTCAGTTAACTTCAGTATTTTAGTAATGTTGGTCCATGGTTGTGAAGATTTCTACTGTGTAGATGCCTTTCTTGTCCATACTTTTGGCTATTTTCTACTGGTAGATGGCTATGCAAAGTTAGTTTGGACTCTAATTCAAAGCTGCCTTTAAATTTTTATCTTTGTTCATGCATGTATGTGTTGAATGAGTGGTAAGAAAATCTGCAGTCCTTAGAAGATAACACAAATTTCATGATACTGTGAACTTTCTGGTTAAGTGAGATTCTGTATTTGGGAATTTGTCCATAATAGAAACCTCCATGATCACTGTTCATTAGTAGTTGCAGGTCCAGGAACCCTCTCTCTTCCCTGCCCTTTTTTTTATTTTTTTAATACGTAACCTATGCTAAGGTTCATTGCACATTGTAAAGCCAAATCTAAAATAGAAATGGAATTCAAGCCCATTGTTTGAACTTGCAGCAAATGTATGATAACTTCCCCACCTTAGGAACTCCATTTATAGATCTGATTCCCTTCCAGCTCAATTCACGTAAGTCTTCCCTGTGATTACAAGCAAAATCACATCAAACATCAATTGAGATATTCCATGCAAGTCATGACCTGACACCTGAGAGACCTTGGGGCGATTTTCAGCAATTTGCTAGATATTTCCTTTCAAGAGAGGTAATGCATTGCCTATGTTGAGAAAGTGTGCAAAACAACCCATCAACAGTATCTATGGTGAGACCTCTCTGAGTGCCAACATTGGGATGCTGAAGCAGGGGAAGGAAAGGGTTGTGGGTGGAGGACATGTTGTGGGAACTAGCGAAGCGGATGTGGATAGGATGATGAAAAGGAAGGTTGTTGCAGAGGAAATCGCTTGCTCCATTTGTAAGATGAAGACTCGTGTCTTTGATGGAAAAGGTAAGGATATTTCTGCTGATAAGGTTCATGTTAGTTCTTCTGATGAGGACGTTGTCATGGGAAATGGATTGAAAAATTTCATAGGGAAGAGTTGTCTATTGTGTTGGGCTCGACCTATGAGTGTGCTAATGTGTTGTTCAAACTTTTTAAGTGGTTCTTCCATGAGATCAATAGGACTAATGTTCGAATTAGAGGTGTTGCTAGTAAGGCTGAGAACCCTTTTGTCCAAAGCCAAATTGATAATAAGATGGATTATCTTAATACTATGGCTAATATTGTGGCGGAGGAAACCATCAATATGAAAGAGAATTTGGAAGGAAGAATCTTATCCCTTGAGGATAAATTTGATAAAATGTGGAATGTTGTGATGAAGAGTGGAGATGTCTCTAAGGTTCTGGGCATTTCAGATTTTTCCAAGGTGATCTCCCCTATGATTATTGTGAAAAAGAGAAAGGAGATTGTGTTTGTTGATGATACTGCTATTGGGGGTAAGATTTTGGATGTGGATTGTGTTGGTGGGATGGGTGTTGTTAAAGGTAGTGTTTTGAGTGATGAGGTAAAAACTGGTGGGTCGGGGGTTAGAACTAGAAACAAAATGAAAGCTCAGTTCAGGGCCTCTGGTATAGAGGTGTTTGATACTATGGATAATGTGCAAAAGATGGTTTCTAGTGAAATGGAAGTTGTTGAGACTCTGAACAATATGTAGTGTTGTTGTTTGGCTACCTTCTTTTTGGTTGCATTTTTGTTGTTGGTTCACTATCGTTGGGCTGATTGCTATGTTATGGTGTTCTCTTTTTTATCAGCTGCTTTATTTTGTAAAGGGTTTTGGGCCCCTTCAAAACCCATTTTTTACCTCTAATCAAAACAATATGATCAAATATTTAAAAGTGTAGTTCATAAATTGGAAGAACTCATAATTAAGAAACTGAGAATAGAATGGTTTACATCCATTTTGAGACTAGAAAATTAGAGCTATGGTAGATGGATAATGGTTTACTAAAAATAATGAAGTAGTAGAGCTAGTAACTAGAATAGAAGCTCAATTTTGGATGAAATAATTTAGTGAAAGGGAAAATGGTTGAGAAATTAAAGTTATAATTAGAGAAAATAAAAATACGATAGGAGATTGTAGAAAAAGGTAGGAGAAAAAACTTCCTCATTACCAATAAGGAACAATATATGGTGTACATATTCTGGAAAAGGGCATATAATAAAGGAATATCAAAGGATACAAGGTACAAAGTGGGTCACCATATTTGATGTATGATTTAGAAAATATGTTAGAATAACAATACGTTGTTATTGTGGTTTAATAAAAATATGGGATAGACATCTAACAAATATTTTCCCTATAATATTTGAAGAAGATGATGAACCATTAGTTAGATGAATAAATTATAAGAATTATATATGGATAGAGGCATGGATAAGGCACAAATATTGGTTGTAGGTTCTTGATATGGATATTTGTCATATAGCTACAAGGAACTATCATGGAAAATAAATTAAAGATAAATCAACAATGTGAACCATGAGGTTCCCCAAATACAAAATTAGGATCCTTCTAATAGCTATAACAATGATTATTCTTGGGGTTATGGTAAAGGTGACTAACATAAAGATAATTGTAAGGGTGGCCAAGGTAGAGGAAGATGATAGAAACTAACCTACTATTATTGGTGTAAAAGAGGCCATTATACTAATTAATGTAGAAGCACAAAGAGAGAACAAAAATTGGGTTGCAGATTTTGTAGTGGAATTTCACATGATGGGTAGAGAACTATCCCAAGGCTATATATTTTTATAAGAATGGATCGACAAAAAAGACTAGATGTGAAAAATTATCATGTCCTAATACACCTTGAGGTGCTAAATTATTAATAAAAATCCCTAAGTCCAGCAAAGATAAAACACCAAGAATAATAGAGGTGGTGTTCTAATCAAGATCAAGCTTGGGCTAAGATCCTTTCTTCTAAGTATTTGAGAGGTATATCCAAGAATGATGTGGCTTTTATTTTTTTTCTAGGTAAAGGATTTATGATTTGGGACACTCTTAAAAGAGGAGTCAACTTGATCAAGAAAGGTTTATTCTAGATCTGTAACAGAGGTTTTGAGGCCATCTTCTAGTTTGACCCCCCAATCTTGACCAGTTATTTGCACCTTTAGAACCTTTTTCGGAACTTTATAGGCATTGGATGGACCCAAGTGGAGGATTTCAAAGAGGCAAAGAGATTGGGGCAAGTGAAAGTGTTTAAGTGGAAGGAATATCATGCATGGACACTTGGGAGCTTAGGGGAGGATCATGAAGAGTTATCTCAAAATTTAGTTGGTTGATTTTGTAGCTCCTTGATGAGGAAAGATATTCTATGTTAGAGTCCCAATCCTCAGGGGTTTACTCAATGGATATGGGATATCAAGAATTGGATAGGAAAAAATATGGAGGGGAGAAATTCACTTTTTGGAAATATGTCTGGGTAAGTTTGTGTAACCTAAGTGTGACTTTTTTCTTTGGTTAGTTGCTTGAGACATGTGTCTCACATGGGGAAATATTCAAAAGAGGGGTTTTAGGACTCATTTATTTGTTATCTGTGTGGAAGTAGTGAGGAATCTTCACCTCATTTGTTGTTCCTGTGCACCTATTCTAAGACTTTTTGGTAGCTTTTGTGTGAAGTCTGGAGATGGACATGTATACATGCTTCATCTCTTGTTGAATTTTGGAGGACTTTGGGGCACCCTCCTACTAAGAAATTTTTTCTCCAAGTGGCTTGGGATATTGGTTCCTTATGTATCACATAGTCACAATGTTGTTGACTATGTGATGCAAACATGTGTGACATAGTTGGATTGTGTTGCTGGCACATTTGGTGGTGATCATGGTGTCATGGATGTCCCTTGTGCTTTAGGGACTTTTTCATGACATGATTGTTTATGTAGGTTCTTTGTTGGTGGTGTTGGATTGATATATGTTTGGTTTGTGGCAATGTATCTTCTTGGCTTGAGGATCATGGTTTTGGTTGATCTTCATTGAGGATGTTGTTTCATGATGTCATGGATAGTTTGGTTACATGATTTAGTGGGAGCTTGTAATAGTGGTGGTTTGATAGTGTTGGATCTTCTTAGTTTGGAGATCATGGTTTGTACTCTTCCCTTTGGGAGCTCGGTATTGATCTATTTGATTACGTTGAGGCCATGGATGATATTCATTTAGAGTATGGTTAGCATGTTTCCATGGAGAGATTGGTATCACGGTTCAGTGGGAGCTTGTGGCAATGATGTGGATTCACCATTTGATGGTGGATGATCTTTTGTAGTGTTTTTTGGTGCAATGGATGGACTCTTGGATCCTATTTCTATGCAATGGGATTTCTTTGACATCTTTGGTTTCATTTGTAGGAGATGATTATCTTCATATGGTTTGGAGATGTTGAAATCTTGGTTAGCCATGGAGGACTCTTTATTCTTTGGTTGAGGTGTCATGATTTGTCTTTTGACATGTGATCCTTGATTGGTAAGATGAGTATGTATTATGTAATGGTATACTCTTGATTCTGGATTATATTTTTGGCATGATAGAGGTGCATGATATGTTCATTGGAACATATGATCTTTTGAGGAGATGTGAGATCATGATGCCATGATATGTTCCTGATTCAACTATTGGGACTTTGACATTGATCTTGGTTGGTTCTCTTGGTATTGGGTACATTGATAATTTTCTTGGGAGCTTCATGATGGTGCTATGTTGATTGGATTTGACATGGATTGATTGGTTACAAGTATCCTTGGATACTTAGAGGTATAGGTGAGGCTAGGAGATCTCTTGTGATTAGAGACATGTGTTGAGACAATTACTCATTGATGAGGTTTAAGTTGGAAGTTCGAGGAGCCTACACCTTGGTTGGATGTGAGTTCAACATAGACCTATGAGGATATTGTTCTTAGATGAGTCATGATGACTTGGATATCTTGGAGGATCATTCTCATTCGACACTCTTGGTCTACTCAACAGTTTATCATTTGAGAGGTATTTCCCATTATTACTTTTAGATACATTATGTTTTATTATCTTCACATGTGTATGGATCTTGAGCTATGTATTGTTGGTTTTGGAGGGTTCATTTGAGGGATGTTGGCATGTTTATCTCCTTATGAATTGTGAGATTATTCATTGATGTTGAGTTTAGGAGATTTTATTGGGATTATTCTTTAGTTTGGGATGGATTTGGTTTGATCTCCCTTTGGTTTGAGATGCATACATATTGATTATGTTTAGATGTGAATATTTCTATTATCTTTTGGGTTTTATGGAGGAGATCATACTTATCACAACTTATGATTTAGAGGTGTGTGAAGAAGGATATTCTATATGTTTTGATTTGCATGTTCTCTCTTTGGTCTTCTTCTTCCTAGATGTTTGTATTCACATGACATTGGTTTTGAGATGTTTTTGGAGCTATGGTGATGACTATGTTTGTGGTCATTTTTTGTTCATTGTTCTTTGATTATGGCATGGATGTTCCTTTATCTAGTCTTTCCTTTGTTGGGTGTGGAGAACTTGGGAGAGCTATGGAGACTTGTGGTGAGAGATGTAACATTTTGGTTTGCAGGATATTCATATCTTTGTGAATGTTTCTTGGTACTAAATGATGTTGGTTACACTTCTATGTGATGCTATTGGTGGATCTTTGGTTTCCTTGATCAATTTTAGATTTGAAATTACCTTATGCAGTGGGAGTTCCTAGATCTATATGTCCATTATATGACAGGTTTGACACTTGGAGCTTGTGATTTCATGTTATGGCCCATTGTATATGTTAATGGAATGAGGTTCACTTGTTATCATTTGTATACCTTTGAGGTATGGATATTTGGATATGTTAGAATTTTTTTCGGGTGCTATTTTAAGCTATGGTGATGATATCTTGATAACTACTTGTGCATACTTGCTACATTTGGATTGAGTGTTTGTGTATTGAGATATTGGTTGGATGTAGGACTTTTGCTTCTTTGTGACAGATAGTGTGACATATCTTTGGGTGGTTTCTTATCTTTTTGCATTAGCATGATGGAGGATGAGAGCATTCATTCTTGAGATGGTGGTCACATTGATTCTTGTTGCAAGTATCTTGATGGAGCACATGGATCACTTTGATTCCTTGATGGTATATGTGGCTAGAGGTATTGTTCCCATGTTCATGTTTGAGTTTACTTATTTACCCCTTATGCAATGTATACAACAAGTGGAGAATGTTAGGAAAAGGTGTGTTGTACACCTTGCATGATGATAATGTAATATTTATTTATTATGTGGTGCACCTAGGGAATCTAGGGATACATGCATCACATGGGTCTAGCATTCTTGGGGCCACTTTATGTTTTGTATGTAATATTGGAATAAATATTTAATATGGGTTACACATGGGATAAGTATTTAATATTGGGAAAACAAACTACAAATATTAAGTGAGGGGTTAATGATTTTGTAAGCCCATGGTATTAGTCACATAGTTTTATGTAATACCATTTGGTGGTTTTGTGTGAGCTTGTTTCTATAAAAGAAAACACATGGGTATTTGCCTAAGGTTGGATAGTTGGTTTGGATATTTTGGCTAAGTTGAGAGAATATCTTGTTAGCATTTGTGAGGGTTGAAGCATGACATGGGATGTGTGGTTACACGCTTATTCACATAGATTTCTCATAGAGAGCTTGATGCTTCAAAGGTATTCATGGAGGACTTTGAAGATGTATTATAATGTTTATTGTTGAATAATACATGAGTGATGGATAATTTTGGAGGCTATATCTTTCCCTCTCAAGGGTTTTCCTAGGGTATATCTTGTGTCACCTTTGATGGTATGTTGTCAATTATTTTTTATATGGATTTTGAATACTTGTTTACAGAGATTTCTCTATTTGTGTTATGAAGAAATTATCTTGGTTCGATGCATATTTCATTCACTTGTAGGGCACCTATTGGATAGTTTCATTTTCCTGGATTGTATTGTTGATTTTCTCTGATTAAATACAAATTTGCCCCTTTTCTAAAAAAAAAGATAAAACACCAAGAGATGTTAAAAATAAAAAGATATAGAATCTAGACATGAGCTAAAGAGAACCTTTTATAATATAAGAATAATTGTTAGAAATGGACTATCAATAAAGAAAAAGATAATGAAAGAAGTAAATTATTAAAAAAAAAAGAGAATAAAACAATAGTTATAACCCATAGAGGGATATATGCAAATATGAATAAGAAAACATTGAAGAGTAAGATGGGATCGAGGAAGAAAATGAATATCCTAATTAAATAACCATGACATAATATTTAAAAAATCTAAAAATATAATAGAAAATTACATGAATAAAAAGAAAATTAAAAAAATCATAAAGAGAGGACCTAAACCTAAAGGAGATGGCCAATTTATTAGAGAAAGAGAATTTATTGTAAAAACTCAAGAAATTTTCAAAGCATTGGAACAAGAAAGGAAGAGAGCATCAAAAGGAACATGTTAGATCTGTTGAAACCTAAAAGAGATTGAAGTGTACGAACCAATACTATTGGATGTCAATGCAAATGAAAAAATGGTTAAGATTTACTAGAATTAGAAGCATATATAAATGTCATTCCTAAAGAAACTTGGAAATCAAGTGGAAAAATACAACTCCATCAAATACTATATGATATATATTTATCAAATGAAAAACCAATATATCAAATTTGTACATGGAAAAATGTTTGAATATATTTCATGGGTATAAAGACCAACATTAATTTTGAAGTCATTGATATGTATAAAGGATCAAAATGATGAGGAATTGATATTACTTGGTAATGGAAGAGAAATTCATATGTCATTTAATCAATAAATGAAAGGTTCCTATGTAAAATACACTTGGAGAATGAGGATAAAAGGTTTGAAGCACTATACACAATCGATGCTATAAAAAGGGAGGAATTGGATGGAGAACCAAAATTTGAAGGAAAGACATTCTTAGATATTGATAACTCCTCGATTGATACATATGACATGGTAGAATCATGGGCATGACAATAATTAAAAAATATAACAAGAAGACCCTAGACCTCAAAATAATCTTTATAGCTAGAAAAAATTTCAATACTAACACAACTAGGTGCCTCAAATCAAATAATCTCACCACAAGATAACAGACTAAACCACATCCAAAGAGGAATATCACATGTTAAGTTACCCCAATATTTTAGAGTAGGGGATTTATTACAATATCTTAAATAAATAGTGTACATTCAAAAAATTAAGACATTAAAATGAATTCTTTGATGAAACCTTAATTCTAAGCGTCACACATTTTTTTAAGAATCTTCAATAAAATGTACCTACATTGAAAGCATTCAAAGTCTTGATAAAAAAATGAATATCTCAAAGAAGGAGATACTAATGTAATAATTGAGTACCATAGAACAAGGAGCCCATCCAATCACATAGAAGTTTATGAATACTCATGGGATGAAATAGAGGATGTTGATAAGAGCTTACAAGAATAAAAAATTTATTATACTTTATCTCCTACCATAAATGCTTGGTATATCCACCAAAATTTAAGAGGAGAAATAAAATAATGGGATATAATCAAGGTAGATTTCTATAGAAATTTTAGTTTTGGAACCCAAACTATCAAATTCATGATATGATCCAATAAATTAAATAATGCATAACTCTATCAAAAGAATAAATCAAACATGAATGAGAAGAATTAGAAGAGTGGGATATGAGCATGTGAGTTTCCATGTAGGGTCTGGCAACCTACAATTGCATTTGTTAGGTCAACGGACTACTCTGGATGCCTTAGTTTCTTGTCTTTGGTATTATGCCCTTTTGGGTTTGGGTGTATCTTCCCCCACACCATCCCATTTTCAGTCATTTTCATTTGTTTTATATTAGTTGTTGCTTGTATGGAGGGCATTAGGGGTCTAGAGGACCCCCAAACTTGTCATTTAAAGATACACTTAACGGTGGTGAGACTTCCTCGTTTGAGCATGTACATGCAGTTAATTTTATTTTGTATGCAAATAAGGAGTCTATAAATTTCTAAAATTCAAAGGTTTGTCCAAAACCCAATAGATTCTTGGAGAAGTGCAAAGATCAACCAGTTGTGGTGATCAATTTTGAAGTTGTTGTTGACTAAGTGCTCTATTTATTAGAGCATGCATTAATTTGTAGGTTCATGGGTATTCATATTTTAATAGATTTTCTTGAGTCATGGATTTGGAACCCTAAAAGTGATATGGAAATTATATTAGTTGTAAATGGTTATTTATTCTCTCTAGAATGACATATCAAAACATTATTTTTGAAGATAGCTCATATTTTCACAACCAAGAAGGTTTATTTATCAAACCTTGGCATGTAGGTCTTGATCTTATGGAGGAAATCTCATCTAATATTCATTTTTAGGTTCACCTTCCCCAACTCCCAATAGAATTTTAGTGTCAAGAAATATTGCATGCTACTATGGTGGTTATTGGAAAACCTTTGAGTCCCTCCCACCAAATCAATAGGAAGTTTGTCTCCTTTTCCCATCTTTGTGTTGAGATAAATTTGAATATCCCACTTCTAGATTTGGTGGAGACCATATTGGGTCGCATAAAATAGATCTAGCAAGTAGATTATGAAGCTCTACCCTTTTGGTGTCATGCATGTCAAGGTTTGGAACATGACTCAAATGGATTCTTTCCTATTAAATCTAGGTCAAAGATGAAAAATCTGAATTGAAAAAGTAAAGTGGCTTCCAAGGTGAATTTTAGCAACAAGTTTGATGTCCTTAAATTTTTGGGGGTTTGAAGACAATCGAGAAAAATGTTAACATGGTAGGCATCAATGTTGTCATCTCAAATCCTAGTACACATTTCCATCGCCTTTCTCAAGTTTCACATCTCATACACTTCATTTCATCTTCCATTTATCGTACATTTTGCAACCTTCTCCAACATTCATTCACCACATACGTTTCATTCATATCATTCACTCCCAATTTCAATTATGAATGCTCAAATCAAATCTCGATGTGGGAAATAATCAAGACTTCACATGAGGTAAGTGTCATTTCATAAGAATTCTACAGGTACATGCATTAACTTTTCATAAATATCATAGATGATGATTGATTTACTACATATTTTATCATTTATTTATACATGTTTCCATATCTAAATTGATATTCTACTATATACCATCTCACCCTTCACCAAGAACCATACAATTAAGTGAGGACACTTAATACCTTTATTTAGGGGGAGGGGTACTCTCATTTTCTTGATTTTCAAAAACTAAAGACCCTCTGCAAATTTTTTTCATTTCATTTTTCCTCTGTTTTTTAATACAATCTAAGCTCAAAGGAGAAGGAAGGGTGTGAAGTAGCTGAATTGAGAGGATACAGTAAAGAAAAGGTGTTATAGTGGAATAACAAGCACAGATTAAGCTAAAAAAGTAGAATTAAGGGAATTACAAAACAATAGCAGTATCATGGGTGGCAATATTATCTGTAGGTAACCAACAACACAGACCCAACTATTGGAAGACATAATGGTGTTACCTATTGTTCAACAAGCTGGTTAGATGGACTACTTCTTGAAACTCAAAAATTTTAACAAAGTCATGACACAACAATTTTTTGCTACTTTACAAAATGATGAGGTGACTGCAAGAGGTTTGAAGGTGGATGCTTTAGAGGCCATCATTGTTGAGGTACTAGTACTGCAACATAAAGGAGAAGAGTTCCCAATAAGGGTAGATACCATAGTTGCCTGGAATTAATTCAAAGAACATGGAGAAAATCTAGACTCATCATCTCAAGGTACAAAAATATTATCCTTACCCTAGATATGGGATTCAATAGCTTCTTATAAATTTAAATACTTAGATTATGACGGTAGGTAGTCCTTTTTATATATAGTCCATTTTAAGATTTTAAGCCATCTTCATTGTGATAGGCATGTAAATGTTCCAAATTTTGTTTACAATTTCTTGAAAAGAATGAGTTATGAGTACAAAAGAAAAAGGAATAACACAACATTTTCAAATTTCTACTTAGTCACATTACTAATAAAGAGAAGTTTGAGGGTTTAGTTTCCATGTGTTTCATGGAAGAGTTTCCTTAATTTTAATCATATCAATACCATCCTTGAAGAACCTACTATCCTAGAAAGAGAAGAAAAACCTATTGTATTAGATAGGGAAATTCCCTCTAGCTCTCCTAATGCCTCACCTACTCGTAGCATAGGAGAGACAAAGGAGTAAATCCTGCATGACACTCAACTTGCTGCCTCTGAGCAACCTGCAACAAGAGATACCCAAGAAATACCTACCTCTAGAAAAACACCAAGAACCAAGAAAAGGAAAGGTGAATCTTCTTCTACACCTACAAGAGGGCAAAATAAATTTGCATAGCCTAGGAGGTAATCATACCACCTAAAGATGAAAGGTGTTATGAAAGGGTCAGTTAAAAAGTAGCAGAAGGGAGATGTTGTTATGGTTGAGATTGATTCAGAATTGGAGGGGAATTCCCCTAGTAGTGAAATGAACCTACTGCACATACATGGAATTTTACAAGCACCTCTGAATTTGATTCAAAGGACACTTTTGTTGCAAAGAAAACAAGAAAAATAACCCCAAAGAGCCTTGATTCAGAAGGTGATGAATATATAAGTGAAAGGAATGATCAGTTTTTGAAAAGAGATGAAGAATTTTTTGTTGAAAAAAAGGATATTGGCAAAGAATTATAAAAGGTTATGGAAAGTATTAAGCAATTAGAAGATTTGTTAAAAAATGCCAACAAAGAGAAAGTGAGAGGGACAAAAGAATTGAGGAGTTGGAGGAAAATATTTGTAAATATGAACATGGGTCTAGATTGGATGAATTGGCACATCTTGCTCATAGAAGTAGAAAAAAAGGAACTAGTACCCCAAGCTCCAATTCACTCACTTTTAGTTCCCTTTGGGCCATCTGTAGTGACCTTAGGTGCGAAATTGTGGAGAAGAACCCAAGAGTTCTTTGAGAAGAAGAAAGAATGGGAAAAATAAAAAAAGTTGATTTTTTGTCAAAACACACCAAGACACATGAGCAGAAAGATGCAAAATTAAAAAGGTTGAAAGTGGAGATTGAATAAGTAGTAGACAAGGCTGCACAAATTCTAAAGTGCAGACCTCCTGCAAGAGTTTATGCACTATTTCTACAAGAAAAATACTTGTTTTTTCAATTTATCCAACTAATTAGTGATTTGTCAATGTTAATGAATATAGTTTTTTTTGTTTTTAGAAACTTTCTCTGACTCTACACTAGATATGCAAGATCAATTATGTGAGTTTTACTTGCATAATCTTGTGTTCTTAGATGAAATAGGATGGAATCCTCTAATGTTTATGGGGGACTTACGAATTAAAGCACTGGCCTCATATATCAAGAATGAATAGAAAATGGTTTACATCTTGCAAGAATATACTGAAAAGGAGAAATTTGTTGCTCTACAGCTAAGAAAAGAATCCAAATATCCTAATGAAATTATTGATGAGTGGTTAGAGCTCCTAGCTTATAAAGGTGTATGAAGGAAAATAATGAATTTTAGGGAACATGACTACACCAAGATGAAGCAACTAGTTACAGGTCCCATTGATCATACCTTTCAGTTTGTAAAGAAGAGATGGGAGGAATTAACCCCTAAACTAAAGAAAAAGGAACCTCACTCCCTGTACAATTTTATAGCCATTATCATAAGGTCTCACAATTATATAGAAATTTCTAAGGATAATGGACTAAAATGGTTTCCATTGATGATTCATCCACCTCTCCTTCTCTACCTAGTGCCACATTAGATAGGGAGGAATTGGGATGAAGTACAAGTAGCAGAGAATCTGACGCTGGCAAATATTTCCTATCGAAAGGGCTACTATTTGAGATAGGTTAAGGGATTTGATGTTGTTGCAGACTTCAAGGAGATTAATTTATAGTACAACCCCCATGACTCAAAATTTTCTCGAGGACAAGCAATTTCTTAGTTGGGGAGAATGATGAGCTTGATTAATAGCTAGTTTTCTCTTGTTTAGTTCATATCTTTCAAACACTTTAAGTTGTTTGTTTCATATGCATTCCTGAACTTATATACCTTTTATATCCTTTATGCAATCTAAACGAGACTACGATGAGTGAGAATATGATTATGATATGTTGATATTTGCATGATGAATGTATTAATGTGTATGAATTTTAATTTAAATCTATGTTTATTTCATGATTATTAATAGTATGTATGATTTGGATGAGAACTTACTCCTTGCAACTAGAATAACAACCCACAACAACTGGAGAAATCAACCCATAACCAAAGAATTTTAGACCAATAAGTATGGAAGATTCTAGAATGACCGGGCACATGAGAATTACAAAAAATGATGAAGGCGATCATTGGAGTGATCAATTGGGATTCATTAGAGCATTCAATAAGATGATGGAAGGACAAAGGAGTTTGTGATGAACAAGGAAACTATTGTGACTATTTATGTAGAGCATGTCTTTTCCATGCCATTAAAGCGGAGTTACAAACCCAGTTGTCTTCTTCCATTTGTTTTGGTTATAGTTTTTATTGCAAAGAGTTTGTATCTCTATTCTAAAGGAGAGTGGGAACTTTCATTTAATTTTAGTTTTCATTCCTTATGCAAATAAACCTCCTCCCAAACCTACATAGTTGGATTGGTGGTTGAGGAGTAGATCTAGTTAGTGATACATGTGTTTTTAATATTTATAGTATTGTTTTCCAAAAAAAAATCTTGCATTGTTAGTTTTTTGTTATCAGTTGTAATAGATATGCACTCATGAATGCAATATCTATGAAGATTCTTGTCATGTTGTGAGAGTTTAGTTTTATACAATGAAGATGTTCCATTTTACCTTTATGTTGAATTGATTCAATTAGTGTATATTTGGTTTATCTCGTGGGAAAAACAACTTGAGCAAGGGCCACTCAAGGTACTATTCACCCAACTTTAATTTTTGTTGTTAGAAAAAATGTTCATATTATTGCTTTCATTTCAATAGATTATTCATTACATGAATGTGAATGATATCTTGTTTTATAATTCACCTTCTGAATTGAGTCTTTGAGTCATCCTCCAGACTAATTCAAGTATTTATGCATAATATTTAGCACTATTAATGAAGTTGTGAAGTTCAAGTTAGCAGTTATCAGTTACAGTGCTAAGTTGAATGTACCCACAACATTAGTAGTAGATTAAGTTATATCCCCTGTTTTGTAGTTGATGCTTTATTTTCCTTTTCCAATCTTTACTATTTTCTTGTACATGTGTAAACTACCTATACTTGATGATATAGGTTGTGTAGAGTCTGTGAATGTGCATACAATGCCAACATCATCAAAATCTTACGAAGTCCTGGTTGATAATTAAATGAAGCCTTAGCAAGGGTTTAGTGGAATGTTTAGCTAGGAACCCTTCCTCTGAATTGGTTTTCTAACACCAAGTTGACTAGAAATTAGTTAGGCTTTACATTTGATACGTGCGTGAGACTTGGAGTCTTGGTTTAGAGAAAGTTGATTATAGGTCCAATGATGGTGACGATTATGGTGTCATAAATGTTCATGCACACTTGATCTTTGACATGACATGATCATGTATGTGGTTGATAATTTGTGTTGTGGTTTGGTGTTAGGAGGTTATTATTATCTCTTAGATGCATTTTTAGCTCCTTTATTATAGATTTATTTAGAAAAACTAATTTTCAAGTGATTTGGTGTTTGAGTCTTAAGATCTAGAAGTTATCTTCATGGTTATCTTAGTTTGAGGGTTACTGATGTGATGGTGATTTTGCATATTGCAATGATTTAGGATATACGAGTTATGTAGTTGTGGGGGTTTTCCAACCATTTGGTTGCAATGGGATGACTTGGATGTGGACTATTTATATCCATATATTTTTTTAGTGTGGTTGTAGATTTAATTAATTAGCCTTTTCTGTGGTCATTTTTGCATAATTATTTTGCATTGGGATGGTAGGATGGATAATTAGAGTGCCTAGATAGTTAGTGATGCAGAGAAATAACTAATCTTGATTCACTTGACAACTTTTATAAATTGATTCATTTCAAACAATGATTAAATGTATTCAAGATCACATTAGAAACATTGTTGTAAAGGCCTAGAGGGCATTCAAAAAAGAGAAAAACATCAAAAATTGAGAGACTTGATCTATACAAACCTTCCACAACATATTTCATTGATTCCCAATCCAACTATAACTAAACAATGCATGGATTTGTTCAAACATCAAGCAAACTAGGGTTTCATGATTGTTCTTATGAAGATGAACACACACAAGTTAGCAAAAATTTCACATACAATTGTTTGATGCAATTTAATTTAATGGGTATCTGGATAATGGCCTTAAGAATATTTTCACCAAGTTTCATAATTTTTCCATAGTTAAAATAAAAGTTATGAATTTATTACCCTTGTTTGAAACCCTAGGTCTGAAAGTAGGTTGTCAACGCCATTTTGATCATAGCTTGCTCAAATTAACTCCATATGAGACCAAACAAAAATCATATGAACCATAGATCAGAGACCTAACTCCTCCAATTACTGACCTATCTATATCAGGTCGTACAAGTCCATACATTTACTGTTCTAACTGAAAATACAAAAAAAACACTTCTTTTTACATTATTTTTGCTATAAATTTTACAAAATGTAATGAAAATTCACCAAATCAAAAGAATTTGAAAGATAAAAACATTATCCTACTTTACCAACCAGTTTTAGGGCCTTAATACATAGTACAAGGCCATTCAATGGATAATACATTCTATCACACATAGAAATTCAAAGGAAAGTGTGCAAAATTAAAGTATTTTCATTCCAAAACATTATCCAACCCTTTTGCTCAAGTTTACATGTCTTTTATATTGAATTACAACCATATGTAACTTCCCAACCAGCCACTAACTCCCTTGAACCAATATTGCAAAGTTGCATTTAACAACATTGACAATTTTTGTGCAACTTTTGACAACTTTACTCCTAATCACCCAAAACTAATCCAACACAACCCCAAATGACCTTAAAAGGTCCAAACGAACCTTATTAACCCAAAACAAACCAAAATTCAAATTTTTTGCAACATGACACAAAAATGCATCAAGGATTCCCTTGCATCATACTCCCTAGGGGAGAGAAAATTTGAGTTCCGCCTCAAATATGAATCTTCTTTTGTGTCTTCCAGTTCCTTTGCATGTGTGCATTGTTTGATTGTTGTTGGATCTCAACTATATTTGTTTCCATTGGTTCACTTGTGATTTTCAGTCCAACAACATGCTTCTTGAGCCAACACCAACTTGGAGCTATATATCCATGGTTTCCTACTTGTCTCCTCATTCTAACTTTAGCTTTGACTGCAATTGAAGATTTATTTTCTCTGTCATCAACTTTTTCTTCTTTACCTGCATAGGAAACAAACATATTAAAGAAATCACATTATTTGCTTCCATAATTCACTTCTTCATCCACCTCATGTTTTTTCTATACATTATTTTCTCTTCATTATTCTCCAAAATATTTGGCTTCATCTCAACCTTACTCAGCCATTCATTTCTATTTTGAATTGCTCATCCATTCTTTTTTTCTCCTTGACATCAACATTCTCATCTCTCATTTCTTCTCTTGATAACCACACTATCTCCTTATCTTCTATGACTCACTTCTCTCTTTGGACTATCCTTGAGTCCTCTACAACTTATTTTGTTGTCTCTTCTTCTTCTTCCTAAACATCACCCACTTCAACATCAACGCCACCATTACTTTCATTAGTTTGAGAAAATTCAAAATAAATTTCTTCCATTTCTTTTTCAACCGGTTTTTCAAACAACATGTTCTCAAAATTCATTACCTCAACCATTACCTCATTTGTCTTTGCTTTCAATTCCTATGCACTCACCCTTCAAGGTTACTAATGCATATTTCTTCCCATCTTTGTCCAACTCATATGTGTTGTTTTTCCTATTATACTTCGTCATCCTGCTATAATGCCACAACCTTCCAAACACATTGTGACATACATCCAAATGCATAATATCACAAACCATTTCATCCTTATAAGGGCCTATTTGAAACTCAACTTTTCATTGCTCTCTTACGGTTACCTAGGCACCTGTTTGAAGCCAACTCACAAAATAGGGCATGGGGTGTTGTATTCTTTTCAAACCTAATTTATCTATCATATATTTAGAAACAATATTATCCATGAAGTTATCTAAAATCACAACTTGACAACATTTACCTTTGGACTTGCAGGTACTCTGGAATAATCCTTCCTTTGCCAACTTGCTTTCTTTCTTGGTTGATATTTATTCCTTCGCCATTTCTTCCTCCTATAGCTTATTTGCCACCTTGAACAATGTATTTAATAATGTGGATGCCCTTTGCCCATCTTTATTCTTATTAAGAGCCATATTTAAACATCAAATCTCACTAAACCACATTATCCAAAATAAGTAAATCATTTCCCAGAGAGCTTTTGGATCTAATACCAAAAATGATGTAGAGAAAGAACTACTCTTGATTCACTTAACAACTTTCATAAACTAATTCATTTCAAACAATGATTAAATGCATTCTAGATCACATTGGAAACATTGTTGTAAAGGCCTAGAGGGAATTCAACAAAGATTAAAACATCAAAACTTGAGAGCCTTGGTCTCTACAAACCTTCCACAACATATTTCATTGATTCCCAATCCAACTATAATCAAACTATGCATGAATTATAAACCTAGGTCTGAAAGTAGGTTATCAACACCATTTTGATCATAACTTGCTCAAATTAACTCCAAATGAGACCAGACCAAAATAATATGAACCATAGATCAGATCCCTAACTCCTCCAATGACTTCCCAACTGTACCAGGTTGTACAAGTTCGTACAATTTACTGTTCTTACTAAAAATGCAAAAAATTCACTTCTTTTTACATAGTTTTTGCTATAACTTTTACAAAACATAATGAAAATTCACCAAATAAAAATCATTTGAAAGATAAAAACTCTCCTAGTTTACCAACTAGTTTCAAGGTTGTACTATACATTACAAGTTTGTACAATGGAGAATACAGTCTGTTACACATAGAAAATGCAAAGGAAAACATGCAAAATTGAAGTATTTTCATTCCAAAATGTTCTCCAACCCTTTTGCTCGAGTTTACATGTATTTTATCATTGGTAACTTTTCAATCGACCACCAACTCCCTTGAACCAATTTTGGAAAGTTGCATTTAACAACATTGACAACATTGATAATTTTTGTGCAACTTTTGACAACTTTACTCCTAATCACCCAAAACTAATCCAACATGACCCCAAATTACTTTAAATGGTCCAAATGGACCTTATTGACCCAAAACAAACCAAAATTCAGTTTTTGCAACATGACACAAAAATGAACCAAAGATGCCCTTGTATCAGTTAGTTATCAAGAATTTTATAAATTTTTATCATAATGCCATGTAGAGCTTGGTTACATGATTCAGTGGGAGCATTTGATAGTGATTTTTTGGTGGAGGTTGTATCTTTTTGGCTTGGAGATCTTGATTCTACTTTATTCTTTGGAGTTATTTGTATTATAGATGAGTATGTGTGGATCATGGGCAATCTTAATTTTGGATATGGTTATCATGATGCCATGGAGAGATTAGTATCATGATTAACTGGGATCTTTGGCAGTGATGTGGATTCATCATTTACTGATATATGATCTTCTATCGTGGTTATTGGTATCATGATGGAGCTCTTGGATATTGTTTGTTGTAGTGAGAATTCTTTGACATTTTTAGTTTCACTAATAGGAGATGTTTTTCTTTGTGTGATTGGACATGTTGAAATATTCATTAGCCATGGAGGACTCTTAAGTCTTTGGTTGAGGTTTTGAGATTATGAATCGTTAGTTTTTGACAAGTGATCCTTGGTTGAGAGGATATTTGGTATTGTATCTTGGTTTACTATAGATAATAGTTAAATTTTTGACATGATACAGGTGCTCTTGGGAGTAAGATATGTTAATTGGATAATATGATGTTCTTTTGTGGAGATATTAGATCATGATGTCATCATGTGTTCCTGATTGTATAGTTTGAGCTTTGATAGTGATCTAGATAGTTCTCTTGGTATTGAGCATATTGGTCATCTACTTGGGAGCTTCATGAGAGTGTGGTGATGTATTTGGAGCTTATCATGAATTGATCAATTAAAATTTCTCATGGATACTTGGAAACTTGGGTGAGGCTAGAATTCTCTTGAGTTTAAAGATTTTTTATGAAATAATTACTCTTTGTTGAGGTTTTAACAATAAATTCTAAAGTGTATTCACTTGGATATGGACGTGAATTCATGATGGACCTAGAGAGGATATTTTTGTTGGAGAGAGTCATTATGGATTGGTGTGTCCTAGAGGATCAATCTCATTCTCCCCTCTTGGTCTACTCAATTGATAGTCATTTGAGATGTATTTCTCATCTTGTTTTCATATGCATTATGATTTATGCTTTATTCTCATAGATATGGATCTTAAGCTATGGTTTTTTAGTTATAGAGGGTTCATTTGAGGAGTATTTTGAATATTTATCCCCTTGTGCATATGAGTTTATTTATGATGTCCTTTATGATGAGGAGTTTAGGAGATGTTATTCAGATTTATTCTTATTTTGGTAATGAATTTGAGTTGAATCTTCCTTGGTTAGAGAGGATTGCATCCATTTTGGTGATATGATATACATACGGTTTGTTTGATCTATGAGATTGAATGGTTACGTGTTGTTAAGGATTTTTAGTTAAGGTTGTGATGATATTACTTGATACAACTTATCTCTTTGAGGTTTTGGTAGAAGGATATGTTATAGGATATGATTTACATGTTTTATCTCTTTGTTTTATGGCTACTTCCTAGAGGTTCATATTCACATGGTTCAATGTGGTGGACTTGGGAGAGTTATGGTGTCATGTTGTGAGAGATTGTGTAGCAGTTTTGGTTGCATGTGCATATCATGGTGATTATTCTTTGATATTGCATGGTTTGATTATGAACCACACCCTGGTATGAGTGTTGATTGGTAAAATTGGTATTGCCTTGATCTATTTTCAGATTTGATATTAACCATGCATAGGTTTTATATACAATTTTTTAGATTTGATGGATGTGTATGTTCTTCATTCCTAACTTTTATACATGGAGCTTGTGCATTTTATTGGTTGGATATGTTTTTGGCATCGTTTTACCAATGTTTGGATACATTTGAGGTATGGATGGTTGAATGGATTAGCAATTTTTGTGGTTTTTATTTCTATTCATGTGGGATTTTACTTCATTTTGCAATAGTTTAGATCCTTTTTATCACTTGGATTTGATTCTTGTGATCTTTGGATTGGTGCATCTTCACCTTGGCTTGTTCTTTCCCTCTATAGGTGGCATGTTGGAGGATGAGAGGAGTTCTTTCTTGAGATGGTGGACATATTGGATGCTATTGTAGATATCTTGACAGAACATGAGAGCATATTGGAGATTCATGTGGGTTCATGGATGACTATGATGAATTATATCATTGATTGACCCTCACAATGTATACAAAAATTGGGAGAATATTAAGAATAGGGTGTTTTATACCTTGTTGGAACCTCAATTTGTGTGTCTGATTTTTCCTTGTTGTGCTCCATAGGTTGTGCATTTGACCTTATCCATCCTTCATTAATAATTTATCTAAGAAATTCATGAGGATCACCATGTCAAACGTGCTTCTTATTTGTAGTTATCTCTTCCCTTATCCTCAATTAGTTTCCAAAATTGAAACATTGAAATTGGCTAAGTGTAAGGGATTTTTGAGTCTTCCATCTTGTAAAGTGTTCAAGTGGGCATCTCTAATTAAAATTTGGAGAAAACTGGGATAAAAATAACTGATATATCATTACAAAGATTCTAGGGTCACCTAGATATGTCCTAACCCAGGCCAAAGTTTTGCATGATCCCATGGGGAGATATTATCCTGTAAGTTTTAGTTTTTTGGAGATATGATGGTCAAAAAGATCTTGTGACTGAAGTGATGATTGTGGATGTGTTTGAATAGAACCATTATTTTGTAGGATCTTGATTAAGGTGAAATACTGCATGTCTATATGTTGATAAGATTTCTACATAAGACCAAAGCAACACAAGGTGAAGTTTTTCAAAAATATCAGGGAATGGAGAATATTGCACTAGAATTTTAATAGGGTCGAGATATATCCACGTCCTAACCAATTTACCCCTTTTCAACATAAATTTTGGAAAAGTGATATGCATCTGAATCTAGGCCAAGATCCCACATTTATATATGGGTCATTTTTTTGTAAAAGAGGTAGAGATGAAAATATTGGTTCTCAGAAGCCCCAATAATTGCTCACTAACACCTACAACCACCATGTATTGATCCAAGGAGGATAGTAAAGGATATTGAAATAATTTTGACACAAATTAAAGAGGAGGGTTGACACCCATACTGCATTTATTATTTGTAGAACCTCTTGGACACATTTTCAATAATTTTCATGGTTGATTTCTCTTTTTTCTTGCACTCAAACCCATGAATCATCAATTCAAGAATATGTCAAGGGTCAAAATAATGTTTTTCACACCTCTTGGTGCTCAGATCACATTTACAAAATACACTTTTCATCTTGGTGTTGGATATGCTCATAATTAGGGCTACATGTGCAATGTGATCTAACATCTTGCACAACTTCCTGCCTAGGGTATATCTTTTATGGTGACCATATTTTGAGAATAGGATAACATTTTAGACAAGAGAGGAGTAGTTACTAATCCAACAAAGGAGATATATTCAAAGTAATCCCTAGGGTTTTGATTTCCATTACCTAGGTGTAGCTATCTTTGTATTATAATGATCTGGGTTTATCCCAATCTTGTAATAACACCTACAATATTTGTAGATTGAATGGTTAAATAAAAATTTGACCTTGATTGAGTATCTCCTTATGCATAATTTCTATTTTCTAATGTTTTTATGATTAGTTGTCCAACCAAATGACTATAAAATTGTAAATATTTTTCAAGATATCTTATCATAGCAGTAAAGGAAATGTATGGGTATGTTCATGTATTACTAAGTAGACTCATTTAATATTCTATAACTATCTATATTTTTTTGTGTATATGTAGAGTCCAACTTTCTTATGCACTTAGGAAAATCTAGTCTTTTGTGGTGTGTTGATTAATGCATCACCCTGGTTTCAGTTGTTACATGTTTGATTGAATCTAGAGATTCCATTTACCAATGAATAAAGGCACTAGTATGTGACTAGATTTCTCTCTCATCATCCTTTATGCACTCAAAATATATCAACTTAAACATCTTTTAGCTTCATTAGATTAGTGTGTTCTAATTACCATAATTGAATGTATATAATAACACAAGGGGTTACCATAAAATAAATTATCATATGTTTAATAAGGTGCTAAGTCTTGCATGTTTGAACTAGCATAAAGATATATTGTGACACCAGTATTGGGATACATTGTGTAGTGGGTATAGTTTGTAATAAGGAAGCATTCAATCATACTTTCAATCATCCATCCAACACCTTAGAGAAATCCCCCACAAAAGCACAACAGGAAATTAGCGCCGACTTTTGTGTTGGATTTTAGTATATTTTGAGTGCATGAATTGAACAATTTGGCTGGCACTCAACCCGACACCAACATGCATGGTCAGTTTAGCGTTGAATTTTGTGTTGAATCTTGTGCCATATTTAGCATTGAATTGAGTGTTAGCTTTAACACCAAAAAATTATGGTGCCTTTATTAGCGCCTAAAATAGTGTCAGGAAGTAACGCCTGAAATTGCGCTGAAATGGGTGCCCAATTTGGCTTCCAGTCTTGCTTCCATGTCTACTCCCATTTTTTCTTCTAGTTTTGCTTCCAATTTGATGTCCATTTTTGCTTCCAGGTTTGCTTCCAGGTTTTCTTTGATTTTTGCTTTCAGTTTTCCTTACAGTTTTGCCTTTGGTTTTGCTTCCAGTTTTGCTTCTGGTTTTGCTTCTGGTTTTTCTTCTAGTTTTGCTTCTGGTTTCACTTCCAAGTTTTCATCTGATTTTGCTTCCATTTTTGCTTCCAATTTTGCTTCCAAGTTTGCTTCCAGTTTTGTTTCCAGGTTTGCTTCTAGTTTTGCTTCCAGGTTTGCTTCTAGTTTTGCTTCCAGATTTGCTTCCAGTTTTTCTTCCAGGTTTGCTTCCAGTTTTGCTTCCAGATTTGCTTCCAGTTTTTCTTCCAAGTTTGCTTCCATTTTTTATTTCAATTTTTCTTCCAAGATTGCTTCTGGTTTGCTTCTAGTTTGGCTTCCATTGTTGCTTCTAAAAATGCTTCTTGTTTTGCTTCCATTAATTGATTTAATATGTTTTATTTCAATTTAATTAGTTAAATATATCGTGCCTCTTAAATAACTCATATGCTTATAGAGTAAGTAATTTAATTATTTAACTCATATGATTAAATAACAATATAATTATTGTAACATGATCATCATCTTTAATTTAATTGAGTTTGACAACATCCATCTTGAGCAGTAAATTAAAATCATCATACTTAATAAATATCCATCCAAAAATCATCGGCCACTTTTAATATATATAATTTGAAAAGTCAATACTGATAATATCATCATCATATATAACTAAAACAAGTGAAAGTCAAATATGCCAGTACATCAAAAACATGTCAAAATGATACATGTCCAACAGTCGACATAAGTGAAAATGATACATGTACAAATGATATAAATAAAATTGATAAATTATGTAACTCAAATTGATACAAGTCAAGATGATACATGTCCAAATGATATAGTGAAAATGATACATGTCAATATGATACAACTCAACAATATAGTACTGTAGGCCATGAAAATGATACATATGATAGTAACCATGAAAAGAGTCATCATAACGATATATCAACAATGATTCATGATGCAGTCTATATGATCATGAATGTCACTGGTTACTATCACCAACTATCTCATCATCATCATCATCATCGTCGTCGTCGTCGTCGTCGTCGTCGTCGTCGTCGTCGTCGTCATCGTCGTCGTCGTCGTCGTCGTTGTCGTCATCATCGTCGTCGTCGTCGTCATCATCATTGTCATCAACCTCGGTGTCTTCTGTATATGCATCATCATCATCCTCTGCCATGTGATATGTATTGGCAGAACCAATATTTTGTGGATCTATATCATGTTGAGGATCATCTTGATCTTTTGGAGGACCCGTGTTCTGCAAAAAAAATATTTAAAATGAAAATTTATTATATATTTCATGCAATGATTTATTTTTTAATTATATATTTAATATTACAATATATGAGATGAAACCATAATCATATTACATCATATCAAAGTGCACATACCATAATAAAATTTCAAAAATATTATAGCTAATACTGGTGAGTCAGGAGAAAGTTCACCTTTCAAAAACAAAGCCAATTAGGTTGGCAGACTTGTGGATTAGGCCAGCATTTGGTGGAAGAGGAAGAAAGATGACTGGAAATCTAGAGGCCCACCGTAATGGATTTCAAAATTCAACCATGAGAGCAGAAGAGAGCTGATATCATGTACCAAAACATTAGGCATGCATTCTTCCAACCAACAGAGAAGGAGATTATTAGTTTGCTTCATTTTCATTTGCATAACCATATCACAGCGTGGGAACCAAGAAGACCAAGGATGTCTAGTTTTATGCGGAGGTAATGGGTGTGGTCCAAAATTTAGGAGGGGCAAGAAGGTCAATGTATGATCTTGATAAAATTGAGGAAGAACAACAAGAGAGGGATAGGAAAAATAAAATCAATACAGAGTTTCAAGGATTTTTCAAACAAGTAAGAGAGTTATGGGAGCAGCCTTATCTAAAATATTTTGAACTAGTTTTTGATATACCATTTAGAGAGATTGGTTTTCATGGAGTTCCTTTCAAAACTTCTACTTTTATTTTTCCTATGGTAAACTATTTGGTAGATTTGGTGGAATTACTTTTCTTAGTAATCATTATTAGTGAGATTGGGATTGTTAACCTTGAGAGAGTAGGACTTGGGAAAAAGGAATTTGATATAATGGCTATTTTTTTCAAAGACTTCAAGCGAGATGTAATCCGCATTGATGCCATTCCTCAATATTCACTTGATGGCATCAAAGAATGGTTGAACTCCATGGATATAAAGTATTATGAAAGCAGAATGAACTTGAACTGGTGGCCAATTTTGAAGAATAATATTATTGATGATCCAAATAAATTTATTGAAGATGGTGGTTGGGAATTTTTGAATATGGAAGCTAGTGATTTTGATTCTGATAATTCAAAAGAGACAGATCAAGGATATGAACCCTCTGATTTAGAAGAGGAATTAGAATCGGATATCATGTAGCCACCATCAAGAGTCTTACAAGCCAACAAGATGGAGGGAATTCTTATATAAGGATAATTTTCAATGTTGCAGGTACCAAATTTAATGCCAACTACAATGGAAACATTGAAATTCCCTAGCAGTATTTATGTTAAGGAAATTTCCTTTAGATGCAAGGATTCAAAGCACATCAAACATGTGGTACAAATGATTAAATCCCAGAGATAATCTTTAGCAATGAAAGAGTCTAAAAATTCAAAGAGAGCAACACCGGTGACTCAGGAGAAACTTCAGCTTTCAAAAACAAAGCCAATTAGGCTGGTAAACATGTGGATCAGGCCAACATTTGGTGGAAGAAGGAAAAATATGACTGGAACTCTAGAGGCCCACCATAATGGATTTTGGTATTCATAACCATGAGATTAGAAGAGAGAGTTGATATCATGTATCAAAACATTAAGCATGCATTCTTCTAGCCAAAGGAGAAGGAGATGATTACTTTGCTTCGTTTTCATTTGCATAACCATATCATGGTGTGGGAACCAAGAAGACCAAGGATGTCCAATTTTATGTGGAGGTAATGGATGTGGTCCAAAATTTAGGAGGGGAGATCTTGATGTCTGCCAAGAGACATAAATTTAGATGAATAAAGTTCACCTACATGTCTGCCAAAGTTTACTTCCAATTTTTATGACTATTTTTCTTGACTATCAGAGTTTACTTACAAATTTGCAATTTCTTTCTGGTTATTTTGATGAAGATATATTCAATCAATGTGTAAGCACCTTTTGTTTGTATCACAAGCATATGTGCAATGCAAGAATTCTGATTATCTATGGTGTAAAACTATGTCGTCTCACTTATTGGATCTTCTATTTCAATGTTTTCTATGGCCTTCTCTGTTTGAGGTAGCACCTGACAATCCTACCTCCTTTCCTTAGCTGAGAAGTGGATTTGAATTTGGAAATACTACACTTTAAAACTAGTTATGGTTTAAGGAGAGATACACTAGCTTTGTTTTTGACATCCTCAATCTTCAAGAAGGACTTAGATGCATGGACTGAAATGCAAGCTTTCAAACTTAGATTTGAATGTGCATAATTTGATTGATTATGGTTTTCACAGGCAGTTGTCTTTACATGACTATTTTAGATTGTCAATATGTGTAATAGTGACTGCATCCTTATCAAGTTTGGCTACCCTTATTCAGAATGCCTTGTTCTTTGGACTCGATACAAAGTTGTACATTGTTATTCCATATTTGTAACATGTAGGACTTTTAAGGGGTACAACATATAGAAATTCAGTACTATCATCCAAGGAAAACTTACAGATGGTGTATCAAGAACAATAGAAAATGCTTTTATTAGGGTTAATGCTTTCTTCCCCCACACTACTGATATTTTCCCCAAAACATGCTTTTTTAATTATTTCAACGCATCTCAAAATTCAATGTATTGATTAACATTACGCATTTCAGCTGTTTATGCTAATGATGCATATATGTTAACTCGGTCAATGTTGTTACTTTAGTAGTTTGACTTCTATGACAACCAACCATTAGGCCATTGTGTGCGGGAGCATGTTTGTGTTTTTAGTTAGCTTTTTTGGATAGCTCTACTGGGTGTTTAGGATATTCCATTTATCTTTTGAATGTTAAGAAGTCAAAGTTTCAAGGATTTTTCAAGCGAGTAAGAGAACTATGGGAGCAATCTCATCTAAAATATTTTGAACTAGAGTTTGATATACTATTTAGAGAGCTTGTTTTTCATGGAGTTCCTTTCAAAGCCTTTGCTTTTATTGTTCCTATAGTAAATTTTTTGGTGGAGTTGGTGGAATTACCTTTCTTAGTAATCGCTATTAGTGAGATTGAGAATTGTTAACCTTGAGAGAGTAGGACTTGGGAAAAAGGCATTTTATATGTCTATTATTTTCAAAGACTTCAAGTAGGATGTACTCCACATGTATGCCATTCCTCAATCTTCGCTTGATGACATCAAGGAATGGTTGAACTCCATGAATATAAAGTATTATGAAAGAAGAATGAACTTGAATTGGTGGCCAATTTTGAAGACTATTACTGATGATCCAAATAAATTTATTGAGGATGGTGTTTGGGAATTTTTGAATATGGAAGCTAGTGATTCTGATTCTGATAATTCAGAAGAGTCAAATCAAGGATACGAACCCTCTGATGTAGAAGAAGAATCACAATCAGATGAGGAAGGTTCGGAAGATGAATCTCTTGTGGAATCAGAGGAGGATGGTGAAGAAGAAGATTCTAAAGAGGAGGAAGGTAAAACATGGGATGAATAAGAAGTCGAAGCTAGAAATGCAGATAAGGAAAAAGGAGATGAGTCTGACAGTGAAGATCAAGAAAGGTGGCAACGAAAGGTAAAAGCTATAGGGAAGTGTCACACACCTGATATTAGAGATTCAATAGGAATGTCTTCCAAGAGGCATAAAGTCAGATGAATTGAGTTCATCTACATCCTTCTACTATTTATTCATGCACATAAACTATTAAAGGGTCATCTTGGCATCATATGATTTGAGCTCTATTTACTCATCCTATGCATCAATAAACAACTCAACACAAGAGATGCAAATTGACATATTAACACAACAATATCCAACTAATTTATTGAAACTCAACTATTGATACCTCGTTCTCCATCCATATTACAAAATCGTTCCACATTTTGTTTTGTAACATATTCTTTTCAAATTGATTTGGATGGCGACCATATTTCTCCTCTTGTCAAAACATGGCACATGGACTAGTTAAAATAATTAATATGCAATCATTAACTTTTTCCAAGGAAAAAAAATCATTTAACATATTAAATATACTTACAAATGTACAAATCAAGGCTTGTAAACCTTTCTAGCCACTGCAATGTGTAGCACAAAGTTTCTCAAGCCTAACCTTGGAGGCCTTGTCTTGAAACATATACTAATTCAATTTAACTATGCACAAATAAAATTTAAATATCGTTTAATAAATTTGATATAATCTTATGAGAAAATTCAAATACCTGCGTACTCTCCTCACTGGACTTCCTTCGTGCATCGGACTTATGTGCTGGCATGCTAGTCTTCCTTTTGTTCCTAGCAGTGTTGTGGTGACTCCCGCAAGTCTTCTACCAATGACATGTGGTAGTGTGGTGACTACTGTTGTCAGTGGCTCCTTCATCATATCGATGTGGTAGAGCGGTTTTTTACTACGGTCTCGCAAGTTGCTTCTTCCTTCTCAACGATAGTGCGGTGAAAGCTTGTGTGGCAGAAATTTTATTCACAGAGGAGGCCATGGAGAGAGGACGTGGATGGCGTATAAATACTAACTCACCAAGAGGAAAGTGGGTGGACATTGTAGTAGACAATAATGTTACTGACCAAGACTTCTAAATTTTTAGAATTATTTGCAATCCATGTTTATGTAGTAGACATGGACTTCTTATTTCGCTTGCACACTTATCTAAAAGACATAGGATATTCACCATACATTTCCCTTGACAAAGAAAACATGTGCTTTCATTTATTTTTACTTTATATCTCAAAAGTGAAATTGTTATTACATAATGATGCACTGAGAAAATAATATATACAAAAAAAATGCAAAGAAAATGTTTGAAATTTAACATGCAACCTACTATTTTTTTTTTATCAATGATAATATTTGATTTTATTAATAATAATGCAAAATTTACATCAACTTCAAAAATTTAGTCCATCTAGCAACTTCTAAAATATGTCTGTTTAACCAGCACAGTTCCCAACAAACCAGGAAAAAACTATTGAATCCGCCTGTAAACAACCCTATCTACTATTACCCATACCCCATACTGTTTACATTTTCAAATAAAAAATAGGTCTTAACCCCAGAAAACGTACAAAAAAAACTAAGATATAAACTGTATTTTAACCAAAATTGAGCTTGAGTTTACGCGGAAGTGCCCGACGTGCTACCCAGTTGCATTGGGCATATTTCCTTGATTGGCTTCATCTTCTTCCTTGGGAGAAAAATTTTCTTCTCTCGCAGCTCCTCTCTAGCGACATCTTTGAGTCCCTCAATGAGCGTCTCGACCTCCATTATTTCTACATAAAGTTTCAGGGCTTTCCATCTTAGCTCTGCTCCTTCTCTCCACATAGCTTTGTTGATTCCTTTTGGCCACCTAATGAAGGGATGGTTTATCTCCACTACTTCAAGATCCACATCTTTCATGCCTTCACTCACATCAAATCCTTCTCCTAGTATAGCCCATTCCAAGATACTTTCCATATTCACTAAGAAATCCTTGTGTACCAATGCCTTCATTACTTTCCTCACTTCCTCCACCAACTCTCTTAAGTCCAGCCCCCATGCCATGATTAGTGAGTAAATATCTATATTAGTACGATATTTTTCTTCAAATCTTCAAAAGCCATTACCCTAGATTTTTTGCACAGATTGCATCACCTTCACATCCTTGGAGAGGAACAATCCTCTCAACCTCTTCATAGTTGCTTTGCCAACAAAAGGATCCAATTTTATCCTTGAATGTAGAGTGAAATTAGCCTCCATTTATTCTCTGGTACACTAGCTTCCAAACTGCCTCACACTACAGACCTATTACATTCCTTGCCACTGGAAATTGAGAAGCATCAGACAAAATGCCTTGAATGTATGTCCAACACCAACAACAATACCTTCATCAATGCTTAAAGTCCTTCAGGAATTTAAAACACATTCCTCTACTTGCTAGCGTTAACTCCTTCTCGCATTAATTATAGCGAACAAATTTCCTCCATAGGAATTCCACTAAAATCTTCTATTTGAAGGAACCATCTTCAGAGCTCTTCATAAAAATGAGGGTTGAAAACATTAGAAGAAAATAAATACCATAATTATAAAGTAACAATTTGTATCAAGAAAAATGTCAGAGAGTATAATTAAAAAGACAAATCCTTACAATTGGACCTCAAATTAGACCAAACAGTAACAACAAATGTGCCCTGACAAACCTTGTAGATTTAAACAACTTGAAAATACCACTTTGGAGACAACAAAGCAATAAATAAGCATGAAAATTGACACAACAATTGAACACTGAAAATGGATTACGAGTTATAATGTATCTGCTCCATTATATTGCTCAAAATATAAACATACATAGCATGAGTTATTTTGATATGAATAAGTGGATGAGATGGTCTAGTATCTATTCTAATGGATTGAAATTATGATGATATGATAATAAAAATCGGACCTTGGTTTCCCTATTTGTACGGGAAGCAACAAGCTTCAGGTTCATTCACAAAAGTTACATCATTTCTTAACTAAATCATAATTAACATAGCATAGAAACTTAAAAAGATAGGTTCGTTCCAATTGTTTCCAAACATTAAATAATGCTTGTGTTTGTTGATAGGTAGAAGATTTTGATGAAACACATACTAATACCCAAGATCCAATTGGGTTATTAAGATTTGGACGGGATGATCCAAAGCATCCTTTAAACCATACCAGGGCGAAAAGAGCAAGATTGAAGAGAACACCCAAAATTGTTTCACAACGGCTCAAGGTACAATCCAACATGGTTATGACATTGATAGAAATCAATTTTTTCTTGAACCATCCATACCTGAACGTTGCATCACAATCTATTCTTCCTACACATAAAAATGCCACATATTAACCCCTTCTAAATAAAACTCAAAATACTATGAAACAATGAGTCCCCTATATTAGTAAGTGTGATCTCCTAAAATGCCTTGTTCCTAATGTGAGATGCTAAACAACTAATGATGCAATAAGAAGAACTAACACAAAAGAGGACACCTCAATGATTAGCCTAAGGAAATGGTAAACATGAAATCAAGATAAAACAAGTTGAAATTGATTATATCTTCATGTTGCTCCTTCCTTGGTTGGTCCTTTTATCCTTGAATATTTATGTGTTGTTTGGATAACAAGCTAAATTGGATATGCAAATTGATATGCAATATGGATGGAGATATGATAATGATGAGATGCTAAAAGCTATGGAGGATGAGAGCTCAAATGATAATTTTGCAAGAGTTTTGATAGAAAAATATTGATTCTTAAAATGAGAGAAATGAGGGGGTATTTATAGGATAATTTGAATTCTTTATAGAATTCAACAGTTGAGATTGATCCAACAAAGCCAAGATGAAGGGCTATTGTGAGTTGAGGACTCACAAGCCCTCACATCTTGACATGTGGAATGTGAGATGGCCTAGGGTGGGATGATGTGGAAATGAGGTGGAAGAGAAGTACATGAGATGGATGAAGGACAAGTACCTTGTAGGTACCTTGGGGGATGAGAAGATTTCCTCAAAAAGGAATTTCTTGTCTCCAAATGAACATGAAAGAGACATTTGAGGAATTTTAGAATTTTTCAAAAATCTCCATGGGAAAAGGGGAAGTGGCTGGAGAAATAAATGTGAATTAAAAATTCACATTCTTAGGAGAGTCTATTGGATAAAAAAGGGTTTCCAAAAAGCTGGAGATTTGACACATGTGGGTGATATGACAAGTCTAAGGTTCTAGAAGTCCTTGGCACATGTAAAGTGACAAGTCAATTCTTCTAGAATTTGCATGGGGATAGGGTAGACCTTGGAAAGATAAAAGTGAATTAAAAATTCACATGGGGAAGAGGGGAGCCTTGGGTGAATAAATGTGAATTAAAAATTCACATGGGAAAGAGAGTCAAGGCCAAGAAAGGCAAGTGGAAAGGTTGATTAGAAAAGGTATGCCAAATGTGGCTAATGATTTTGATTAAGGTTGTGCAAATACATGATTATGATAATTAATGAGAGATTAGAGGCAAGTGGGAGATTATGGAGGATGTGACACTAATCTTGATTAAGTGGTGCACATCCTAATCATTGATTAATTAATTTAATCTAGATTAAAAGAGGATTATGGAGAATGTGACAAGGAGAGAGAAAAAGAGGGATTAAAAATTGGTTTTAATCCAAATAGGTCAAATGACTAAATTAAATAAATTGTCGTATTTATCTAATTTAGAGAAGAAAAGGTGTAAGGTAAAGTATTTAATTTATTCAATTACATACTTTAGGAACCTTAGGCATAAAATGAAATAATGATTAAATAAATTATTCAATCACTATTAATGACATAGATGAATAGTGTAGACAATTTTGATCATATGGAAGTGATCAAATTTAGATGTCTGCATTTTCCCCCTCTTCGAAGTACCATTAGAATAACCGTGCTTCAAAGAAAATAAAATTCAGATGAATCTATAGAGGGAGCAACCAAAAAATGATGCCCCAACGTGGGGAGGAGGACCTGAGCTATCCAATTACCGAGGGAATGGATGAAGATGCCCCAATCCTACAAAGGAATGACTATGGGAGGAAAAATGGATAAATGTGAAGGGTATGCCCCCTCGAGAGGATGACAAGGGAAAAATAGGGGTCCCAAGCGACTTCTCGATAGGGAGAAATGGATGGTATGATTGGAAAGAGTGCAAAAAATTAGGCAAGTTTTCTTTTTGAACGAAGTCAATCGAACAAACGGGGTGCAAATGGTAGCCCGAAAAAGGGAAGAGATTAATTGGAGGAAAAAACAAGTAAATAAGGGGTAAAAAGATACCCCTTAAAAAGGGTGGGAAAAAGAATATAACATAATTTTAAAAATTACCTCACCTCATTTGCACTGTCGCAATTGAGAGAAGAGGAGAGAAGAGGAGAGAAGAAGAAGCAGACGAGGAGCGAAGATGCCACAGGATAACAACACCGAGATCATCCATCGGGTGGATGAGGTCCGACGGGCATATAGTCAATAGGGTGGGCCCCACCAGGTTAGTATCAAAAACCCATATGCATTAGTTTCATGATTTTAACACATTTTAAACATTTGCATTAAAAATGTAAAAAGTGGGTTTTGTGGGTGCATTAGGGAAGAAAAATGGGTAGTCGAGAAAAATAGGAAAATGTGGGTGGGAAAATGAGAAAGGGGAAACAAGTGATACGCTCGCAGAGGGGTGAGTATGCCCTTCGGCAGGTGGGTCCGCCCCGGGGTCGGGCGGGTCCACCTCAACTCAGGGCGAATTCGCCCTGGGGTCGGGCGAGTCTGCCCTCGAGGTCGGTTGGATCCGCCCTGCGGTTGGGCGGACATTCACCGCGGTGCAGCTTTGGTCAGTGTGGGTCCGCCTCGGCACAGGGTGGGGAGGGGGAGGGAGGGCGAGGTGAGAAAGAGAAGAGAAGAGAGAGAGGAAGAGAGAGAAAGTCCAAGGCCAAAAAAGAAATGGACAAGGAATTTGACAAGGTGGACGGTATGTTTGCAGGATTTTAGTCGATTACAGACCCATGAGCGAAGGCCAGAGGCACTGGCGACAATGATAGAGGTTATGAGTGGAGCGAACCACACAACACTAGAGTAGGTGGGGTTACTGCACTTAGTGCAGTTTTCAGAGATGAGAGAGCATCAGGCGATGTTGACAACCCTGATAGAGAGATGGAGCTTGGTGACATTGACCTTCCATCTACCGATAGGAGAGATGATGGTGACATTAGAGGATGTGTGGTTGATTCTGAGGTTGCCGATAATAGGTCAGTTAGTGAGTGAGGTGGTGTCAAGAGGAGCGCAGTTAGATGAGATTGTCCTGGTGCTATTCTGGTGAGATGACTTGCCGATACAGAGGGGGCAGATAGACGTAGATAGATGCTTGGCCTTGGGGTTGCCAACATTACCACTATTTTTGTGTTGTCTGATTAGTGGGATACTACTGTCGGATCAGAGTAGACAATTCTTTAACTTATGATATATGGAGGTGATTTGATATATTGTCGAGTGGCGGGAGGGACAGTTTTCCTGGGGGTCATGTGTATTGGCCCAGTTATACCGAGATATGCACTTGATTGGCTATCGGGGGTTCCAAAGCATGATGCACAAGACGTTATTACAGGTGTGGGGGTGGGAGCATATCACGGTGACGAGACCCATAGTGGTGAGGAGAGAAGAGTTTGATGATACAGAGTCGATGGCTTGGGAGTTCGAGGCAGCCAAGGGCTGTATCCTATGGTATGAGATACAGGGAGAGATGGATGATGATATACAGGAGGAGGACATAGTATGTCAACCATATATGTATTGGCAATTTAAGGGATGGAGGGCCGAGGAGGAGAGACAGCGAGGTTTCTTTAGATGTAGATGTTTCCTAATTGGGAGTCAGGGACACATAGTGGAGGCAAATCATCTGGACAAGGTGATGAGGTAGTTTGGACTCATGCAGGATATTCCAGCAGCGTCGACTATGTTTCATTGGCTTACCAGAGAGGTACCATGGGGAGCGAGGTTGTCAATGAGGGCAATGAGGGAGGTGTGGGTGATGGCAGGTGGGGTGCCCTATCCAGGGAGGGGGGTGGATCCAGAGGATGTAGGAGTTACCGATTGGTACACTTAGTGGTTTCGCAACCACCGGTGGGAGAGGGTCACACCGGAAGAGGGAATCGGGGGAGCTATGGAGTGGGGGCCAGAGGATGAGCAGGAGGGGGGACAAGAGGATGAGCAAGAGGATATGGGACATCAGAGTGGCGGGTAGATGAGGGTGGTGCTGGAGATCAACCAGAGAGGAGGAGGAGGGTTAGGAGGAGGCATCTTCAAAGGAGGGCCAGGAGAGATGTGGGGGAGGAGATGGAGGTAGGAGGGAGTGAGCCAAAGGTGGAGGTGTTAGGGGTGGTGGAGGGGAGGTCTACTCAGACAGGGATTGGTGGGAGAGTACGACGGAGGTGAATGCAGGTGATAGCCGAGCGAGAGGAGGTAGAGGGGGAGGGGCAAACTTGAGGACAACTGAGGAGATTGATGAGGTTGGGGAGGAGAGGACAGCCATGGAGGATCCGAGTGACAAGTTGGGTGGAGTTGGTTCAAGAGGAGGTAGAGATGGAGGTGATGGACATGGATGTGTAGATGGTGGAGCCATTAGCAGTAGTGTCGGTGGCTCCAGTGGATGATCTACTGGTGTTACTGAGAGGGGCCTAGGCGAGGATATGAGTGTTAGAGGAGTTGAGGAGGGCGGAGGAAGAGGTGTAGAGGGTGGAGGAGTCGGAGATGATAGAGTTTGAGCGTGTTATGGGTCGTTTGACAATAGATATACTGGCGACGGAGAGGGAGAGAGAGGAGATACGAGCAAAGATGGAGAGAGTACAGGGTGAGTTGGCTCAGGTGACTTGGGATCGAGACAGATTAGAGGCAGCGATGATAGTGGCTCAGATGCGGGGTCAACCAGAGCCAGTAGGGGGAGGGGAGATGGAGACACTGAGAGGATAGGTGGCAAGACTGCAGGGAGAGCGGGGAGAGCTTTTATAGAGGATATCTACTATAGAGGCATCCTTAGAGGAGATGAGAGTGAGGGCAGAGGTTGGGTTAGAGACAGTGCGGAGAGAGAGAGTGCATAGGGACAAGTGCAGGTGCTATAGGGAGAGAGGGATGATGCACGGAGACAAGTCCAGATTCTATAGTTTTAGAGAGATGCAGCAGTGGGTCGAGCAAAGAATGTCGAGAGGGATATAGCATAGAGGCAGGCACAACAAGTGCAGGGTGATGGGATAGAGTTAGTTGTACAGGGCTTCCAGGCAGAGCTACAAAGTGTATAGGCAGAGAGGAGGAGGACCTAGAGTAGGTACGACTGCTGACAGTGGCACAGGAGGCATGGGAGTAGGAGCAGCGAGCCATCACCAAAGAGCGGGATAGATACAGGTATGAGCAGAATGTCGCCAAGTTCCAGGGTGGACAACAAGATGAGTATATGCAGGAGGCAGGCTATTGGAGATGTGCATATGACCAGACAGTGCTAGATCTGGTGCAGCGGACAACATGGTATGTTAGGCAGGTACCATAGATGTTGATACCGTCCCAGTCATTAGGGACACAGACCAAAGGGTACAGTGATTTTCAGCCGACTCATTCACGATTTGGGACTCCAGCTCATGAGTCTTAGGGGAATCTAACAGACCAATGCTAGAGTCTCTTCAGAGGTCAGGTGTGGGCAGCTCAGGGCAGACAGAGGACAGGTGACAAGATACAGGTGTTGTGAAAGGTACCGGATGGAGGTGTAGCACATATTCTGAGATGATGAACCTTATTTTGGGGATGGGATGTATGGTTTTATGATATGACTGTATTTTGGATATGAGATGCTCATTGTATTATTTTGATGATGATATGTGATGGTTCCCATTGATATTATGTCGAACATTTTTGTGACAGATGATTTATGTTATGCAAATGGTTAGATATTTATGCTTTTATGACAAATGATGTATGTTATGCATATGTATATATGATGAGTTATGTTGATATGGATGCTATGTCAATGTATGATGTTAATGATTTATTTATGCGTGTTTGGATGATTTGATTATGGATGATGTTAATGATTTATGAATGGTAATGCAATTGTATGTATGATGTAATTAATATGGACCTAATAATGGTGCATAGATGGGTATGAAAATATATGGAAATGTATGGATGAATGAATCTAATGAATTGATGCAAATGAATAAGTGAACCTAATGAATTGATGCAAATGGATAAATGATGAACCTAAATGAATTGATGCAAATAGATAAATGAACCTAATGAATTGATGCAAATGGATAAATGATGAACCTAAATGAATTGATGCAAATAGATAAATGAACCTAATGAATTGATGCAAATGGATAAATGACGAACCTAAATGAATTGATGCAAATGGATAAATGATGAACTGACACACTAAATGTAATGTAGACATAAGTATCAATGGGTAGGTGATAGGCAGAGGGTGTGTGGGGCACGATACCTATCAAGAACTGTAGGGATCCTGAGAAAGAAAGTTAGTAAGAATGAATGAGTGTTTGCACAACCAAAATCAGGAATCATAGATGTAGGAGTAAGATTGGATGAAGGGGGAATATGCAATGAGATGAAATGCAACATGAATGCAATTTTCCATCATTTAGAGCACTAATTTTTGCTATAGCATAAGACATTGGGTGTCAAGGTATGTAAACCAAGATGGATTAATGTCCAACGCATAAAACAAACACAACAAACAAGAAGGTTATCCCAATACCCCAAAGTCATGATGACTTTGGTTAGGCCAGGTATTGGAATAACCATAAGCACAAAGGGATGCCCCCACATAACACAAGATCTGAGAGGAATTCTGGTGGGTACTACGTGGAACATCCCAACAAACAACAACGATAAAATAGTCAAGAGATGCCCCTATGTTGACTAGGAAAAACACACCATAATATGATGGATTATGGAAATCTTGACTAGTTAAAAGAGGGAGCTCAAATAATAAACAAAAGCCAAAAGTACCAAAATATCACAATCAATTACAAGCATCCTTTGCCATAAGATCTCAAGGATGGATGGCGTTGATGTGGTCTGTTAGGAAAGATGCATCCTGTTAAGACCGATGATGGATACTAAGCTAGAGTGACCTAGATGACACAGGATAATTTCCATTGAGTAGATTTCTTGATACAAGAAGATCTTGTTTGTGAAGAATCAACAATGATAGGGACATGCTTGACAACAAGACAACAAGAGGACAAGACACAACCTAAAGACCTAGGGGCTCGGGGGTTGATCAAAGATCAACCTTGCCTATGTGAAAGCGCAGAGCCCTCGTAGTTCAGGAAAAGACCACAGTAAAAGAGCGGAAAGTGGACTGATGGAAACTGATGGATGACCAAGAAAAACACAAGCCCCAGGAGAAAATCAAAAGATCAACCTTGCCTACGTGAAAGCGCAGGGGCAATGCATTTTGGATAGGACAAAAGACTTAGGATGGACAAGATCGAAAAGTGGACCATAAGGATAGATGATGAAGGACACAATGCCTCGGGGGATGATCCAAAGATTAGCCTTGCCTATGTGCAAGTGCAGAGGCGTCGTAGTTCAAGAGAAGACAACAATGAGACCTAGATGGGGACCGACACGAGGAGTGGGCCTAGATGGAGACAACCACAACAATGAGATGCTACAAGCTCATATTAGGATAACAAGTTCAAGATGTCGGATAGCGGATGATGGTCGTCCAATGGTCAACCAAAATACACCAAGCGATGAGGTGATGTAAGCGGATGGGAGGATATGGGGATTGAGGAATCGACGGATAAGCCATAAAGTAACTAGGACACGAGGTAGATAATGATTAAGCCCTATAGGAGAGGCGCATGTTGCTAGGTTTTCACCAATTGTACGTATCCAAGGCGCCACGCAGGGGTGGTTTTCACCATTGGACGAATTATTTCTTCTTGCTATTTTTTGGATTTTCGGATTTTTTTGGATTTTTTTTGTATTTTTGGCCTTTTTTTATTTTTTTTATTTTTTGTATTTTTTGATTGTTTTCATTTTTTTGTATTTTTTTTACTTTTACTAGGAAGGATACCCCAGCTGACCTAAGTATAGAACTTCTCCAGATGCATGATGTTGATGGGTTCTTCCAAGGGCTCCCCTTTGGGGGTAGAGAGCCTGTAGGCGCTAGAACCATACTTTGTGGTGATGACATAAGGGCCCAGCCAATTTGCTTCAAGCTTACCCTTTTTCTCTCAATCTTGCTATTCCGTTGATTTTCCTTAAGGACCAAATCACCAACATTGAATTGGCAAGGGTGGACTTTCTTATTGTAGCTCCTTTTGAGTCGGTGTTGATAGGCTTGCAGATGGTTATAAGCCTTGACCCATTTTTCATCTAGTAATTCCAATTGTGCTAGGCATGCCACTCGGGTGTCTTCGTCAGTAATGAGATTCTTGAGGGATATTCAGAGTGAAGAGATTTCAACTTCAATTGGCAAGATGGCTTCAACGCCATAGACAAGAGAGTATGGAGTAGCGTCGGTGGGGGTGCGGATGGATGTACCGTAGGTCCAAAGGGCGGGATGGATATGGAGGTGCTAATCTCGACCAGTGCTATTGACCATCTTCTTAATGATTTTGATCAATTTTTTTTTTGTTGCTTCTGCTTTCCCATTACCTTGGGGGTAATAGGGGGTGGACCAACGATGTTGGATATGATACGTGTCACAAAGAAGCTTCATGCACTTATTGTTGAATGGCTTTCCGTTGTCGGTGATGATGGTGAAGGGGATACCATACTTGCAAAGGATATGGTAGAGGATGAACTTAGAGATCTGAACACTAGTGATTTGAGTGAGTGGAATGGCTTCCACCCACTTGGTGAATTTTTAATAGCTATGATGATAAAAGTGTGACCATCAGAGGATGGAGGGTAGATCTTGCCAATCAAGTCAAAAACCCATTGTGAAAATGGCCAGGGTGTCGTGATAGGTTGTAGCTCTTGTGCCGAAGCATGAATCAAATTTGCATGTTGTTGACATGGAAGACACTTTTTGACATGTGCACAAGCATCATGTTCCATTGTAGGCTAGTAATATCCTGCTCTTAGAATCCATTTGGCTAGGGTCATACCATTAGAATGGGACCCACAAATATCTCTATGTACTTCTATTAATGTCATGCGAGCTTTGGTTTCGTCTAAAAAATGGAAGAGAGTTTCATCATACCCACGTCGATAAAGGGTATCACTGATGATGGTGTAGTGAGTAGTGCATTGGATGAATGATTTATGCTGGTTTCTCATGAGATCAGGTGGGAGGGTGTTGTCATGAATATAGGTGTAAATTTTATGGTACCAAGGGGATTCAGGACCTACAATATCACACACCATGTCCCTCTTGGGGATATCATACGCTGGGATTAGGAGTTGCTCGACTAGGAATTGACAATCTATGCGGTCTTTTGGCATGTTGAGGAGAGAACCAATGGTAGCCATAGTGTTTGCTGCCTTATTCTGAAGTTTAGGGATCTACTCAAATTGGATGGAGGTGAAATATTTTTTGAAGTCATCCACCATACGTTTGTAAGGCAACAACTTTTCATATTTTGTTAGAAACTCATCATTGACCTGTTTCATAACCAACTGGGAGTCACCAAAAACTTGCAAATGAGTGATGTGCCATTGGACTGCGATTCTAAGGTTTGTGAGAAGGGCTTCATATTCGACGATGTTATTGGTGCAGGGAAAAGCCAGTCTGAATGATTTTGGTATGTAATCGCCTTGGGGGGTGATAAGAAAGACTCTTGCCCCTGATCCATTATTAGTGTGTGATCCATCCAAGTACAGTGTCCATGTGGTAATTTTTGATACTGCAAAGACTCCTTCATCTGGAAATTTGGTTTCTATGGGGTAGGAATATACTAAAGGGGCATCTTCCAACTGATCTTCTATTACCTATCCTTTGATTTCTTTTTTGTCCACATATTCTATATCAAATTCACTAAGAAGCATGATCCATTTAGCCATTCGGCCAGTTAGGGCTGTCTTAGATAATGGGTACTTGAGGGGGTCAACTTTTGATATTAACTTTATCGGATGGCTAAGCATATAATGACACAATTTTTGTGTACTAAAGACCACAACGAGACATGCTTTCTCCATTGATGAATAATTAATTTCATAACCGACCAGTATTCAGCTACTGTAGTAGATTGCTTGCTCTTTTGAGGATTCATCATGTTGTGCCAGCAATTCCCCCAATGCAATTGAAGTAACAGAGATGTAGAGCAAGAGGGGTTTTCTAGGGATAGGTGGCATCAAGATTGGTGGGTGAGTCAAGTATTCTTATATCATATCAAAACCCAACTGACACTTTTGATTCCATTTGAAGGTGGTGTCTTTCTTCAGAAGGTGAGTGAATGACTGACATTTATCCACAACCTGGGCTATAAACTGACAAATGGATTGTAGCTTTCCTTGAAGGCTCCTTAACTATTTCAGGTTTCTCGATGGAGGCATATCTATGATAGATTTTACTTTAGCATGGTCAACCTCGATACCTCTTCGGGAAACTATGAAGCCCAACAATTTCCCTAATGTGACACCAAACACACACTTTTTCGGATTCAGCCTTAGCTTGTACTATTCCAAATGCTCGAAGATATTTTTTAGAATGGTCGGGTGCTGTTCTCTGGTTTCGGACTTTCCCAGAAATTCATCGACATAATCTTCCATGATAATGTGGATGAGGTCATGGAATATAATAGTCATTTGTCGTTGATATGTTGCTCCCGTATTTTTGAGGCCAAAGAGCATGAAATTATAACAAAAGGTACCCCAAGGTCTTGTAAAGGAGGTTTTGTGTTGATCTTCAAGGGCAATTTGGATCTGATTGTAGCTAGAGAAGCCATCCATGAGGGATAACATCTCATGTCTTATAGTAATGTCGACCAACATGTCGATGTTAGGCAATGGGAAGTCATCTTTTGGACAAGATTTGTTAAGATCACAGAAATCTATGAAAATTATGATGTCTCTGTTAGGTTTAGCAATAGGTACTATATTGTAAATCCAATCAAAATAATCAATGGGTTTGATAAAACCAACATCCAGTAAATTTTCCAATTCTTTTTTAACTAATAATTCTATCTATGGGTGCATCTTTTGGAGCTTCTGCTTGACAGGTTTGGCATCTGGACAAACATCCAAATGGTGTACAACAAGATTAGGATCTAGGTTGGGCATATCAGAATAAGCCCATGCAAAATTGATAACCTCTTCTCAGAGAATTTGGACAATGGTGAGATATTCTTCTTTTGATAAATATTTGGCTACATAGGTGATCCTTAGAGTTTCTGTTGTCCCCAAATTTACCTCTTGCGTCTCTTCAATGAGAATATAAGACTGCTCAAATATCTATATTCCTACAAGGGGAAGATGAATGTCCCCATCTTCCAGTGTCGTATTGAGGTTTTCACTGTTAGATACACCCTTTATTTTTACTTTTCCCAGTCAAAAAGTGCCTCAGTGAGGTTTCACTTGATGACCTATTTTGCTTTTGTTTCTTTTTGCTTTTGCGGTTAGGGCATTCATCTTCCCCCAATCCCATGAGATGTACGTAGCTATCCTCTGAGGGAAATGTGTCAATAGGTGCACTACCTTGTAGGTCATGATCTATAAGTTCAGGATGTTTGAGAGATAAGGTTATGGTGCAAACAGATAAGCATTTGAATATGGCGGGGAGGTTAGCGTGATTCAAATCATCGTACGCGTGCATGATGGACTCTTCCTAGGGTATGTCTTCGAGGGAACTATCGTCAACACTAACATTGTTAGAAGTGCTAGAGGATGTTGTAGGATCATTTTGTTTAGTATCATAACCCAAGCCCAAATTTCTTGGTCGGATGGTAGTTGCTTCAATGGGCTGGCGTTTTCCTTGTTCTTCTGCGCCAAGGCCTCCACCTTGGTAATGACACTTTTCAATGAACTTGGAGGCATGTGGATAAACTTCTTGAAATTACTCTATAAGGGGACATTGTGGCTTAGGTTCCTCTTGATAAACCCATTGACTAAAGTCTTCTTCCATTTGGTCCTGAAGGGATCCCAGATCATTGAATGTTGTCAAACCCATGTTCTTGGAGGTGAGTGTAAGTTTATTTTCTTCCACTTTTGGTACCGATAGAATTGGTTGCCCATATGTGCAAGGCGAGGGTTGCATGGTTGCCACATTTAGTGTGGTATGTATTTCATATTCACCACATCCCTTGTCTATGATCTGGACCTTGGTGACGGTGGAAGCAAGTGTGGATGATGGTGGAGATGAGGTGTTTAATGTATTGATGGATGGGTCAGAATTGGATGTTAGGGAAGCCCCCATTTTGAAACATGGGCAGTAATGTGAATGTGGGAAAGAAGCTTCCAAAGCACACCAATATTCAAAAGGTTGGGGATCAGCTTGTAATGGGAATTTTAAGCATTGGTGATAGGTGGATCAGACAACTTGCATAGAATGAATCCATGGACGACCAAGAAGGATGTTGTATGGAAGTTCAAGGTCTAGAACATGACACATAGTGTACTGCACAATAGGGCCCACTTGAATAGGGAGGCAAATAATTCCTTCAAAATCCCACTCTGCATTATCATATGCCTTGATGGTGATAACTTGACTTCTTAAATTATCCTAGGTGAATCCAACCTATTGTATGAATTTTAATTTGCAAATATTTAGGGTCGAACCATTATCTACCAGTACCCTTTTTACTTTTTGACAATTTACACCAACCTCGAGATGGAGGGGGCGGTTGTGGCTTGAATCAAGATGCGGCATGTCTTTTCGCCTAAAGGCTAACTGATAGGTTGATGAGAGATTGCTTACCAATGCTTGGAATTGGGTAGGGTCAATATCATCGGGCACTTGTGTGCTTTGAAAATCCTTAGTCAAGATGTCTTGATGCACAAGAGATGACTTAAGTAGATCTAAGAGGGATATTTGGGCTGCAGTCTTGCCTAGATGGTCTAGGATGTTATATTGTGAATTGACAGATGACCATTGGGTAGATGGAGGAGCTATAGGGACTATGATGTGAGTTCGTCGAGTGGTAACAATACATTGTGGATCTTTTCCTTTGACATGTATCATGGATACACGTGGCTCTACTTGATCTACATATAAGACCACAAATTGGTAATTGTATGGCACATTTTTATAACTGATGTTATTGTGTTGTTACTTTACTTGTTATTGTTACTAGATCCACGATTAGAGTTGGAAGTACTAGGACCCTGATTGTGGTTCGGAAAAGTGTTTTGATATATCTGGAGTTGAGCATTGGATGAAGATGTTGTGTTAGCATCTACATGGATTTTAACTCGATCGATGAGGCCTTGAATTTAGGTTTTTAGGCCTTGACATTTATCTAAGGTATGTCCCTTAATCTTGTGAAATTCACAATATTCGTTGTCTTTAAACCAAACTGGTTTGGGTTTAGACGTATCAAGAGGTTTGGTGACAGGATTTGTGATGGGATAATTAGCTTGAAGAAGCTTGTTAAACACCACGCTAAGGGGTTATCCCAACTAAGTGAACTGTCGTTTGTTTCCCCCTTGGTTATTTTGGTTGGATTATTATCGTGGTGCCCCCTGGGGGATGGATATGGCGTTCTGGACTGATGATTGTTGCTCAGGATGGTATCTCTGTGTGGTGGTGGCCACTTGAACATGTTTAGTTTCAATGACACCATCATTGACAACTTTTTTATTTCTATTCCAATAACGAGTGTTATCCCGAAAGGACTTCTCTTTATCAGAATTGAAATGTTTGACTTGACCTTTTGCGACAAGTGCTTTTTCCAAGATGGGGCCCTTCTCCACAAGTGCCACAAAGGTGGTGATACAATGGAGTTGGAAGTTATGAGCCATATCTGGGTGGGAATTTTTGATAAATATCATGACCATGTCTTTTTCTGATGGTGGGGATTTCATCCTGCTAGCTAAGGCATGCCATCTTTGCAAGTAGTTTGCAAAGGTATCTCCATCACATTGTTTTTCTTTTATAGATCAAGTGTGTCAATATTCTTCTCTAGATTAAAAGAGAAGTGGGAGACAAATTGTTCGAATAATTGTGCAAAGGTTTTGATAGATCCTTTTTCAAGGCCCATAAACCAGTTAAGGGCAACTCCTTGTAGACTTTTAGGAAAAAGTCGGATAAGATAATTGTCATTATGCACGACCTCTTGGAAATGGGTGTAAAATTCTTGAAGGTGGGCTCTAGGGTAACTGGTTCCTTTATATTTATCGAATTTCGGTATCTCAAAATTTTTGGGAAAAGGAATCAAGGAGATGGAGGGATCAAAAGGATAAGGACATATGTCCTCAAACTTGAATGTTTGTTTACCCACTCTAGCTTGTAGGTCCTTTAATGTTACTTATACTTCTTCCAAGTCCTTATTGACGGGAGTTGTGGGAGTCGAAGTGGATTGATTGTATGGATAGTATTGCGGATATGATGAGGATGGCCCTACTGTTGTTGGATCATAGACAGTTTGAGTCGGATAGGAGTGTGTTTGCTGATTATAAGTGGATTGATAGTTGGATGATTGATTATGATGAGTGGAAGCCACTTGTTGTTGATAGTAGGAAGTGAGGGATGAATCTTGTTGTTGTGTAGCATTTTGGTAATATGTGGAGGTACGACATGTTTGTTGATGTGATGATGGTTGTTGGTAATAGGAAGTGTAAGGTTCCCCCTATTGATAAGTTGGTTGTTGTTGAAAATGCGGCGGATAGGATTGGTATTGTTGTGCAATGGTGGATTGTTGCGTGGCATATGGGGATGGATTCGATGTTTGTTGGTGGGGATGATGTTGAGGTTGCAAAGGATCGGTGTAAGGTGGCGGTTGAGTATGTGTTTGGTTTTGAGTATTCTGATGAGGATTCATATTGAGATGGGATGGAACTGTGTAGGTGCTAGAGGGATGATAGAGGTACTTAGTAAGTGGATTATGGTGTGTTTGTGTAGGGATATGCACATGTTGTTATGGTTGTTGTTGATGAGATTGTTGTTGATGAGATGGGTGAGATGATATATGTTGTTGTTGGGGGGAAACCATGAAAGGGTCATGTGATGGTGGTTGTGGTTGTGAGATAGGTTGCACCACTTGATGTGATGGTTGTGTAAGAATAGTAGTGTGTTGCAGATGTTGTGGATGTAAGGGTTGAGATGAAGCTAGAGCGGTGGAAATATGTTGTGGTGGTGTTGGTAGTGTGGTGGGTTGGTGTGGATTATTTGGAGGTTGTCGAAATGTAGGAGGTAACACATTGGTAAGTGTAGGTGTGCCCCCAATATTAGAATACGGGGGAGGAAGCAGTGGAGCAGATGGGATGTATGATGGCATGCCATAGGTATGGGGATCATTAGGATCGAGTGGTGGAATAGTAGATGTCGTGGTCGGAAGATGAGGAAATTCTTGGATTTGATGGATGACAACATTTCCAAATTTGGGGTGGTACCAGTTTTCAGTGGGTGCACCTTCAGGAATGTAGGAATCCTCTGGAACATTTTGTGAGGTTTGTGGATCAACACATGTGGGAAGGGCATATTGTGATGTATCAAAACCAGACGGTGGTTTGACTCCCTTCATGAGTAAGGTGGCAAATATATTATCTCCACGTTCGTTTAGGAGACGGTCTATCATTTGGACATTGGTGGGATTACTGAGATATTCATCAACGATGACTTTGGGTTGATTGACCATGTTTTCATCACTGGGTGGTGTGATATTCTAGATGTCGGTGTTTGATTGAGATGAGACGTCGTTATGGGGATCACGTGGAATGTTATTAGGTTCTTGAGGGACATTTGGTTGGGAACCTTGAGTTTTTTGGTCTTCCATTTGCTTTATTGTTTGTGAACGGGTCTGAATGGGCATGAACGTGTAAAAAAACTAAGTGATTTTAAGATGCAACTTCCAAGGATGATCTAGGTGATGATTTGGATTGATTGATTCTGATTGGATGATGTATCAATTTGATGATTTGGATAGATTGGATTAGATTGTTTGAATCAATTGGATTGATGATGATTTGGATTGGATGATGAATTATTTGATGATGTATCAATTAATTTGATGATTGGATAAGGATTGGATTGTTTAGATCAATTGGATTGATGATGTATCAATTTGATGATTTGGATAAGGATTGGATTTGTGTGGATCAATTGGATTGATGATGATTTAGATTGGATGATGTATTAATTGATGGCGTATCAATTAATTTGATGATTGGATAAGGATTGGATTTGATTGGATCAATTGGATTGATGATGATGTATCAATTTGATGATTTTGGATGAGGATTGGATTGATGGATCAATTGATGATGTATCAATTTAATGATTTGGATGAGGATTGGATTTGATGGAAAGGGTCCTAAACCCAATTCGAAAACCACCCTAGGTGACTTAATGTGTTGGTTGATTAGATTAAACTGGTTAAATCAATGATCACGACACCAAATCCGCCTTGAGATAGAAGGGGATTGATTTGGGCCAATGATGTTGACTTACAACATAAATTTGCCTCAATATAGAAGCAAATTGATTAGGTTGAAGACAATGATTGAATGTAGGATAATGATCAAACTTAACGGCTTGGTCAATTCGGGAGATAACTCCTAAAACAAGGTTTAAGGGATTTTGTGTTGAGATATGATGATGAATGCAAATGGGAGATGCATTGTTGAAGTGATATTTTTGGAAAGTACAAATTTTTAGGTCATACGGTAAGATGGTAGAATGGGTTTCCTAAATTGTGAAATGATCAATGTGAATGTGATAAATGGACGTTTAGAAAGGTTAAATGCAGGCTTGGAATGGTCAAATGGATGTTTGGATTGGTCAAATAGATGAAATGGAGACTCAGAGTGGTTAAACGGAGGTTCAGAATCGCCAAATGGATGAAATTGTCCATTCAAGAGGCCGTATCCATCCTTTTGTAGTCAAACAGTGGATCAGGAGGGCGCATCCGCACTTATCTAGTGAAAAATGTTGAAATAGGGGGGCGTATCCACACTTCTACAATAAAAAATGTTGAAACAAGGGGGCGTATCCACACTTCTGTTGTGAAAAATGTTGAAACAGGGGGGCAAGTTCGCCCCTCTGTAGTGGAAAATGTCGGAACAGGGGGGCAAGTTCGCCCCCTCTATAGGAAAACAATGACTTGGTTTGGATGATGAGATTATGACAAGGACTTGAAATGACTCAATGAGGCTGACTTATCAAAATTTATTGGTTTTTCATAGAAAGACACTTTGAACAAGCACAATCCTATGATTAGTGTTAAGGGGCATGGACAACAAAGGTCTTACTCTAGGATGAACAAGGTTTCTAGGGAGTCCTCAATATACGCTCAGTACGTGAGACACAATCGTGAACACTATTCTGTCATAAGCGTGAGTCAAAAACCCCAGTGAGATACTGAAAGACTCAGACCAACTCTTCACGTCTATCTAGGTATCACCCTAGATTCGACGTTCCGCCAATTACAATGTAACTGAATTAGGGTACAACTTTGGCTCTCCCCCCTTTGTATACCCCATTGGTACACATGGTTGGGATCGTCCCTTGGGGTGATGAAATCCCCAAGCAGGTCCCTCTAAGAAGAAGACACTAATCATTTCCAACTACCCCCTCGGTCTGCACAAAGTGCAAGGGGAAGATGAAAACAAACTAATGCCCCCTTAGGGTAACATAAAGAAAAACAGACACAACAAACAACAAGTATTACTTCCCCCTAATTATACTAAGTGAATAGATAAAACGGTAAGGAAAACTTTAAAATTCGAATAAAATAAAGGCCCTGTAGGAAAATGTTAGTTGTTTTTATCTTTTCATCCTTTGTGAATTTCAGAAAAAATACTGCAAAGTATCAGCAAGAAATCTGACTTCACCCACCAACAAACAAGGTTAGAGGGTTAGAACTCCAAACAACGAAAAATAGAGAAAAAAACGAAGCTAAAATGCAACTTTTTTACCTTCCCAAATGTGTTGTTTAGGGAAAATCTGCCCCTATGCAGAAAACAATTAGAAAACATCAAAACAAGAGGGCAAATCCACCCCTTTGTAGAAAATAGTTAGAAAACATCGGAATAGGAGGGTGTATCCGCACTTCTGCAGAAATAGTTAGAAAACGTCAGAATAGGAGGGCAAATTCACCCCTCTACAAAAAACTGACAGAAAACATCAGAATAGGAGGGCGTATCCGCCCCTCTATAGAAAAACTATCGAAAAACGTCGGAACAGGAGAGCGTATCTGCACTTCTGCAGAAAACAGTTAGAAAACATTGGAACAGGAGGGCAAATCCACCTCTTTTGTAGAAAACTGTCAGAAAACGTCAGAACAGGAGGGTGTATCCGCCCTTCTGTAGAAAACTGTCAGAAAACATTGGAACAGGAAGGCATATCCGCACTTCTGCAGAAAATAGTTAGAAAACATCAGAACAAGAAGGCAAATTTGCCCCTCTGCAGAAAACTGTCAGAAAACGTCGAAACAGGAGGGCATATCCGCCCTTCTGCAGAAAACTGTCAGAAAACGTTGGAACAGGAGGGTGTATCCACCCCTCTGCGACCTGAACATGTAAACAACTTAAACAATAGCAAACGTAAAACAAAGAGACCCGTTCGTGGGTCCTACCGGGTGTGCCAGAAATGTGATCTCCTAAAATGCTATGTTCCTAATGTGAGATGTTAAACAACTAATGATGCAATAAAAAGAAATAACACAAAAAAGGACACCTCAATGATTAGCCTAAAAAAATGGTAAATATGAAAGCAAGATAAAACAAGTTGAATTTGATTATACCTTCATGTTGCTCCTTCCTTGGTTGGCCCTTTGATCCTTGAAGATTTATGTGCTCTTTGGATGACAAGCTAAATTGGATGTGCAAAGTGATATGCAAGATGGATGGAGATATGATAATGATGAGATGCTAAAAGCTATGGAGGATGAGAGCTCAAATGACAATTTTTCAAGAGTTTTGATAACAAAAGATTGATTCTTAAAATGAGAGAAATGATGGGGTATTTATAGGATAATTTGAACTCTCTGGAGAATTAAACGGTTGAGATTGATCCAACAAAGCCAAGATGAAGGGCTATGGTGAGTCGAGAACTCACAAGCCCTCACATCTTGACATGTGGAATGTGAGATGACCTAGGGTGAGATGATGTGGAAATAAGGTGGAAGAGAAGTACATGAGGTGGATGAAGGACAAATACCTTGTAGGTACTTTGGGGGATGAGAAAATTTTCTCAAAAAGGAACATTTTGTCCCCAAATGAGCATGAAAGAGACATCTGAGGAATTTTAGAATTCCTCAAAAATCTCCATGGGAAAACGGGAAGTGGTTGGAGAAATAAATGTGAATTGAAAATTCACATTCTTACGAGAGTCTATTGGATAAAAGAGGGTTTCCAAAAAGTTGGGTATTTGTCACATGTGGGTGATGTGACAAGTCCAAGGTTCTAGAAGTCCTTAGCACATGTAAAGTGACAAGTCAATTCTTCTAGAACTGGCATGGGGATAGGGTAGACCTTGGAAAGATAAAAGTGAATTGAAAATTCACATGGGGAAGAGGGGAGCCTTGGGTGAATAAATGTGAATTAAAAATTCACATGGGAAAGAAAGTCAAGGCCAAGAAAGGCAAGTGGAAAGGTTGACCAGAAAAAGTATGCCAAATGTGGCTAATGACTTTGATTAAGGTTGTGCAAATACATGATTATGATAATTAATGAGAGATTAGAGACAAGTGGGAGATTATGGAGGATGTGACACTAATCTTGATTAAGTGGTGCACATCCTAATCATAGATTAATTAATTTAATCCAAATTAAAAGAGGGTTATGGAGAATGTGACAAGGAGAGAGAAAAAGAGGGATTAAAAATTGGTTTTAATCCAAATAGGTCAAATGACCAAATAAAATAAATTGTCCTATATATTTAATTTAGAGAAGAAAAGGTGTAAGGTAAAGTATTTAATTTATTCAATTACATACTTTAGGAACCTTAGGTAAAAAATGAAATAATGATCAAATAAATTCTTTAGTCACTATTAATGACATAGATGAATAGTGTAGACGATTTTGATCATATGGAAGTGATCAAATTTAGATATCTACAGTAAGTAAGTAGGTAGTCTATAGGGCATAGTTTGATTTTATACAAGGATGCTCATGAAAGGAATATTCAAATGACATTGAGTGAGTTGTTTGAGATTGCAGCTGATGGTGCAATATCCAATCTTAAAGATAGTTAGCAAAGTAGTGAATGTGCAATAAAATCAAATTGTACACAACAAACAATTCACAATATTATCTTGCATAATGCCTTAAGTTTGAAGACAAAAATCTCATTGTATCTTGATGAAAGTAATGACCTTAATGGTCAATCACTGGCAACCATGATTTTAAAACATGGTATTGTGCTTATGGAGGTAGAATTTTAAGCAAGGCGGTGAGTGGTGGTTTGGAACAATGGCAGGTATAAAGGACTTTCTTTATATGCATACTATGTAGTCTAGCTTAAGACAACATTCTTAAAAGAGATTGAAGGTGGATTAGGGAACTCAAGGGTTACCATGATAAAGATTAAAACAAAGAGTGAGATCTATTTAAAAGCCACTATCATGAAGATATTAAAGATGTCAAATGAAAAACCCTAGCAACTAGAGTAATGAACATAGTGTGAAAGAGGACAGTGTGTTAGGGAAGATTTAGGAGATCTCCACATTATCTAATCACAAGAAAATACATCATTTATTTATTTTTTTAAATTAAAATAAATTATTCTAAACCCTATATAAGACACATTGATACTTCAAAAGCATCTGATTTATTTTTTAAAATTAAAAGAAGTCATTCTAAACCCTATATAGGATACATTGATACTTCAAAATCATATGAAGGAATTTGAGATTATGCAAACATATGTCAATTAAATACCTAGATTACAAACAGTAGCACAAACATTGTAACCCTTGTTGATCAGAGTTGGAATTGATAAACAACAATGAATTCTATGCCTCCTATCATGCACATCTCCTTACCATTCTTTGTCATTCTTTACTAAAACACTTCTCCATTTTGGTGGGCTATGCCTGAAAATAAGCTTTCAAAAAAGGTTTTATTGTATGTTTATTAAAATGAAAACTCCATTCTGGCAAGCTATGCTTGAAAATAAGATTTCGGTGAAATTTTTAGAGCATGTTTATTAGAGTTTTAGAGTATTTTGGCAGGCTATATTCTTGAATCCTTAAATGATTTATTCAAATGGATTGTGATTGATGTGATTTGTTGCATTTAGTGTTGTAAATTTTAATGATGCCATGATTATTGTACTACCATCATCTCTTATTATTCCCATTGCGGTATGGCAGTGTTTTTCCCTTCCCTTATATTGTTTACCACACTACCACCTTGCTTAAGGCTTTTTGTTGCGAGGTTGCGGTGTATACCGCTCTATCGCATATGTTGCTCACCTTCCCAATGGTATAGCGGTGTATGCTTTTGATCATTTCTTGAAGAGTCTCGATGAGGCAATATTATTTGTCTTACCAATATCTCAATGTCTCATCGACATTAGATCTTATGTTCCTCTAATGTTGGTTGCTGGTGTCAATGAGACAAGTTAATATCTCTTGCCGATATGCCACTGTCTCATCGATATTTTCCTTCGATGGTATTTCTTTATATATCAGTGTGACTTTACCATGTCGGGGAGACTCATGATTATAGCTACGGTATGGTGGTGTTTTTCCCTTCCCTTTAGCTTTTTACCGCACTACCACCTTGCTCAAGGCTTCTTATTGCGGGGTTGCGGTGTATACCGCTCTACCACATATGTTGCTCACCTTCCCAGTGGTCTAGTGGTGTATTTTTTTTATCATTACTTGAAGAGTATCGATGAGACAATATTATTTGTCTTACTGATATCTCAATGTCTCATCGACATTACTTTGTTATATCCAAGAGTTTTGTTTCATCGAACACTTGTAGATATACCTTGTCAATGTGACGTAAGTGATTCTCTCCTTGATATGCATGTATCTTGTTGATATTTCACTATTTTACATCATCGATGAGACATATAAATAAGTCTCTTTGACATAGGGGTGTCTAAATCGGTGCTAAATCCGAAGCTAAACTCGAAGCTAAAGTTGGAGCTAAAAGTGGCACTTTTCTCGAAGCTAAACTCAGAGCCAAAGGAGGCGTTAATGGCGGTGCCACACTCGAAGCCAATATCAGAGATTAAGGTGGCACACATTTCGATGCAAATTAGTGTCAACTTGTCCTAATTGGTGCAAATAGATGCCAAAAATAGCGCCATCCCGATAAATAGCGTCGACGTTTTCAAAAAATTGACAAAAATAACATTAAAACAGTGGGTGAAAGCAAAAAATGGAGCAAATCACAGAGATTTGTTGTAGTACCCCTTGGTCTTGCAAAGATACAAGTGAAGAGGTCTTACCCACCTTAACATTTGGTTCTAAATTTTCCAACCTGAAGATAGGTTTTTGGTGATCTTCCTAAGTTTGATACCCTATCACTTGTGAGATTATTAGACCTTCGATATTTGGGGTCTACAACTCAAGTCACCAACACACCTTGCACAAGAAATAATTAATTAAAAATTAAAAATATGTATTTATTTATGGTGCATCTTAAGGAGATGTGTTTAGCCACATTAAATATTTATTTAGGTCCACTTGTAAAGTTGTATGAAATATTGGTTATAAATTTTATGTGTGGGTTGTACATGGGAAAAATATTTAATATTAGAAAATGTAGTACCAAAATGTAAATGTTGGGGTCAATGGTTTTGTGTACTCATGGTTTTACCATACCACTTGGTTATTTTGTGTGATCTTAATTCTATAAAAATAAGCACATGTTTAGTCATTGAGGTTGGCTGATTGGTTATTTGGGCTTGGTCGTCATTGCATTAAACTCTTATATAAAATTCCATATGTGAAGCATAGAATTGGATATGTGGATACATGCTTGGACAAATGGAGGAGCTTAATATTTTAGAAGTATTCATGTAGAATCTATAAGTTTATTGTAATATTTTTAATAATACATTGAGTGTGGATGCTTTTGGAGGCTGGGTTTTTCCCTCTTGAGGGTTTTCCTAGGGTATATTTTGTGTAATCTTGTAGTATGCCTTTGATCTTTACATTATGGTTATTTTAAAATTTGGCATACATACTTTTCTCTCATGGGGTTATGTAAGAAATAGTTTGATCAACTTGTATTTTTTTCCTAGTATTTATCAAAATTATAAAATACTAATGAAACCAAAATAATTACCTAACTCTTTTTGTTAACTAGATTAAATTTGAAAATAGATATCATTTTCTATATATTAATATTATTTTAGTTAACACACTTCAACAAGGTAATAAAATTTAATCTACCTTTAAATTAAATTAAATTTTATATTACACTCTTAACATGTCACCCCCTTTAATCATGATTCTAGGAGGCCTATTTATTTATACTTCATCCATTTTTTTGGTGGTTGGTTTGATCGATCTAATCTTCTATTTTGGAATAGAATTGAATTTTCTTATTGCAACTAGTTTCCTTATTTAGATCTAAGCTTGTGTGGTTTACATTTTTGACAAATTCTATAATGAAGACTCCAAGAAATCCCTATTAAATATGTGTAGATATAACAAATAAATGATTAAAGTATTAAAAAATCCTCTCCTATATAATATGTAACAAATTACGATGTTTCAACATGATGGGAGATACTTTCAAGCCTAGTAATAAGGGCATCACAAGTCTAAGGAATATATTAAATCATATATCTATATTATAAATAGATATATCAAATAACATAATAGTGAAGAATGACTATACACATACGAGTGAGCCTTTAAATGTCACAATATGTGGTATTATAATGGTTTTCCTTAGTTATTTATTGAAAATCACTTTACAAAAAAATTATGTAAAGAAAGTCAATATGACACACATATGATAAATGATACATTTTAGATGCAAATTCTCACAATCATGATAATAATGAAATATATATATGGATACATTTACAAATAAGGACATTAAATACACACAACAATATCAAAAGTGGTATTTTTATACGTAATTTATATTTATATTTAAGACAGTTCACAATATCGATCCACACCATCACCACATGTGGAATAATAGAATTTTGAGGATACTCCCATGGGGACATGGTTTCTTATGAAAAATATGTTGAGCTTTTAAGTATCATATGTATCAACCAATTGGAGGGGGCATATATTTTATTATTGTTTCTTTTGTGAGTTGTTTTCTATAGTGATAGGCTCATATTTATTCCCACCTTGAGAGGAGCATTTACTAAACTATTTATAGAGTTATCTAAGTCCTAATGCATATTTAGATATTTTATCATTTTCTATAACAAGTATAAAACCTCTCATTCTTATACTTATACTTAACCTATTTTAAGTACAGTTCTTTTTATCAAGTTACAATTATATCTTATTTTAGTTTCTTGAAAAATACAATTCATTGCATGCTTTTTTTTATTTTGTAGGTTTATATGGATCATTCATTGTGAGAATAATTAAAGGACGATGTATTAATTTTTTTAAAATGATATTATTTGAGTGTCTAAAAGACTTTTAATTTATATGTTGACTACTTGTTTTACTTTTGCATCCATCCACATAGTAGTTCACATGCAAGTCAAAGTAAGGGAAAAATGTATTGGTGAAAATATCATACCCATACCCTTTTCCCTTACTTTTTTGACCCACTTTGGTTAGAGAGTCTTACTTGCAATAGTAAGTGTACAAGTTGCATATTCTTGCATGAATTTGACTCATAAAATTTGGATAGATCTTGAATTGGTTTTCATTTTTTATTTTATTTTTTATCACTAGATCCATTTTTTATCACCTTGGATCATATCTATATGTGTAGAATTTCAAACCTAGGTCATTTTGTAGTCAAAATTTTGAAACTTGAAGTTACAAATCAAAGTTAAAATTTAATGCTACTAACTCTCGCTTACTAGTCATTGCGATTTAACCTAGCACAAGTCTGTGTTGAGTTGTGTGTTTGGTTGTGGTATTTAAGGATATTAACTCACTCATTTAAAACAATATTGGAGATAGTTTGAAAGTTATCCAAATACTTTTCATTAATAATTTTTAGAGAATTCTAGCAATAATTATTAGAGCACATCATCTTAGGTCCATTGTATGTTTGTTTGTCATATTTGATCCTTCACTTGGAGATCTAAACCCAATTCATTAAGGGTTTAACCAAAGAGAACATAACCTTTCTAATATAACTGTAGACACTAAAAAATATCCTAATGTCTACGAGCAACATTTTTCCTTAGTCATCATCCTCTAATAATTATTTAATTATTCATGATCATATTCATTCATTAATTAAATGATTTTTTAATTATTTAATTAATTCACTTTCTAATGTTTATTCTATCCTGATCAATTAAAATAAATTAATTGTGTCACTAATACCTATTTCTTCAATAGTTAGATAAATCATTATTTATTTAATTATTTATATTTCATCACAAGTCTATAGTCAGATAATAATTATTATTTGACCTTTTATTCTTCTATAATTAAATAATTGACGAAATTATTTATTTATGTGTCTTTCTTCTCCTTTAAATAATTGATCCTAATCAATTATCCATATTCAATTTCTATCTCCTCCTTTAATTAAATTTATGAATTTAATTAAATCTCCTTTTCATTTCCTCCAAATAAATAATTTAAAATAAATTAATTATCCCTCTATTTTGGTCAAAGATCCCCTGTCATTATTTCATGTCATAGTCTGCATGTCCTGCAGGTCTGTCATACCCGTCAGGCGTCATAGCCGTCGGCGTCATATCTTTTCCATGTATGGCATATTCTGGTGCATCAATTTTTAACCATAGATCTTGGCATCTTTCTAGAAACTCAATCTTGGCCATCCATTTCTTAACCTCCCTCTCATGAATCCTCATCCGTTGATCTTAGAATCTTTCTAGAAGATCAATCTCATCTGTCCATTCGAATGGTTGTCTATAAAAGCAAACCTTCTCCTCCATTTTCAATTTAACAGTCATTATCTCCAACTTTCTTGTGACTATTTACAAGTATTTGCACAAATTCAACAACAAATCTGAGGGCAATATTGGCATAAGAAGAAATAGGAGAGACAAGAGAAAAAATCAACTTCAAAGAGGAGTGTTTTATTTCATTTGCCTTCATTTTGATTGCTCTCTTTGTTTGTATTCTCTTGTTTAGATTGGGATAATAGTTTAGAAGTGTCGGCTATCACTTTATCTATTCTATTTTATTTTCCCCATCTTACATTGGTGAACCCGACGCGAATCTTACAATTTTGCAAAGAAATTTGGTTGTCTTCTTGTTTGTTTTTGTTGTTTTGCAGGTTACAACCAATAATTCATACGAAATCTCATCATATTCTTTTGAGCACAAAAAAATAGGCACATAAAGTCTTTAAAAATGATCATCTGGGTTTTGTAGCCCTCGTTTTTAGCTTTCCAAAACTTTAAACAATTTAAAATTTCATTAAGATTTGAGAAAGTTATGGTTGTTTTAGTATTTGCTATTTTTTTAGTTTAGCTATTACAACCCGCGTCTTCTTTTGCCTATAACTTTTTTTTCATGCAGAATCTTGGAAAAATAATTTCTAGGTTTTGAAGGTTTGAGTTTTAGCTTTCCATGGATATAAACGATTTGAAATTTTGTTAAGTTTTGATAAAGTTATGGTTATTTTAATTCGCTGCTGTCATTTTCTTTTGAGTTACTAATCTTTTATTTTTAGCATGTGGCACAGCTTGGAGGGAGTCTAAAAATTGTTTCTTTAGAAACAAAAATCGAGCTTTTAATTTATTTAGACATAATCAATTTTGTTTTCTTTCAACAACTACAACAACTTGCATGCACACTCATTGGTTAAAATGAACATGCATTTCATTTCATGGGATTAAAATGAACACAAATTGCATTCACAATCGTTGGTTAAAATGAACATACATTTCATGTCATGGGGTTAAAATGCACACTCATTGGTTAAAATGAACATGCATTTCATGTCATTGGCTTAAAATGAACGTTTTTTGTTTCGCATCAAATTAAAACTTTTAAAATGAACAAAGTGTCTTGTATGTCATCTTCACATTATCATTTGGTAGTTAAAATTTACAAGTGTCTTCAATTTTGTGTTACTCTTTGATGCAATAATCAAAGTATCCTCTCCCCTTGCGCATTTATGTGATCTTGGGTGTAAGAGAAACGGTTATTGCCTCTAGAACTTGGGCCTTCCTTGGTGGGAAAAAGTACTCACCCCAAGGTGACTCAGACTGACAACAGAACTTTTTGGCCAAGCTACCCCTGACCGGTATATAAATGTGAATCCTAAGAGAAAGCCTAGGATTACGAGTGCGGATGTGTCATACAGACCAAGTAGTACTCCCCAAAACCCTGTTGAGCGTAACCTCTTCAGGCTGGAGTGCCTCCTAAATGGAGCTTAATCTTGTGCCCCATGTATGGCCACTCGAACGGGGGTCCTGAACTAAAAACCTTTGTGTAGTTTCCAAAATCCTTCTATTTACTAGCACAACAATGGTCGTTGTGAAGGCATCCACATTCTCACAGTTCTTAGTAGAGGTGATCAACCTGCCATGGGAGTTTTATGGGGGTTGGAAGCTTGGTTGGCCTGAGAAGTGAGTGCAATGTAAGGGGGAACTCGTGCGGCCAAGCTTTTGGATTCACATGCTAAGAATAAGTGTGGTTGGGGAAACCCACATGGAATCTAGTGAATATTGTCCTTGCTTAACCTAGGGTTGTGCTTGTCTTCATTGTGCATGTTTTCAAATTTTCAAAGACAAGATATTGTGTTTGCCAAGTGTTTTTCTAAGACATTGAGACAAACAAACACCATTACACAAATCTAGAAAAATACACATTCAACTTGAAACAATTCCAAATTTTGCAGTCTAAAACCCAAGACCAAACTTGTCCAATTTGATATCAAACAACCTCTATCGAAAACCAAAAAAAAAAAATTGCTCAAATCTTGTATTAGCAACATTTTTAGTTTGCATTCACCCATAGGTTCATCCTTGCATATCATATCCTTGGTAATAGGGTCATTATCATTCCACCATTCCTTAATCTTGGTCTTAGGTACATTGGCACTTTGCATCCTTATATCCTTGAAAATCTCAAAAAAATAAAATAGCATAGTTTCATATCCATTTTGCATTATAACCTTGCATTGCCATCCAAAGGTCACAAGTTTTTTTATGGTCCTCACTAAGTTTTCCTTATCCATCATAATCCAAATTCATGACCATGTCTTCACTTTACCTTGATCTTCTTCGTAGTCAAGTTGAATACCAATCAATCCTCAATCGTCAATACCAACCACTCACATACCCTTCTTACCAACAATCCATAAGCTTTAGTCCTTCATCCATCTACCCTCACTATCAAGAGTCACTTGACACAATCCGTACCATTAATCCCCCAAAAATGTCCATTAATCATCCTTATCCTAGCCTTGACAAGGGAAACCAACCTTCCACTAGTCCATTCCAATCCTCCACATCCTATCATAATCCATCATCCACTAGTCCATTCCAAACCTCCACATCTTATCCTAGTCCATCATCCACTAGCCCATTTCCATCCACTCCATCCCAAGCTACATTTGGTCATGAAAATACATTTGGCCAGGGTCTCCAAAACCACATCACATTGCCTACACCTTGGAATACATGTCAAAGTAAAAGTCCAAAGCATGACATTATAGCTTCACCTTCATGTCAAGATCAAAGTAGTAAATCCCATGACCCCATCCTTAAGTCCATCCAAGAAGTCCTTCTAAATAATCATGGCACCCAAAATGCATCTATCCTTGATCAAGATCCCATTCCCAATCATGTCATCCAAGATACACCTATTTTTGACCAAGATCCTACCATTGAACAAGAAATCCAAAATGATCCTCTTATTGACCTTTGTGCCATTCATGATCAAACATTTGAAGATGATCCCATCCAAACATGAAACACCTCCATTTCCCAAAATGAGACACTTGCCTCCTTTGGACACATAGATAATCAAATCAATGATATGGATAACATCAAAGAAGAGCATAAAGCAACTACTATTGATCAAGTCAAAGGAGAACACAAAGAAGCTACTATGGATCAAGTCAAAGAAGAAGATACAAAATCTACGACAAATCAAATTGATATCCCAAATGATCGAGAAGAAACAAGCATGATGAATAATAAAGCCAAAACATCCTATCAATTAGGAGCATCCACCTTTGTCAAAGCAAGATTTCTTGTAGATGAGGAGATTCCAAGTAACAATTTCCACATACAAAATAATGGGTTAGCATCTTGTTTTCAAAATAAAACATACCTCATCAGAAACAAAATTTGTCATAGCATGCAGTATCAAGGAAGAGGACTAGGTCTACATGAGCAAGGAATTATAGAACCAATACAATTTTATGCAAATCCTAGACATCAAGGTCTTGGTTATTCTTCAATCAGAGAATCAAATGATGTTAGTGGTACCTCCTTGATATTGGGGGCAACTTTATCTGATATAAACATCAAAATGGGGGCCATGAGTAGTCCTTGTCATAAGGTTGTTGCCAACACTCCTTCCATCCACACCATAAACCATCATTCCAACATGAATAAATCTTCCATTTGGAACCAACAAAAAGAAAATTATTATAAATCCAAAATTCAAAATCAAATGTCAAAGGCCATTGAATCAAACAAAAATTCAAGTGGACAAATGAAGTTAAAATGGATCCCAAAGAAAAATGGATCAAACAAAGAAAATATTTCAAATCCAAAAGTCAATCAAAATATGGAGCCAAAAGAAAAGAGGACTTCCACATATAGTAAATGTCCACCTCCTTTAAAATGGTCATCAAGAAAGGCATATAAGAATGTTGGTTCCAAACACTATCCTAATCAAAATTCCAAACTCCATCATCCACCATCCCAAGTTTGGAAAATAAAAATTGCTACATCCAAAACACCAAATTTTCCATCCACACCTACCATCATCCATCATAATCTTGCCTCTCACCTAAAGTCTAAAAATCCTACTTCACAAATCCATTGCATCTTGGCATCAACCCTTTATCATAAGGACTCCCATGGTACTCTATCACGATGTGCATATTCTGATAAGGCCAATAGTAGTATCAAAGAGGATCACAATGACATTGATCAGTTGTATGCAAGTGTTATGATCTTGACAAGACAATTACTCCATAAAGGTCACTATTGGCATATCATGACACCAGTATCTACATCAGCACCATCAAAAGATTCAAAACAATTAGTGGTCATCCAAAACATCAAATCGATATAAAAATTCAAAAAATATGTCACCTTGATGAAAACCTAACAAATAGGCATCTTGTGTGACATCATCCAAAAGGAAGAAAAAAAAAATAGTAAAGAGAAAAATTTCGTCCAATAGTGAAAACCATTTTTATGGCGCATTGGATAAGTACCATGATGAAAACCTGGCAAACAAGCATCATGTGTAGAATAAATTATCTATGTGGATCATTACACTTGGGGGAAAGTTGTCTCATCTTCCATGCCTTTCTCATGAAACGTCCACCTATCCATGTAAGCCCTATCATTTCTATCCCTTCTCCCACCTACGTTGATCTTGATAAGAAATGGGGCACAAAAATAAATCATACTTTGGAAAAATTCTTAACATGTCTATCCTTTGGTCATACACTATCCATAAAATATCATGTCATTGCCTTCATAGGATTTATTAAAACCCATATCTTAGAGAAAACAAATTATTCCTATGCGAAATAGTCCTTGGAGATCATATCCCAATTCTTCCACCCAATAATCCTCATGTCTCTTATCATTTTCCAAAATCAATCCATTAGCCTTTCATGCCTATTGTTGGACTTGGTTTTCCTTGTCATTGGTTTAAGGATTCTAATCCACTTATCCAAGTTCCCTCCATAATCTCGTCTAGTTCTAAGGTTAGTCATTCCAAATGCAATGAGTCTAATCCATACAATCTTGCTATACAACCTAGCACATCATCCAAAACTTTTCTTGGCTTTATTCCTAGCCCTGCTGCAAACCTTGATCCTTTAGTCACATAATCATCATCCTCATGTTGTTTCAGGATGTGTCCTTCCCCTATCAAACAACATTGTCATCGTCACCATCACCTATCAAATGGTTTTTAGCTTGACTAGGGGCAAGATCGTGTTTGTCTTTGGATCTGTGTGCATGCCTTCCTAGTTGATTGTGGGTATCTTTCACATGCATTTTCCATGATCCTTATAGTTATCATCCATAATAAAGTGTCATCCTTCCCATGGCCTGAAAACCACCGACATTTAACATCCTTCACTTTCATATCCACCTGTTGCATTCGCTGCTCCCCCTCGCGCCTAATAAATTTGTCCTATACTCGACTGGGGGCAATTCCTTGAATTGCATCTTCATGGGAAATAATACATGGTATCAACCCTTTAAAACCTTCAAAATCCATAAAAATCATAAAATGTCTTGGAAAAAAATCCAAAAAAAAAAACCATAAAATGTCAAAAAAATCCAAAAAAGAAAATCATAAAATGTCTTGAAAAATCCATAAAAACCATAAAATGTCTTGAAAAATCCAAAAAAATAAAAACATTTCAAAATATCCCAAAAAATAAAAACATTTCAAAATCCAAAAAGTCATAAAATCCTCAAAATCCAAAAACATAAGAAAAATTCAAAACTCCTGAAAAACATAGTCTGACTCTAGGTTAGAGTCTGAATCGATTTTGTTAGAGTGGTCGAACTATGTTGCCTCTGCACGTTTGCTACATAGGCAAGGCTCATCTTAAATGAGCCCCCGAGGCATTAGGTCAGTCCCTTTAGGTTGTCCAAATAAATTCATGACCCAGTATTTTGTCGAATAAGACAAAGCCAAGTCATGTCAAACTACGAGGTCTATGTGCACTGCTACATACGCAAGGCCATCTATCGGTGAGCCCCCGAGGCCCCCTAGGTCAAGTCCTTTAGGGTTCATCGAGTCGGGTCGAGTCGTTGGTCTGAAAGCAATCATCATTCAAACTACTTCAAGAAACAACAAACAAATTAAATCTTTCATCAATCAATTATCTTATCATCAACTCAATCAGGTCACCAGTCTTATATCAGAATGGGGCATTATTTTTGTATACACCTAAAATTGGTCTAGAGCATTCTGATTAATTAAATACGATTTATTTGATTAATTATCCTAATTTCCTCTACTATTGAATAAATAGAATTTATTTATATAGTTCACAATTAAATTCATCTTAATTAAATAAACAAAATTAAATACTTTGTTCGATTTAATTATCAAATCCTTATTTTACTCTATCACATCCATCTTAAATTAATTAAATAAAGACAAAACACTTTATTGATTAATTATCATTTTAATAAACAACTATCCTATAGTTCGTTTTATTAAATTATTTATCCCTCTTTTGCTAATTTAAATAAATCAAAATATTTGAATTATTGCACAAAGAATATTCCATCTATATTCTCTCAAAAATGAATTAGATATCCTATGTCTAAACCATGTCTAAAATATGTCAAAATTAATTGATTGAAACTTCATGGGAAGTTTTGGAGGCAAATTTGGAATTTGATCTCTCAATCCTCCTCCATCAATCCTTCCTCTTCTCTTGCCTGGTGTTTTCAATGGGTAGAGACAATCTCCATCTTTCTCTCAATCTCCTCCATCTCTCACCATTCAATTCTCCAGATTGAATCCAAGCCTCTCAAAGCTTTCTCTGTGCATTTCTACAGCCAGGAATTCTATAAATAAAGCCTCATTGAGCCAAGAAAAGGATCTAGATAATCAAGCTTTTGCACTCTTACCCTGCAGGAATTCAAGCATCAAGCATCAAGCATTTACACATCAAGCATATCCAGCAATCAAGCTTCAACCATGGCTGTCTCTTGTAGCTGCAATTATCTGTTTCATGTCCATGTCATGCTAGTTTAATTCATTTATCATTTAGTATTGCATTAGCATCATCTCGTTCTTTGAATTGTCATTTTAACCGTCTTATTTTCTTAAATAATTTGAGAGCAATCGGGATTTAATAAATCTTTGGAGATAGAGAGCAATATGACGCTTTCAATTGATTACTATTTTGAATTAGTTCAATTTTTTTAATCTTTGATATAATGTCGTATTAAGAAGTGTTTTAATATTATTCACATATTCACACTTATAATTCTGTGTGCCCCAGACATGCCCCAGACATTGATTTTCAGATGATGGATGATAATATGCCCCCTCGGGAGATAAATGAATGATGTGATGATTTTTAGAATTTTTTCGAATTTTTATGATTTTCTAATGATCTGATGAAAATTTGATGATGAAATAATTTATCTCTCAATAAAAATGATGACGAAATAGAGCCCTCAGATGAGTTTTAATTAATTTCATGGATAAAATTAATCAGAATGTAATAAAATCCACCAAAAATACCTTTCAAAAATTATAAATAGTGCTAAAAGGTCATTTTCAAAGTCATATTTGCTTTTTGAGTTCAAAAATTCTTAGTGATAAAGACTTTTCTGCCAACTGGAGCAAGATGCCTATCCCCTACCACACTCACCGATTCGAGCGCGTTTGATGTCATCGACGGTCGCCTACGTATGGACCTCTAGTATGTACCCCTCGACCTCCTCATAATTTGTGTATTTCTATTTTTTATGCTTTTTAGCCTCTAGGCGTGTCTAGGTTAGTTTTAGCGCTTTCAAGCCACGCTGTAGTGCTTACATTCCGATGTAGTGCTTCCAGTAGGTATTTTAGCGCTAGCGTTTAAAACTCTAGCACTTTCGATCGATAATGTAGCGTTTTCAGTGATTTAGAGCATAAGAGTCAAGAATTAGCGCTTTGATGCCGGATTTTAGCACTTTGAGACTTTTAGCGCTTTGATTCGGTGGATTAGCACTTCCATGGTCTATTTTAGCGCTTCTAGAAAGATAGCGCTTTTGTCACCTGTTTCAGCACTTCAGAATCCTGTTATAGCGCTTCTGGGAAATAGCACTTTTGTCCTCTACTTTAGCGCTTTCAAAACAGAGAGTTCAAAGTTTTTACCAGTCCATCAGTCTGTCATTTTATCCACTTTTTTATCAAAATCAAATTTCTTCTTATCAGAATCACTGTCTAGCAACTGAAAATAGATAGGTTTATACAAATTGTCCATCTTATCAACTGAAACAAGATCTTGCAAATCACAAGTGTCAAAATCAAATACACAATCAGTTACTACACCATTTTTCATCATTAGGATACTATCATTCTTCATCACGAAACTAAGTATAGTAATCAAATTTTTAACATAGCCAAATCAATAAGATCAGTCATCTTATTCGGCTTTATTAAAAGTTTAAATTGACATTTTTCCAACAAATAAGATCAACATTTTGGAAGAAAAGGTAAAATTTTGTATGCCAATCTTCACTAGGTTCCAAAAGCAGAAACTCTTAGAGCAAGAAATTTTAAAATCCAAAGCAATGGCGGAAGAAAATCCTTGGAACAACCTGAACAGAAACGATAAAAATGAAATAACTCCAGAGGACATTCAAGCAGCTCAACAAGATCCCAAGTTCCATATATTTATGGAAAAGATTCTAGAACAAGATATGGAGAAATATCTTTTGATGTTGGCTGAATCAGGTGCCAAACTTCCAAAAGACTTTGACGTCAACCGTCTAAAGGAAGCACCTAGCACAAGTGAGAATGAAATCTTGCAACCTACGCAAATGATAGATCTAGTTGCCACTTTAACATCTCAAATTCAATTGTTACAACAAAAAATATAAGATATGACAAAAGGGACTACCAAGAGATATGCGATACAGGACATTTGTCCTCATCCTTTCGATGCAACGGTCGGCTTGATACCTTTTCCAAGACATTGTGAGATCCCAAAATACGATAAGTATAATGGAAGAAAGGATCCAATTGATCATATCAGAGAATTCAAAATAATGAGTCTTGAATTTTCCCAAGAAGAGACATACTTAATGAGACTATTCCCAAGGAGTTTGGGAGGATCATGCATGGAGTGGTTTTCAAAGTTAGAACCCGATATCAGAACTTTTGAGGAACTCGTTAACAAATTTATATCTCAATACTCCTTCAACATCCAACACGATGTAACAATCAAGGATCTTTATAATATAAAGAAAAACAAGGGTGAAACATTCTTATCTTTTCTCCAAAGATGGTGACACTTGTTTGCTAGATATCCTAGATCAATTCCTGAGGAAGAAAAGATGGAGTTATTCATTGAAAATTTGATAGAAGAAATGAGTTATGGACTCGAATTACAATGTCCTCCCACATTCAAAAAAGTCATAGAAAACAGTTTGAAAATTTAAGAAGCTTTAGTCAAAAGAGGGGTTATAAAACATTTCAACGATAAAACGATTAACACAAATAACTCCTCAAATCAATACTCAAGCAGTGATAAGCTGAAATTTTGGCAAAAGAATAGCAACATGACTATCAACGAAACTACAAATGATTCCTCAAATGTCAAACCAGTATTTAACTTGACAGCATCTATATCAAAGAATCAAAACAATGACCAACTTATCAAATCAAAAAGCATCCAAAACAACGAGATCATAAAAATGCAACCATATTAGAAACCATCAAATCGGCGAAGGTTCACACCCTTAGGCCAATCAATAGAATCAGCAATGAAAGAACCCGTCACTAGTGGCCTTATCACTGCAAGGGAAGCAAGATTCTGGGATCCTAAGGTCAAACCACCATGGTGGAATGACGCTGATTATTGCAACTTCCATAACAACGAAGGTCATAAAACTAATGATTGTATGGAGTTGAAACATGCGATACAAGATTTAATTGACAACAATAAAGCATATGTGGAAGCACCACAGAACAACAACGACCACTCGGCTTTCAAAGACCCTTTGCCAAACTATGACAAAGGAGAATCATCATCTTCATACAGCAAAGGGAAGAATGTCAACCATGTCTTCGACACCACCATCCTTTGCCTATCTAGAATAGAGAGTGATCACATAGTCGATCACAACATTGACAAACCCAAAATCAACAACACTACTCCATCAGACTTGCTCCTGACCATATCCAACTCTGATAATCAAATCAATGTCATAAAAATCAGAGAACATCAAGAGCATCAACTAGTAAATGTAATAACTAGGGGGCAAGCCAAGGTCATGTTGAAAGAAATTGGGTCTACACACGCAGTTCCACCTCCATCTCACTATAATATCATCGATCAACTACAAAGGATTCCTACTCAGATATCGATACTAGAGCTCCTTAAAATATCACCATCACATAAGGAGGTTCTCGAACAAGCTTTAGTTGCCACTACAGTACCAAAGAATCTAGATGTATGCCAATTTCAAGCTATGGTGGGACATTTGACTACCCCACATTGTCTATCATTCTCCAAACAGGATGATATCTCGCTAAACCATCCACATAATACTGCACTCCATATTGAGGTTTTTAATCCACAATCACTGCATCAAGAGAGTCTTAATAGATGGGGGAGCTGGTCTAAATATTTGTACTCTCAAGTTAATCCGTGCACTGGGCTATTCAGATGATGCTATTGATTCTCGTAGAAAAATGATTATCAAAGCATATGATGAAGAAGAGAGATCGTCTAAAGGCTTGATTGTGCTACCCATACAAGTGGGACCCATGATGAAACATATTGCATGTCAAGTGTTGGAGAAGGAATTAACATACAACATTCTCTTGGGCCGACCATGGATCCATGAAATGCAAGTTGTTCCTTCGACATACCATTAATGTTTGAAATTTCCTGTAAATGGACGAGAGGTGACTATATCTGTTGATTACAATCACCCTCAAAATTATGACACCCTTAGGATCTCTCAAGATACTTTCATACCACATAACAGAGAAGCATCATCATCCAAAGACGAACAACATCCAAGCATCACCACTAAATGGGTAGAAAAGAAGGGTAAAGAAAAAGAGACAAGTCCTGATAAACTGGATCAGCAAAATTCTTTATCACACAAGCTCCAAGAGAAAATCCAACTGAAGGATAAAGGAATGGGAACATATTCTATGGAGCAATCACTTAACCTAACACAGTTAATGCCATCTCCTAGGACATATGGTAAACCGTTTATGATCAAGTCTCCCACATCATTACCAGTTATAGCTCTAGACGAAAGGTTTGTCAGAAAAGGTACAATAGAGGATGAAACGAACAATAAAGCAATCTTGGATTGGCTATACAAAGATGAGGTCCCTTCTACATCAGATATCAGTATTAAAAATGTCGCCATCAACAACGAAAAATATGGAAAAGGAAAGGCTATTTTAGAAAAAATGGGATATGAAGGACAAGGACCCATCGGATTAAGAAAGGATGGAATCACAAAACCTATTACACCCCTCACTCTCCACACAAAAGAAAATCTAGGACTAGGATATTCTGAGGAAGAGAAACAAGAACTCGGGAAGAAGGTTGTAGAAAGAATTCTTCAACTAAGAAATTGCTCTAAAACCGATTCCAATGAGTATGAATGGGATTCATTATCTGATGTATCTTTTATAGATATTCAAATTGATGTCATCCAACAATATACACCCACACGTGAGGAGGGCCAAGGCTCTGGGTCTAGACCAATCATGGGAGAGTCACTAAATATCGATGGTTCAAGTGGGGATGAACAAACCTCGAGTGAACTAGACAATCTGGAAGAAAGTACCATTATGGACCTCGATATTCCAATGAACGACTATGATGAAATGGTTGTCCACACCCTTACATCCATTGCCTTACAAAAATATGATAACCTCATGCCAGTAATCCATCCTGAACTCATTGACTGAGAATCTATCGAGCCTTTAAATATACCAATATTTACAAACGATGATGCCATCATAAACTTCCTATGTCATGTTGAACCTGGTACATATTCTATCTGTAATTCTCATAACACCATGACTCGGCAGGAGGATGTCAAATCTTCCAGTTGCAAAAATGACAATAGGGAAAATAGATCTAATGATGAAAACCATTCTATGGCAGCATTAGATCTGGAAAAAGTAAAAATAAAGAATGCATCGAACAGTGAAAACCTTTCTGAGGCACTGAAAGATGGAAGATTTGACACTCTTCCAGAACACTATCATGAAAGATCATCAATCCTAGTGGAATCGACACAATCTGTGAATATTGGCACTGAAGACAAGGCAAAAATCCTACATCTGGCGGAATCCATGACAGAACAAGAAAGACCGACATTCATCCAATTCTTTAAAGAAAGAAGCATCAACTTCGCTTGGTCATATTATGATATGCCAGGCTTAGACTCAAATCTTCTTATGCATCACTTGTCTTTGCCCGCAGGAATCAAACCTGTCAAGCAAAAATTAAGAAAAATGCATCCTCACATCGCATTAATGGTCAAAGCAGAGCTAAAGAAATTATTGGATGTTGAATTCATACGGTCTATAGATTATGCCGAATTGATATCAAATCTTGTGCCTGTTTCCAAGCTGGACAATAGTATCATAATATGTACGGATTTCAGGGACCTAAATAAAGCATGTTCGAAGGATGATTTTCCACTACCAAACATAGACATCATCATGGACTTAACAGTTGGGCATGCCATGTTGTCAATCATGGAGGGTTTCTCCAGATACAATTAGATAAAAATAGCTCCAGAAAATTAGGAAAAGATAGCTTTCACATGTCCATGGGGGACCTTCTGCTGGAACGTCATGCCATTTAGTCTAAAGAATGCAGGAGCCACTTATCAAAGAGCTATGACGACAATTTTCCATGATATGATGCACACCTTCATGGAAGATTATGTGGATGACATCTTGGAAAAATCTACTACTAGGGAAGGACATCTGCATATCCTAGACAAAATCTTCACACAGATGGAGAAATTCAATGTCAGGTTAAACCCTAAGAAGTGTGTCTTCGGGGTCACATCAGCAAAGTTGCTAGGGTACATTGTATCAGAAAAGGGAATTGAAGTGGATCCAACAAAATTCAGAGCTATAATGGAGATGCCACCTCCTAAAAATATAAGTCAACTCCGATCATTGCAAGGAAGGCTCCAATCAATCAAAAGATTCATCTCTCAGCTAGCCGATAAAAGTCATCCTTTCAATCATCTATTGCATAAGAATATAGTTTTCAAGTGGGACGAAGGGTGTGAAGAGACATTCAAACAAATCAAGAAATATCTAATGTCACCACCCATTCTCATGCCACCAGCAGAAGGAAGGCCTCTCATTTTGTACATTGCCATGACAAATATCTCGTTGGGGGCATTATTAACACAAGAGGACTATGTAGGAAAAGAGCACGCCATCTACTACATCAGTAGAAATTTAAATGGCTATGAGATAAACTATACATTCATAGAGAATTCTTGCTTAGCAATGGTGTTTGCTACTCAATAGCTGAGACACTACATGATTACTCATACAATAAGGTTAATTGCAAAAATCGACCCTTTGAAGTATCTACTAAGTAAAGTTGCCTTAACAGGTAGACTGGCGAAATGGGTCATGCTCTTAAGTGAATTCGACATTCAATATGTTGAGAGAAAGGCAATCAAGGGACAAGCAATCACTAAACAGCTAGCTGAAGCTCCTCTACCAGATGATCGCCCAATGACAATGGAGTTTCCATATGCAGACATTATGACAGCAATGCCCCACCAATGGATACTATATTTTGATGGATCATATACACAACGAGGATCAGGAGTAGGAATCTTGTTCATCTCTCCCCAAGGACACACAATTCTAAAATCATATAGACTCATGTTTCAATGTACAAATAATGTGGCAGAATATGAAGCATTGATTATTGGGGTAGAAACAACAATTCAATGGAATATCAAGGACTTATAGGCATATGGGGACTCTCAACTAGTCATTTATCAAGTAAATGATGAGTATCAAACAAAAGATGAAAATTTGATGCCCTACAAGCAACAAATAGATTATCTGAAACATTCTTTTGTCAATATCAAGTTCGATCAAATTCCAAGAGCTGAAAACAAAGCTGCAGACGCCATGGCTACAATTGCTTCACTACTACAATTGCCTGAGAAACGTGTTTGTTATGAGTTTATGGTAGAAAAAGTATCATGTCCTTCCCATTACAATCCAGAATCCACTACCATTTGCCATATCGAAACCACCAAAACCTCCATCTATGCAACAATTTATGCCTATCTGAAAAATGATGTCCTTCCTCCTGATTTATCCCAAAACCAAAAAAGAAACTTCATCCGCCAATCCGCAAGACATACTTTGATAGCTGACATACTTTATCGTCGAGGTCTTGATGGTACTTTACTTCGATGTCTAGAACACAATGAGTCTGAAACAACCCTATGAGAGGTTCATGAGGGTATTTGTGGCACTCAATCAAGTGGAATAACTCTTGCTAAGAAACTCCTCCATTTGGGATATTATTGGCCATGCATGAAGAAAGAATCCTATCGGTTTGTCAAGAAATGCCAAAAGTGTCAAATTCACAGCAATTTGATTCATGCACCAACGTAGGAACTACATCCCTTTACATCAACATGGCCTTTTTGTCAATGGGGCCTTGATCTAGTAGGAAAAGTCAATCCATCTTCATCTAATGGACACAAGTTCATTATTACAGCTACGGAATATTTCACTAAATGGATTGAAGCAGTACCTCTTACTACCATCACTGGGAAGCAAATCTCCTCTTTCATTTTGAACTTCATCATATGTCGGTATGGAATCCCTCAATCCATTATCACTGATAATGGACGACCATTCAAGAATCAAGATGTCAAAGAACTATGTGATAAGTTTCATATCCAACATCGGTTTTCAACACCGTACTATCCTCAAGGGAATGGCCAAGCAGAGGCCTCAAATAAAACAATAATCAAAATTCTCAAAAAGATAGTTAATGATGTTGGACGTGACTGGCATGTTCAACTCAATCCTGCACTATGGGCCTACAGAACAAGTATCAGGACACCAACGGGAGCTACGCCATATGCCTTGGTATATGGATCAGAAGCCATATTGCCCATTGAAGTTGAGATTCCATCCCTATGTGTATAACTCAAAGGTATCATTTCAGATGAAGACTATAGGGTCTCTAGACTGCAGGAACTAGAGTTGCTGGATGAGCATCGTCAACAAGCTGTTAACCATCTAACAACTTATCAACAGAGGATGTCAAGAAGTTACAACCACAGGGTAAAACCAAGGGTCTTTCAGGTTGGTGACTTGGTACTAAAAGAAAACCCTAGGAATCAGCAGGACAGGGAGAAGAAAGGGAAATTTAAGCCTAACTGGCTCAGTCCTTTTGTCGTCACATCTGTATATGGATCAGGAGCATATCAGCTATCAACGTCAGAAGGGGATTTTTTTGATGAACCTATCAACAGTATTCATCTCCAAAAATTCTATGCTTGAATCTCCTAGTGCACGGTTCAAACTTCTAAAATTGTTTCCTCGATGAAAACCTGGCAAACAGGGATCTTGGAAACACAAAATACAAAAACATTAAAAAAAAAGAAAGAAAAATGAGAAAAAACAAAAAAAAACACGAAGAGTGTAATCAAAGCATATGGTGAAAACCTGGAAACAGGCATCATATGTGATTCTAAGATCAACTTTCCCATCTATTTTTTATGTATATCAGGATCATTAGTCTGGCAGTCTGTACCGTTTCATATCATGTCAGTCGTCTTGCCATCTTTGCATCCATATCACAAATCATTTTCAAATAGTCAAGTATCACTCCAAAGCTCGGGGGCAACATCTGGATATCAATAGGGGCAACAAAATCATTGATTTCACCAAACGGTGAACAAAAGGAAAACATAAAACGAAAACAAAGCTCAAAGCATAACATCAATCATCATCATAAAGGTATCAACCATTCGTATCATTATCGAAAATCCAAAAACATGTCGAAAAGTTAAGAAAAATCCAAAAATAAAGGTTTGTGTCAGTCGAACTACGTGGTCTCTGTGTGTGTAATGTAGGCAAGGCTAATCTTTGATCAACCCCTAAGACCCCTAAGATAGGTTACTAGGTTAGGTCTTTTGTCAAAAATCTCAAAAATCCAAAAACATCGCAAAATCAAGATGGATGATCTAAAATATGAATAATGAATGAAACACTTTAATGTCAACAATGGATATAATTATACTTTTGATTATCATTTCTTTCGAGTTACTCAATGATGTATTGAACTAGAGGAACAAGGAAGAAGAATGATGTTTTATTATCTGTTGTCTGTAAGTTAATCATATAAATGTATGAATTGTCGGGGGATGTGCTATGCAAATGTATCATCGATGACATTTAGATTTCACACATTAAAATGATTAATCACTGCTTGTTTACGCAATAAATGCTTAGGTCATCTCGGTTCAATTATACCTTGATGCTTGTGTTCGCTTGCAATATCAAAAATCATGAAAGTGGTACTCAGGTCGTCATTGGTTTAACACAACCATTTATGCTTGTATTCACTTTCCACATTTTTAAAGCTCTATGATGATACAAAAGCACAAGATATTATTAAAATGACAATTGGTTTGCATATAGTTGCATGTTAGAATTCGATTGCATTCATCATTCATTATCTGCAGAGTATTTGTTGCATAAACGGTTCCAATAAATGACTATCTAATCCAAAAATCAGATGAGTCAACTTGACATAAATCGAAAAATTGCCATCTCATCATTTAATATCATCATTTCATCATTCATACATTTTATCATACATCCAATAAATCATGAATTAAAGCGTGCCATAGGGTACATCATGTTCATTTTTACCATTATTCTCATTACATCATTACATTATCATCTATCCAACATCATATGCATACATCATTTACCATCCATACATTTAATAATAAAATCATGTCATTATTTCCATTAATTATCATCCATCAAAGATCATTTATCTTAAGATCATCATCATATTAGCATAAAAACATTTATCCATCCATCCATACATATCACCACACCATACATCCATATATCATCTATTCTACACATACATTTATCAGCATATCATTACATCACAATAAAATCATCACATATTGCATACATCACATTACAACTGCATCCATCACATAGAAATCATCATATAAACTGCATCTCATATATATATCAAATGTCAAATATACAATGAAGTCTCGTCTGAAAATACATCATCAACAAAAGGCTACATCATAATATACATCATAGAGGCTCACAATAGTATCTATGATCTAATACTGCCAAAGTGTGTGGGCCTAACAGGACCTGTACTGCTACCACCCCCGGAGGAACCAAGATCTCTGGGATCTTGGCGTGGAGGCTATGTCACCCCCTCGCTCACTGTCTATGTATGTGTCTGCCCAGATCTCGATGGAGCATAACTGACTCTGCACTTAGCAGGCACTGCATCATGATACCTGCCTCTGTAGAACTCTACCTCCCGGCCAGCCCGTAGAACCTCTCTCATGTAATCTCCTATGGCAGTACCATCAGCCACTCTCTAGAGAGTCTCCGCTATCTCTTGTGCCCTCTCAGAAATCTATCGAGCACTATCTCTATCAGCTGTCAGAGTAGCCACCTGTGTCTATACGGCAGTCAATTGTCCCTGCACCTGTGATAGAGCCTGGGCATGAGCCTATGCTTGTACCTACATCTGAGTCAGGGTCTACATGAGCATACCTCGAGCCTGTACTAACTGCCCCTGCAATGTCTGTACCTGTGCCTACAAGCCTATGATCTGTCTCTAATAATCTGCAGGTGGCACTATCACCGCTCACCTCTTGCGAGGCCTACTGGAAGAAGGAGCACTGTTCATGGCTGGTCCTACCCCTCTGTATCCTCCACCACCGCCATCACTGTCACCACTGTTGCTACTATCTCCGCTGCCGCTCTCTGAACTACTGCCTGATGTAGAATCATCTCCACCCCCACTGCCTACAGAACCCTCTGCCACATCCTCCTCCACAGGTAAAGGTGTTGGCTCATCTGGAATGGTAATGCGTGGATGGGGGACCAGGGCTAGGAATGCGGCGTACTCCTCTATCACAACTGCCTCTAAGATATCTCTCTAGATATCCCAGGGAGATGGTTGTAATGACCTGTATCCCTCTACAAGAACATCATATGACAGTGTAGGACCCCAATCAGGAATATCCATTTGTCGTTGTGCATAATGGGCTACTCCCTGTGGCATGCACTGAACAATGTCATGTTGTTTGTATACTCGACAAAGCAAGAATCTCTCTAATACAAATGGTGTGCGGTCGATGAGATACATAGAATCACACAAGAACCCCAACACTGCACCATCCTCATCCCACTCCTCATAGTCAAGGTATGGGCGCCAGATAACTGTCTCAGTGTCATCAAATACCCGCCTCCAATGCTCTAACTTGCCCATTTGGGCCTGTGTGAATCGACCACTGTATCGGAAAACATACGGTCTGCCGACTGGTCTATCTCCAATTGGAAATGGCTGACAAATAGCAAAATGCTCCCAGGCCCATACCTGTAACCGGGTCATCCCTGCAGATAAACTACGTGCACCTAGGTACACAACCGAATGTAGATCATGATATAGATGTGCTAGCATGCACATCCCCCATGCATATCTGGTACCATGTACCATCATACTCTCAAGAGTCCTACCCTAGCCAATGAGGAATCCCTTTGACCTACAATCAGGGCAAAGGAAACCTCCAATGAATCCAGCTAGCATTGTTGGTAATGTCGCATAGGAATCCGCAATCCTTCGCCATTGAATACTCGGACCCTCTATGTCCTGATCCTGAAAAACTCTGCGGAGGCCATCTTTGCTGCTGGTCCCATGAGAATCATAAGTAACGATCTCCCCCATGAACGGAATGCACAAAATACGCCACACATCCTCTGGTGTGACTGTCATCTCGCAAGTCAGTAGGTGAAAGGTGTTGTGGTCACTATGCCACCTCTCAGCCAATGCGGTCAACAAACCCTGATTAATCCTAATCTGGGGCATATCAAGCAAACTCGTCAGACCACACTAACCTATCACCTGAAGCTCATCTGGTGTCAAATGAGGTATCAAGTCTGTCATCTGTGGAAACCTCTCTCCCATCTAGAGAGTACCCAGATCCCCCTATCATCATAACAAAAAATCTATAATCAGTGAACTATGTCAAGAAATCAACAGTCATTCTACTATCAAGTCTATTCCAAAAGCTTTGGTATGAATTTTCGATCAAAATTCATGGGCGATCATCAACAAACCTCACCTATCATGAGGTTCATCAAACATTATCTAGATCTCACCTATCATGAGATTTATTAGATATTAAATCATTTCCTCGCCTATCATGAGGATCATCAAGAATAAGATTTCTTCTCGCCTATCATGAGAATTAGTCTTATTTTCATCAAATCCAACATCAAGAATATGGATTATCAATCATACCACTCCACAGAATGGACGTGATCTGAATTGACGAAATCAAGGTTCACTAAGTCAAAATTTCAAATCTGAGATGGAAGCGCTAAAACAGGCTTCCAAAGCGCTAAAATCTAGAAGCGCTACTTTATCAGTTAAAGGCGCTAAATCTCCAAAAGTGCTATTTCAGCACTCTGAAGCGCTAAATCAGGGACCCAAAGCGCTAAATCTCCAAAAGCGCTATTTCAGCACTCCGAAGCGCTAAATCAGGCATTTGAAGCGCTAAAAGTCCCAAAGCGCTACAACAAGCCGTCAAAGCGCTGCTTTACCAAATGCGCTAGAACAAATCGTGAAAGCGCTAAAAGTCTCAAAGCGCTAATTCTTGACTCCTATGCTCTAAATCACTGAAAGTGCTACATTATCGACCAGAAGCGCTAGAGTTTAAAACTCTAGCACTAAAAATCAAAGCGCTAAACTACCTACTGGAAGCGCTACATCGGAATGTAAGTGCTACAGCACAGCTTGAAAGCGCTAAAACTAACCTAGACACGCCTAGAGGCTAAAAAGCATAAAAATTAGAAATGCACGAATTACGAGGAGATCGAGGGGTACATACCGGAGGTCCATACACAGGTGGCCGTCGATGACATCGAACGTGCTCGAATCAGTGAGTGTGGTAGGGTATAGGCATCTCGCTCCAACTGGCAAAAAAGTCTTTATCACTAAGAATTTTTGAACTCAAAAAGCAAATATGACTTTGAAAATGACCTTTTAGCACTATTTATAATTTTTGAAAGGTATTTTTGGTGTATTTTATTACATTTTGATTAATTTTATCCATAAAATTAATTAAAACTCATCTGAGGGCTCTATTTTGTCATCATTTTTATCGGGAGATAAATTATTTCATCATCAAATTTTCATCAAATCATTAGAAAATCATAAAAATTCTAAAAATCATCACATCATTCATTTATCTCGCGAGGGGGCATATTATCATCCATCATCTGAAAATCAATGTCTGGGGCATGTCTGGGGCACACGGAATTAATTAATTTTTTTAATTTTTTTTAATTTTTATTTTTATATATCATCAATCCTGGCAGTAACAGCAAAATTTTCTTCGAAGCAACGCCTAAACACATCACTTCGAAGAGAGGCAAAATGTATACACCTAAAATTGGTCTGGAGCATTCTGATTAATTAAATATGATTTATTTGATTAATTATCCTAATTTCCTCTACTATTGAATAAATAGAAATATTTATTTATATAGTTCACAATTAAATTCATCTTAATTAAATAAACAAAATTAAATACTTTGTTCGATTTAATTATCAAATCCTTATTTTACTCTATCACATCCATCTTAAATTAATTAAATAAAGACAAAACACTTTATTGATTAATTATCATTTTAATAAACAACTATCCTATAGTTCATTTTATTAAATTATTTATCCCTGTTTTGCTAATTTAAATAAATCAAAATATTTGAATTATTGCACAAAGAATATTCCATCTATATTCTCTCAAAAATGAATTAGATATCCTATGTCTAAACCATGTCTAAAATATGTCAAAATTAATTGATTGAAACTTCACGGGAAGTTTTGGAGACAAATTTGGAATTTGATCTCTCAATCCTCCTCCATCAATCCTTCCTCTTCTCTTGCCTGGTGTTTTCATGGGTAGAGACAATCTCCATCTTTCTCTCAATCTCCTCCATCTCTCACCATTCAATTCTTCAGATTGAATCCAAGCCTCTCAAAGCTTTCCTTGTGCATTTCTATAGCCAGGAATTCTATAAATAAAGCCTCATTGAACCAAGAAAAGGATCCAGATAATCAAGCTTTTGCACTCTTACTTTGCAGGAATTCAAGCATCAAGCATCAAGCATTTACACATCAAGCATATCCAGCAATCAAGCTTCAACCATGGCTACCTCTTGTAGCTGCAATTATCTGTTTCATGTCCATGCCATGCTAGTTTAATTCATTTATCATTTAGTATTGCATTAGCATCATCTCGTTCTTTGAATTGTCATTTTTACTATCTTATTTTCTTAAACAATCTGAGAGCAATTGGGATTTAATAAATCTTTGGAGATAGAGAGCAATATGATGCTTTCAATTGATTACTGTTTTGAATTAGTTCAATTTGTTTAATCTTTGATATAATGTCATATTAAGAAGTGTTTTAATCTTATTCATATATTCACACTTACAATTTCATTTGTCTCATTCGGTCTTATCTCTTGTATTTTATCAGTATATGTCCTTCCTGGTATTAGACTTTGTCAACCTTGTCATTTACCTTAAGTAGGATGTGTCCTTGTAGTTAGGTGTCATGTCAACACTTGTCACTTGGTCAACTTTATCAGATGTGTCCTCTACCTAAACAGGACGTGTCCTTCCTGCGGTTGGGTATCATCACATCGCTTGGTCATATTCATCAAATCTTTGTCAAACAATCTTTTCAACTTTGTCAATCAATCTTTCCATAATAGGATGTGTCCTTCCTGAAACCGGGCATTATCATTATCAATCAACTTTGTCACACCACTCAATCTTATCAGCTTGGTCAATCAATCTTGCCTTCATCAAGATGTGTCCTTCCTAAGGCTAGGCATGGTCAATCAAATCACTTTATCAATCCTTATCAACCTATCAATCAACTCGTTCATCTTGGTCACCTTAATCAACCAACCAAACAATCATCATTATAACTGGAAAACACTATCTTGGCAAACACTTTGGTGGTCTGGATTTTCTTATCTTTTCGACTGATTTTGGGTCATGTTACTAGTCTCCTCGAGGATGTCCTATCAATGGATTTAGAGGGACAATGATGGATCATGGCCTCTTTTCTTTGTTTGTTGCTTGTGGTTTGTCTTGGCAAAAAGACTGGGACAATCGGGTCCCTAGTATGGGCTGGGGCATTCCTTGTCTTTTTTACTATTTGTCTCTCCCAAATGGTCACCTTGCACACTTTGGTCTATGTCATACCACGGTGTTTGTGGTCCATTTGTGACATTTTTGACACCCAATGATGATAAATATAAAAATGTAAGTACGAAAGTTAGTTCCCTTATCATTTCCTGTCTATCTTCTTTCCCCTTTTCATGCTACCATCCCATCTCCCTTGTTTTTTCCATGTTAACATCTATTTCCTTCATGCTAAGATTTCTTCTATTCTTCATCTTCTAGTCATACCTTCCATTTCGAGAGCACATTCATATTCTTTGAACCCGCATGTCCTCTCGAGGGGGCATACCACAACCCTCTTGGTCATCCTTCCCCTTTCTCTTTACACTGGGGCATATTTCAGAATTAAATTTCTTTGACACAATGCGATGAATTGCATTATGTCAAAGAGGGGGAAAATGTAGACACTGAAAAATGTCCTAAAGTCTACGAGCAACATTTTTCCTTAGTCATCATCCTCTAATAACTATTTAATTATTCCTGATCATATTCCTTCATTAATTAAATGATTTTTTAATTATTTATTTAATTCACTTTCTAATATTTATTCTATCCTGATCAATTAAAATAAATTAATTGCGTCACTAATACCGATTTCTTCAATAGTTAGATAAATCATTATTTATTTAATTATTTATATTTCATCACAAGTCTATAGTCAGATAATAATTATTATTTGACCTTTTATTCTTCTATAATTAAATAATTGATGAAATTATTTATGTGTCTGTCTTTCTTCTCCTTTAATCCAAATCAATTATCCATATTCAATTTTTATCTCCTCCTTTAATTAAATTTATGAATTTAATTAAATCTCCTTTTAATTTCCTCCAAATAAATTATTTATTTGCCACTTGTCATCCTCTTCCATTTTTGAATAAATTATTTATCCCTCTATTTTGGTCAAAGATCCCCTGTCATTATTTCATGTCATAGTCTGCATGTCCTGCATGTCTGTCATACCCGTCAGGCGTCATAGCCATCGGCGTCATATCTTTTCCATGTATGGCATATTCTGGTGTGTCAATTTTCAATCGTAGATCTTGGCATCTTTCTAGAAACTCGATCTTGGCCATCCATTTTGTAACCTCCCTCTCATGAATCCTCATCCATTGATCTTAGAATATTTCTAGAAGATCAATCTCGTCTGTCCATTCGAATGGTTGTCTATAAAAGCAACCCTTCTCCTCCATTTTCAATTTAACAGTCATTATCTCCAACTTTCTTGCTGACTATTTGCAGGTATTTGCACAAATTCAACAACAAATCTGAGGGCAATATTGGCATAAGAAGAAATAGGAGAGACAAGAGAAAAAATCAACTTCAAAAAGGAGTGTTTTATTTCATTTGCCTTCACTTTGATTGCTCTCTTTGTTTAGATTGGGATAATAGTTTAGAAGTGTTGGTTGTCACTTTATCTATTCTATTTTATTTTTCCCATCTTACAATAACATATTTCCCAAAGGTTTCCCTAAGCACACCTTTTCCTTACATGTATTTAGATGTTAGAAATCAAGGCAAGTGAATCCCAATACTATATAGTTTGCTAAATCACTTTTACGAGTTATAGTCAAATTTGCATGCATGTTTAGGTGTATATTCATGGAGATAATTTTTACACTTATCTAAGTGAACTTGAGCAAAAAATAGTTAGTTTGTAGGATTGAGATCTTCATTTGATTAAGCACTAAAATTATAACACTTTGGAAAATTGACTTTAACATTTGTCACATCAAATTTCTATAATTAGATTTTGAGCTAAATATCACACTTATGTTATTTTAATTTCTACTTTTAATTTTAATCATTTCAATTGTTAATCCTAATTCTAAATCTTAAAATATTCTTACTATATAATTAGTCCCAAATTAATTCTAGTAAAAAACATCATATTTTTCTTAAACAAGAAAATTTCACTAATTTTGGAGTACAAAAATATTGATAACTATTTACATGTCAAAATATTAATTAATTAATAATCAATAATATTTTCAAAATAAATAACACATAAAATTTATGCCTACATATATAATGAATAATATTATAAATATTTTAAATACGTCTATCTAAAGAAATGCAGAGATATCAATTTGGAGCTATTTTATTTACTTAAAAGTTATTTTATTTTACTTTTGAACTATATTTACGACATACAAAAACACAAATCTTATTGTATCTACACTATTTCCTTTTTCTATAGTAGGTTTTTTATGAAAACAAGTGGATTGCATAGATGTTGGCATCTCTATCTTTATATAATTGATTACAATAATTTGAGTAAGCATATATCTAATAGAGAAGTCATCTTCGACTAAGTAGCCATTTGTAGGGGGGTCTAGTTCGTCAAAGTCACCTAGGGGTATAATATATATTTTTTACTTTTGCATGTGACTTTTAGTTTTAGTTTTATATTTTAATTTTAATTTTTTTTTTTTTTTAAATAATTAAGAATGAAAATTTATAAAATACATTTTTAAAGGGATTATTTTTTCTTAACATCTACTAATATAGAGGAGGAGATTTGACACCCTCAAGATGACATTCTCTCAAGGGGAAAATGGTCCTCAACTACCTCAAAGATCAAAGCTTAGGTGACATGATAAAGAGATGAAGAGGTCTTTGTATATTTTATGCAAAATTAAAATGGGGGAATTTCAAAAATCACAAGAGTAGGTTGTACAGGTCTTTTCAAAAAACTTGAAAGCTCTTGGTCAAGGATGACAACATGGCACACAGACTTCCCCATAATGTGTTGGCATCTTGTGTGGACCAAAAACCAAGTTTGTAATAGAAAATGACTAGGAACCTACCAATGATGTGATAACTAAAATCTTGAAATGCACTAAAAATTGGAGAAATAATAGAGATAAACATAAACTAGATTAAATGATAAGAAAATGATGAAATGAAAGAGAAGAAAGTAAAAACTCACAAGAATTCTGAGAATGAAGCTTCCAAAAATCATAAATAGTCATTACCTGCACACATAAGACCGAGAAAAGTGTTGGGGTTGTTGTAGGGCTTTGCCTCTATCAAAATAGACAAGATAAAGAAAGATAGATGTACTAGAATAATATGCTACCAAGATAAATAAACAATGCAATAGATAATGAAAGGAAACCATAGTTACCCTCCCTTTAGCAAAATGACAATACTGAAAGGAAGAGATTGAGCTTGATAGAACAATGTTGAGCGCCTTATGAGAACAAGAACATGCAATAACAATGATAGGATGAATTTTCTATGGTGTAGAAGAGCAAGGAAGATTGAGATAATGAAGAGATTGAGTGAATATAATGAGATAGATTGATTGAGAGTGAATGAATGAATGAAAGAGAGACCAAAATGGAGTTTGAAGAAGGTATATGCATGCAAAATTAACTATTGTTCTAGCATGTCCGCGAGCTACAAAGGCATTACACTCACATATAGGTGGGAAGTGTAATATCCAAACAACTACTGTAATCAAGAATATTTTTGGGATGTTCATGTGGCATGCAGATGTCTACATGACACACATTCATCAGAGACATTAATTCACCTTAATAGCCGGGAACAAAAGGGTTAAGGATTATATTAAGGTCAGATTAAGAGGGACACTGTATAATCAAATTAATTTATCTAAACAAGAGTTTTATGGAATATGAAATTGCATAGGATACCATTTTTGACATTACATTTTTCCCCCACTTTAGTGAGCATATGTATTCTAGCAGATGTGAGCTAAATCAGAGATAAAGAGGTTGAAGAGAATGTACCCAAGCTGAAGAGGGAATAGGTCTTCGATCTAGTATATGTGATTGTAAAGTTGAGCCAAGACATGAAGAGGACAGCGGTCTTCTATTCTATAAAGTTGATTGCAAATTCACCACAAACATATTAGTTGTAGAAAACACGTTAGGAAAAAACAAAAAATAAATGTGATAAATTTGATTAGATATAAAGATAACATTGGTAAGTATGGCTATCAAGTTGTGTTATGCTAGAGACCATACGGTGAGAAAATAGGCCAATGGTCGTTGCAAACTGTGTTGTTGAACAATCACAAAAAATATAGGTCTAGTTAAGTTGTCCCTAAGCTAGATGACGTGATCAAGATAAAAGAAAAGTCTAGTTAGGTTTCCCCCAAGCTAGACGATGAGATCAAGATAAAAGACAAGTCTCATCAAGTTTCTCCCAAGCTAGATGACAAGATCATAACATCAATATTTTCAAAACATATTTTTGAAAAATAAGAATAACCCGATATGATAGCACCCCCTTAGAATGATGTGTACTACATAGAGGAGCACAAGTTATTCTAAGGAGAAGAAATACAGAGAGATATGTTGTGTCATGAAATACATAGCAAGATGTATCCATGGAATGCTATCATGTGAGGGATAACACATAGAATCCAAAAAATCAAAAAACATAGAGAGATAAAGAGATCAAAAGTATAGGGGGATTCAATTATTTGGGGTCATAATTGCTCATAAATATATATAGATGGTGCAAATTATATATTTATCATCACTCCCCAAATATATTAGAACTAGAAGAGGAGCACATGAAGACAAATAAAAAGTTGCTCCAACATGGAAGAGGCCTAAATATCCCAACACTTTTCATCGTTCCCAACGTGAAAAATAAATTTTATGGAAAATAAAAGAATGATAAAACATATAGAAGTTTACAAAAAAAATTATCTCATGTATCCAAGTACCTACAAGGGTATCAAGGGTCCTCTAAGGGTGAGAACAAACATTAACAAAAAAGTATGGAGGAACACAAAAAAACACACAAATCTAATCTAAAGATAAGAAGAGGTATTTCTCTACTCCAACACCTCTAACAAGTAATCCTGCTCCTAATTTAGATCATTATAAGGGGAGGGAAGATGAGACTGGAGAGGGGGAATAATGAAAGAATTTTCTAGTGACTCGTCTATAGCAAGAGACAAGGAGGAGGCTTCCTGAATGTCCTCATCTATGAGTTCTTGTGAGGCTAACGTCATTGACTTAGCAAAGATGAATGATAGAGTTGTGATGTCCTCTATCGATTCAAACATGAAATTCTCTAGGGAGTGTAGTGATTGAGAAAAAAGAGGTGGATGAATTGGGAAGTCACTATCAACCTTTAGAGGAGGGGTAGTGACAAACTTTGAAGTAGGAGACTTGTATGTCATAAGAACAAAATAGGCCAAACTAGAACGAGATGAAAAAGAGGAAACATACTTCTTACAACTATCCTTTAGAGTGAGGACATGCTCTGATTTGTGCTTAAGAGGAGGATGTGGAATCCTCACATCGAAAGCAGACTAACAAGGAGACACAATATATATGACCTTTGTATGAGGCATATCCATAGGCTCAAGAATAGGGGGAAGATCGGGTAGAGAAGTGATCAAGGGAGGCTTCGAAGAGGGAGTGATGAACACTTGTACTCACTTAGGGTGAGGTTCATCATGATCCCTTAAGGAAACCAAAAGAAAAAATGAAGTAATAGGAATAGAAGCAAAAATAAAAATAGAACTAGTAGAGATGGAAATAGGAACATAGATAGAAGGTTCACCTTTGGTCTTTTGTAAGGAATCACGCTATCGGGCCAATGCAAGTCAGTGATGCTTATGCTCACATGAAAGCCAATTTCGGTGGTTATATCTACTAGGAATAGAGGCTTGAGAATATTTTAGGATTTCCTGCTCCATCAGAGGAGTGATCTTTATGTCCATTACCAGTGGATGAATAGGCTCCTTAAGGGGAGAAAGGGGTGCCACCTAGAAAATAGAAATAGAGACCTATGTCTCGACCATAGGTTCCTTCCCATTTTTTTGCATTGGAAGAAGGTGGAAGAATGAGAGGAGGCTTTGAGGATGGAGATGCAGGAAGAATACAAGAAGGGACAAATCTAGTTGCATGCTTCCCCTTACCATATAAGGTGGGGTAGGGAATTATGGGAAAAAGTGGGAATTGGAAAACTTGAGGTTTAGATTTCACAAACATGGGTGCCTTTCCATTCTCTATGCTAGGAACAATAGAAGAAACTAAGGACACCACCGACAATTGTGAAATTATGGCAGAATAGGAAGGTCTACCCATGGGGGTGTGCTAATGTTTATCTATAGCCCTCGAAGAAGAAGGCACAAAGGACGAAGCATGCTACTACACACACATAGATGCCTTCATGGAAACAACATGATATGAAGGGTAAAAGGTAGCATCATGGGTTGAAGCTTCGTTATCATACCTAAATAGGCTCTATAGAACACATCTCCATGGGGTAGTAAAGGTCCAACATGATTAGGCTAGAAATGGTCTAATGAAAAGCCCCCACATGACACAGGAGGTTTGTATTTTGTGTCATGGACAGTATGCACTATGCCATCATGAGTGAACTTCAAGCATTTGTGGACTATTGATGTGACCAAATTCATGGAGACTAGACATGGGATGCCTAGTCTCGCCATGAATAGGTCATATTTAGGAATCACGACAAAAGGAACATCAAGTTCAACTTGGGTCCAACCGGGACTAACAAGGAAATAGAACCAATGGGTGGTATAGAAATGCTATTGTCAGTACGGATCATAGCCTTCGATTCCCCATATTTTCTCCTTGTACAAATTATTAATGAAAAGGATCTCCTCCATGATAACATTAACCTTGCTGGCATGGTCGACCATAACACTAGCCAGGATGTTATCGTCGACCTAAGCAAGGATGTAGATAGGAGAAGGATCCCTATTGAGGGGGAGGTCGTGTGGTGTAAAAATTATATTAGGAATCTTATCTATATGATTCATATGAGGAACAGGAGTGAACAAGACTGTGTTCACATACTCACAATGATTGTGTTCAAAAGAAGTAGGAGCAGATGTGATTAGATTGGCAGAATAAGATGGAAATGGATATGTAGTTGGCTATTAGCCTTGGCCACAATTTTTTTGAGCTTTTATTTCTATCATCAAGCCGGATGGCATCATTATCTATGCGGTATTGGACTACATACTAAAGACACACATGATGTTTAGTGTCATGGCCTGAGACTTAGTGATATTAGTAAAAAAATTGTGCATCATACCAACTGGGATATGGTTTTTCATTGGGTAGCAATCTGATTTTTGGGAGAGCGACTAAGCCATCTTTTAATGTATTTTGAAGAACACTGGTGTAAGATTCAGATAATTTCATGAAAATTTAGTTACATCCAGCGGTGTTCTTTTTAGTAGAAAGGGAAACCACATTAACTACTACCTTATTATTTTTGGACTCTCCATAAATAGACATGGCTATCTAACTATCAAGGTGGGAGGATGAGGAGGAACCCCGTATTGTGTCACCACTTTCTAGTAGTCTCTAAGTGTCATGGATAATTGGGAAAAAAGGGGGTATTTCATTAAAATAAAATCTCTCAATGTTGGTTGTAGATTCCCCATGAACACACATTGGACATTGGAATCAAGCAGGGCATAAGAGATCTAAGAAAACCAAGATTTTTATCGAGTAATAAAATCAATCACCTTCTTGCGAGCCCCCTGCTTACAATGGATGAGATCAGTAAAGGTGACCTTTGGCCCAATATTGGCTTGGAACTGTTGCAAGAATTGATTAATTAATTACTCGAAGGTAGAGATAGAATTTTTAGGAAGGGAGAAAAACCATTCCAACATGATGTCCTTAAGAGACCATGGGAATAGTTTGGATAACAATGCATATTGATAGAGGAAGTTGCTACACATGGCAATGAATGATGAGACGTGAGTCTATAGATCACCCCTACCATTGTACTTATCAAATTTTGGAATTTTCACCCCTTGTAGAATGGGGAGATTAAAATATTTAGGGCCAATGGATTGTGGTGGTAATAGGGTTGCAAGGTGGAATGAGAAGCAATGTTGGTTAAGTTGGCTAGTTGTGAATGTATCCAACCCATATTTTGCAATAGGGTATTTAAAAAGGGATTGGATGGTAGAGGTGGGGGTTGATTAGTCATGGCAATGGAAGTTTTGCATGTAGATTTAGGAATCTCATACCCCAAAGGAATGCAATTCACATTGAATCTAAGATTAACGAGAGGCACAATGTATATATTATTAGTATAAGTGATAGGAGGTATAGAAGGATTGGTGTCCACCATATGCACAAATACCTCTGACATTAGAAGATGCAACCGGTTACCGGTGATATTAGATTGGGAATCAAGAGGTGGACCCAAGACTAACGTGTATGAAGGTACATGGGTCTCTACTAGATTAGCTATTCCATGGAGCAACTCAAGACCCTTGCAATATGAGATGATTAGATTTTTTAGACCACAGACAACATGAGAAGCCTGAGTATATAAATTATCTTTGTTTATAAATTCTTCAAATTCTTTAAGTCTTTCCTCCAAAGATTGAACCTACTCAAAGGGGACCTAAGAGAAAATTCATGGTTTATAGGAGAAGATCTTGATGGAGTATTGGGTTGAGAGCTTGTTTGAACATCCACATGAACATAAATGCAATGAGGTGTATATCTAGGTGAAAAACATGTGGTGAACTGTTCAAAATTGGGGCCTTGACGAGTTGGACTTCAAACTAACATCTTGAAACCATGTCTGAGTGTCAAATGATTTTTCTTACTACATGTTTGAAAGTTGTAGTCTAGATCGTGAAACTCATAAGAGTGTCACAACACTTGGTCAAACAAGTCTCCAAATAAGAGAAAATAAATTTTCGACAAAGACTAGAGCAAAGATGAGTTCACATTAGGTTCACCAAAATATAGAGGAGGAGATTCAACACCCTCAATTCGATGATCTCTCAAGGGGAAAATGGTCCTCAACTACCTCGGGGATCAAAGCTCAGGTGACAAGATAACAGGATGAAGAGGTCTTTGTGTATTTTATGTAAAATTAAAACAAGAGAATTTCAAAATTCAAAAAAGTATGTTGCAGAGGTCTTCTAGACAAACTGACAAGCTCTCACCTAAGGACAACATTGCAGTGCAAAGACATCCTTGAGGTGCATTTGTGTCTCATATAAACCAAAAACCGAGTTTGTAACAGAAAATGATTAGGAACCTGCTAACGATCTGATAACTAAAATCTTGAAATACACTAAAATAATAGAGAAATAACAAAGATAAACATAAAATAGATTAAATGAAAATGAATGATGAAATGAAAGAGAATAAAGGAAAAACTCATGAGAATTATGAGAATGAAGCTTCGAGCAATGATAAATCATCAATACTTGTGCACATAAGATCAAGAAAAGTGTTGTGGCTATTTTAGGGGGTTTCCTTAGTCAAACCCCCATATTGGTGTTTCCACCTCCACGAATAGCCAGATATGATCGAGATAGAAAAATAGATGAGATAAAGAAAAATTGGCGTGCCAGAATAATATGCTAACAAGATAAATAGACAATGTAATAGAGAATAAAATAAAATCATAGTTACCCTCCCTTTAGTAAAATGATAGTACCAAAAGGAAGAGACCGAGCTTAATAGAACAATGTTGAGTGCCTTATGAGAACAAGAATGTGCAATAACAATGATAGAATGAAGCTGCTAATGGTGTAGAAGAGTAAGGAAGATCGAGAGAATGGAGAGATTGAGTGAATAGAATGAGATAGACTGATTGAGAGTGAATGATTGAATGAGAGACCAAAATGGAGTTTGAAGAAGGTATATGCATGCAAAGGGCTATTTCGATGCATTTGTGAGCTTCAAAGCCATTACACTCACAAATAGGTGGGAACTGTAATGTCCAAACAACTACTACAATTAGGAATCTTTTTGGGAGGTTCATGCGACACATAGACATTTGTGTGCCACGCAAACGTCCAAGACATAAATTCACCTTAATGACCAAGAACGAAAGGGTTAAGGATTATATTAAGGTTGGATAAAGAGGGACATTGCATTATCGAAATAATTTATCTAAAGGGGACGTTTATGGAATGTGAAATTGCATGGGATGTAATTTTTGACATTACAACTAATAATTTTTTCTTTAAAATATTTGGTGATAAATTTAAACTATGAAATGATAGATTTTTTATTTTTTTAATTATATTTATTTAATATTTTTAGTTAATTATTTAGTTTTAAAATAATAAATAGTATTTATGCATCTATTTGATGAGGGCATATATTTATGTGGTGTTTATTTAAAAATATTATGGTTGTAATTAAATATTAATATTTTGTCATGCAAATGATTGTCAAATTTAAGATAAAAGGTAAGAGTTTTTGTTAACACATTCACACCATTACACTCCATCTCTTGCTACCATTGTAGAGTGGCTCTTGACATTAAAAATAATTCCAAATATTAATGTTTAAGTAAAAAAAAAACCAAATTAATATTTGACCACATATTTATACTAGATAAAACCTTAAATTTAGTAAATAAAAAAATATTTACTAAACTTATAATATAAACTATTAAACAAATTAATTGTATTTGCAAATATAAAAGCGTTCATAAATATGTTTGTTAGAAAACATGTGACGACCAAAAGGGAACAAGTTTCAAGGTTGTTTTTTTATCTTATTTCTTTGTTTCTCATTTCTATAGTTCTATGTCTCCTAAATATTAAAAAAAATCATACTGGTTTTTATAATAAATTTAGCTTTTTTTAGATGATGAATACTATTATATATTTTTATATTAATAAAATAAAAATATAACAAATCATTTACATAAAAAGTGGGTGGAATGAGATCATATTTATTTTATGAATAAATTCTATTTAATGTAACATTAATATAAATGAAATAATACAATATTCATAAAAAAGGGAGGTTGGCAAAGAAGCACACCCACGAGTTCAACAAAAAGGCTTATCCCTAAAATAACATTACAAAAAAAAAATCTAAGCAGCCATGACTATGCCAGGTGGAGGAGGATCTTTATCATAAGGATTCTTCCAAACATCATTTGAAGTAGAGTCATCATTTGGCTCCCAACCGATGAGAGCATTATCTTTTGTATTCTTCTCTAGAGGTGGTTGAGTGCAAACTAGGGAGATGGGAAGTGGCACAAGAGGAAATTTTCTAGTGTTTGGCCAGCCGGTGTCCTATCGAGGAGAAGGTAGATGTGGGGGATACAACCATCCCCACAGGCAAGATTTTCCCTAGGATTTTGTGGCACAAGACCACAAAAGTGAGACTCATGATCTTCTCGACTGTCTTGTCTAGATGAGTGGCTACACCCACACCGATGCCCACGAGTAGAAGTGGGGTCGAGAGGAACTCGGGTAACAACTAGTGATCGAGTAGCTCTTGGAGATACGAAACTCCAAGTGTAACTTTACTAGCTTGCAATTGAATTTGCATAAGACAATTATAGTAAATCATAGCTTTAGTATACAGAGCAAAGAATTTATCAATAGTATTGCTATTAAACAATGAAGCATTTCTATCTTTCCAAATACTGAATAAAATTTTCACCCTTTGCCATATTTGGGTAAACTTGTGAGGGAGATTAGGCCAATCCCCCAAAAGAATCATGTGCCACAAGAAGGGAGTAGTCTTGAAGGGCCTAAAGAAGTCATAGATCCAATTTCAAGCTTCTTGAGCCTAAGGACAAAACTAGAAGAGCTGCTCGAGGGACTCAATTTAGCCACATAAAGGGTAATTCAAAGTGGGAATACCCATGTGAGTGAGGCAGGTCCCCAAAGGAAGAGCTTGGTACAACATACACCAAGCAAAGTGAGTCATTTTAGGCTCCAACACAATAGCCCAAATGCCTTGGATTTATTTTTTTGCCAAATCTCGCGAGAGGATTACAACTACTAGCAAAATTTAAGTTGATTAACCATATGCAAGTGAGGAGAGAGCTAAGAGTAGCCCTTAGAGGGCATATAACTCTGAAAAGAAGTATTTGAAAACCATTTCTAGTCCTTCCACAAAGGCTTGAAGCATCACACACCCAACTTATGAAGCGATTCTGAAGGAATGGAAGCAAGAACCATCCAGTAAGTCTCCTAATCATGATTTGAGTTTGTTACATATAGTGTGAGACTTGTTTCAGACTCAATCTCACACTATATGAAACCTATCGATTAATAAAAAGATATTCTTAAGATTTATAGAGATAATAATTTTTGATAATATCTATCTAACACTCAAAATATACATTTAACCTATTAATTAATTAATTAAAATTTCAAATCATGTCTTATTCTTCATTACGATGACTCATGGGCCATTTATCCCATATAGAGCCACTTTTTATTAAGTTGGATAACCTTTGGAATCTTTGTAAAAGGACTTCTTATCTGATATGATAAAGCCATTACGTGTACATGATGCTTTTGAACAAGATAAACAGATCTGCCATTACTGAAAGCAGACTTTGTGAGGGGCCAGAAGAAGGCAGAATATAGGAAAACCCTCTAAAAGATGTGTAAATATTACAGACAATACATTGAAAATCTTCCCCCAAGTCAACCCTCAGATAGGTTTTGATGGTCTTCTGTTCGCAGGGGCGGCTCATAATTGGAGAAAAGCTTGTAAGCTGAAATGATGGAGCTCACAACAAAACACACAAGGACAACACTGCTTAGGAAAATGGATGTCCTCGCTTTGTAACAGAATCTGTCGAACGAAACACAAGCTCTACTCCAAGTTATTTTGTGATTGCCCTCGTAGCTCAGGAATAAGATATCCACATCAGCGGCCACCGCCGATAGGATTGCATACGTCAAAACCTGTATCACATTTTCCTTATTCAGAAAGTGAAAAAAGATCTTGAATTTGGGATTCAACTGTAAAGTTTTGAATAAATCTATATAACTAAATTTTATGAATAGTGATGTTCAAAACAAAAAATTTGGCTCAGAAATGATACAAAAAATTTGGCTTAGATTCATATCAGGGAATTTACAATGAAAGATTTTATATCATCTATGAACTTATTTTGTTATTGATATGAGAAATACAAGTTTATGTTGATATTTTTTCTGTTGAAAGTCAAGAGTTGAGGGTATCCATTCTGTTAAAATTGTCGAAAACAGAATCTTTGTCTCATTCCTCACATCATACCTCTGAAGATTTGAATCTTGATGAATGACATAATCAAAGAACATACAACCTTTGATTCATAAAACTTTTTGAAAATTTATCTATTGCATTTTCAAATTTATTATATCACTACTACCCACTTTGTGTCTCAGTAGATTTGGTTTGTCTGAAGGAAGATAAGGGTGGGCTTGGTTTGGAATAACCAAACTTCCACAGACAAGTCACTCAATAGAAGCCATTAAAGACTTTTGTAATGACTGGTTTGAATAAGGGAAAGTCTATAATTATATCTACTGTTAAAAAAAACACCTAATATAAACCATTCATACTCATATTAAGAGTTAGTTACACTGAACCACTATTCCAACATATATGAACTCAATTTTTTTTATCTTAGATCAATACAAAACTATACAGTTGAATCCCAAACACCATATTGAAGTATTAAGAAGAACTCCATCTGTAACTTAGACTTGAGCACAAGATATTACATTTTCCTTTACCCTGCTTATACTGTGATTCAAGCTTAGATTATACTGTGATTCAAGCTTAGATACAGTTTCAGAGGCATTCGAAGCCATGTTAGACCATTTACCTGATCCAATATAAAGATGATCCACGCTTTGGTTAAGCTCTGGAGACCTGCAAAAAAAGCAGAGTCTATGGCCGACAACAGAGAGTACCCAGCACAGATCCCGTTTGTATAGATCAAAAACCTTGTAAGAAAGTTACAGTCAGATGGGTATTAAAAAAAACCAGAGATTGAACATGTAAAATGCAAGAAACAGAGTAGTTACTTGAATGCAGCAACACTGGAGTAGTGAAGAGCTCCGTATTCATTGGTCTGGTTGTTGTGAAGCATGATCACCATTGCTGCAATGCAGAGAGGGATGGGTAAAGCTCGAAAAATAAGGTGAAATATAGTGGCCTGCACAGTCTCTCCATATGTGTTTTCTTCTTCCTGTCTTCCCATTTCTGCAGAGTGAGGGCACAATGTGAACTGGTATTCTTCGTGTTATAAGCATGTTAATTTATAATGGTGTTTAGAATAATAAAATGAATTAATGGGTGCAGCAGATGAGGTTTGTATTTGGTGGTGGGGCTTGGCTTTTCAAAAGTGATTTCAAAACTTGTATTATAGCGGTCGGTGCAATAGTTAGTGCACAGCTGAATGATTCTCTTCATCACTTGAGGTACCCAATTTTCTTCTTGCTATTATGTATTGAATACGTCACATGACATACATTATCTTCTAGGCTTAATATCTGTATTTTTCTTCTTTGCCAAGTGGCTTTTGTCTTCAAGCTGATTCTGTGAGATGTAATTGTGACACAATAAATATTCTTGGATCTTATTAGTTAAATTATAAGGATATGATTTAGAAGAATAAGTTATTAATAGGAAATTTGAATGTGGAAATTAAATAATGATATATGGATTTTAGTTGGAGTTTAGAGGGAGGAAAATGATGAAAAATTTAGGAAGTGATTCATTGATAAGTAGAAATTTTGAAGTCTGAAAAAAGAATGTTTCAAAACCTATCAACAGTTATATTCTATTATAGTTTAGATACACACATGTGGAATTATTTTTTACAAGTACAAAAATGATATGTTGAATGCATAGAAGAAAATTGACAGGGAATGGATGACTACAACAAGTTTGTCTCAACTAAATGTACTTGTGTATGAAGTGTGATAGTGCCTACAAATATTGTTTGGGATAAAATGTTATGTTCTTCCTAATAAAGTTCCTTTGCTTGGATCAATCCAATGACAATAGCCCAAGATCAAAGACAACAAACAAGCATGTAATATGTGTAGGATGGTGATGCAATTAGAATGCTTTATGATTATGAGCTATGATGCTCCCACAAATGCTCTTCTAATGATTCCTAGGTGATTTCAAAGTGAATGAATGAATGTCCTTAAACACAACCATTCAACACTCAAATGTGTGTTAGGTCATGTAGTATCCCTCTAGTTGCTACTATTTGTTTCAATTTGCTTATGTTTGTTTGCTAGTCATTTAGCTGTTTTGGATACTATATTACATTATTTCAGTTACGACACAAGCGTTAAATTAGTTTTTATACTCTATTGATGATACATTAGACAATGTGATCATTTGGTTATGTTTGTGTGATGACATTATGATACACGTGTGCATTATGGTTTATGTTGTTTCTAAGTTTTAATGAGGTTATCATGATGTAATTGATGTTTATGATGTAATGATGCATGTCAGTCTTGGTGAGGGAGACAGTGTAGCATTACTTACTCATGACTATCTTGCTACGTTGCGACTCTCCTTCACGATGTGATTGTCGATATATGTTGATATGTTTGACAGACTCATTTTATGTAGTTTGCAGGTACAAACATCGATTCCACCTGCTTTGTCGGGTTTGAGCGTGCCAAGACCCAATGGAAATATGTTGTTCGAAGATAGTATTAGGTCCTCATTCTTAGCCATCGTTCTTGATAGAACGAGTACCCATTTGTTACCTATTTTTGTTTGTCGTTCGTTCCGTCATGTCATTTGTAGTTTTGTCATGTTGAGATTGACTTGTTTAAATTAGTTAAATGATTTGATTAATATGTATTTGATTCTATTATAATTTAATTGTGATGCTAGATTAAAATGATTATGTTTAGATTACTTTATAATTAAAGTTAATTATTGTTCTATAAAGGTTTGATTTAATGTTTAAAATATTTGGTTAAATTATTATTTTTAAATAGAATGCTAATTAAATGTAAATGTTGATTGATTATGCAACTTGAATGCTTTTAAAATAGATATTTTTAGAGAGTTGTTTTCAATAGATTATGCAAAATATCTGGAAACGTGACTCGAAAAGAGAAAAAATCATCTTGAGGTATTGTTTCATTTGATCTGCTTGATCAATTTCATTCGCATGCAAACTACTAGTTAAGCTTGGTGATTGTAATTTAATTAAAAATTAATTAAAAAGGCAATGTTATACAATTTTGTGAATGACAATTGGGTTTTCTGGAAAAAGTTGTTTCACGACAGTATTTTTTTGGATTTTTTTTTTTGTTTCTCTGTGTTTGGTTAGAAAAATATTGAAGATTGTGAATTCAAAGACTTTTCTCGTGTTGGAAAGATAAAGTGTTTGATATCGTGTTCTTGGCTTCGCCCTTCGTCAGAATTCGAGGAACTGCACTTGGTTTTCTTCTGTATTTTATTTTGTTCTTGAATTCAAAACTTCTAAATGACGTTTATAGTATTTGGTTTTCTTTATGTTGACCCTAAATGCTGAATAACCTGCCCAAACAATGGAAAACGAAAAAATTATTGATAAGATTTGATTTAATTGAAGAGAAATATTAGTGAAACATAAATTCACGAAAACCTAGCCTTATATTCCTAAATCTTTAAAATATTGCTAAAATCTTCATTATCGGCTTGCGGATTGTTTAAATCCTTCATTGTAGTAGATTGCCTGCATGATTTAATCATTTGAACCGTTTAGTTAATTTTCTTGAATCATTTGGCAACCTTTCATTGTTTTGTACATTGTTCTCCCTTTTACCATACTGTTGGCGGGTTTAAGCCTCTTTGGTGAATTTTTGATATCTTTTTGGTAATCATTTATATGAGCTTGACACTGTCAATTTTTTGATTTTATATTTGTTACAGGTAGCCAACCTATGTATTGGTTTGTGTTTGGCCTCTATCTTGGTTGATTCTTCTTTTCTTAGCCTTATTTATTTCACACTTGTACGACTAGATTACTTACAATAGATCTTTACATAGTGTTGCATGCATCATTTTGTGAGGCCGGTTGCTACTCATTTTATGTCCTCTCTTATTCATATATACAAGCTTGAAGTTTAGTAACTGTCAATGCTCTTGTATTTTTTTCTCCCTCATCGTGTCTTTGATTGAAAGAAACAATCTATGTAGTAGCCGGTTCCTTGGAACTGTTACATGTAAGGTTGCGAATGTAGAGTTTTGTTTATCTATGTTATATTTTACTTCACCTCTCCACGCTAATTGCTTTGCAAGATCGGATATGGGATGTCATAATAATTCTTTCTATGTTACCTGTGTTGTGTAACCTAATGTTATCTTCCATATCCTGACCGCGCAGTTGATTTCTAGTTATTTTCTTCATGAACCTTAAGTTCTTCTAGCATGCACTCGGTTAAATATCTTGTTTCCACTTAATATCTTGTTTGATCTTTGAGGTATTACCATTCCTTGAACTTTGCATGCTAGTCGCTAGTTCCATTTTCGCATGGAGAATTAATTGTTATTTGAATATTATTATGGATTCATGTGTAGAGATTAGGAGGTTGTTCTAACTATACCTTCAACTCTTGTTCATTCCCTTTATCCACGTCTCTAACTACAAGTGACAAAAGTAATTGTTTTATTGCATGCATGCTATGACTGATATTATATTTTGAAATGTAGGTTTATATGAGTAGTTGCTTTAAACAATACTTCAATCAAGGAATTTTAAACAAATATCATTTGTCTCATATATTTGAAGTGATAATTATTGTGCATACTGTGAATTTTGCTTCTTATGTATTTCTATGTTTATCTAATCTAAATAACCCGATGTGGAAAATAAAACTATATGTTGTTTGAACAAAATTGAACTTAAGTTTGTTCGTTGTAGTAACTATCTTTATGAATGTATTATATGTATACATATATATATATATTTTCATAATTTTCATTCTATATTAGAAAATTGAATTCTGATTTTTACATATACTATTTTTTATATATGTATATTTATAAAATAGGTTTATTTGAATGTTTCTTTTTAATCAAGAATGATTATTGGAATGTCTTGTTAATTTAAAACAACAATTTTGACATTTTAGTTTCTCAAGAATCATCATTATTGAATGTTATATTCATGATGCATTGAAAGATAATTATGTTTGAAAACTTTGTTTATTTGTCATTGATTTATAAGGGCACTATTGGTGTTGCATTTTTTAAAAAATCTTCGAGAGGCTTATGATAGTTATTTGTATTGAAAAGCATAGGATGCTTGTTTATTGTTGTGCTTTGCAATGACTAGATTTTGGAATTAGCTAGGCATGTTGTGTTTCTCATTGAAGGTGTTTGGAAGTTATATGGTTTCATCATGTTTATGTTGTGTATATTCAAGGTTTTTGTTTTGTGTGCATGATGGCTATCTTGTGTTGTTATCAGTAAGTATGTACTTGTGTATATAGGAAGAGTGGCTTTTGTTAGGGGTCGAAACCCTAAGAGGTTACTAGGTTAACCTATCGGAAGTAGATAAACCAGTGAAAACCTTAACTTAAAGTACTAGGCATTGGGTAGCATTCAACATTAAATTAGATAATTATTTTGTCTCACCGTGTACCTTAATTCTTGTTTAGATTAAGGGTAGGTTGAGATGGCCTGGAATGGCATAGTCATTCACTTTGTCCTCTCAAAAATTATTTCAATTCCACATGAATTTGTTTAGGGGCCGAGAATCGGTAGAGATTGTCAAGGTAACTCAAGACAAGGGCCAATAATCTAGGAAGATTCACCAGGGTAACCTAAAACAGTTGTGTGATGACACTCTTATCCTTATACATTTCTTGTGGTCTCTTGTGTTGAGTTACAGTTTTCCTTGATGTTGCCTCTGGGAATTTTTTTGTTATCTTGTAGTTTACATATCGTTATGTCGTTATGTTTTGGTCAGCCATGTGATGTTATGTTTTATCTTCTTGTATGTTTGTTTAACTGGTGGACCTGATATTATCTCCTAGCATGGGGGGTGGGATTTTGAGTACCACATGGTTGGGAGGAACATGCTCTATCCTCCATTGGGTCCCCTTGCAAGTGATGCAGTTTGAGACAAGATTTTTCTTGACAGGGTCCTAATTTCATATTGTTCGATGAGTTGGGCGTGTAGCGTGCTCTTGGACAAGGTTGATAGTTGTGCATGATTGTCATCCATATTGTATCTATACATGATGATTATATGAGACTCCATTGTATTATGATTTGATGTATAGAGATTTGTCACAATCTTGCTTGTTATATTTTGAAGTAACTTAGCAATGTATGATTATAAAATAGGTTTATTCATTTGAGATGTATTCATAAGATTTATGTTTATGGTTTTAGGATGTGTTATCCTATTAGTGTATGTTTTCATAGCGTTGTCATGGAACCCTGGGAACGTTGTATACATGTTTATTTTGTTCACATGTTGTAATAGAATGTTTTTAAAAAAAAATTATTCGGTTAATTATTCATGTTATGTGTTGTTCTTTGGGTTCCATGGCAGGGTGTTACAACTTGGTATCAGAGCACAAGGTTCTAACACTGGGTACTCTAGTTCTTGTGAGCCCATTAGGTTTTCCTAGATGTTAGACTCTGTAGTGTGTGTTTTCTTGTTGTCTTTTGTGTCTTGAAACTGAGACTCGTCTTTGATATTGTGTAGGACCATGCCTAGACGTCATGGTAGGGTTCATGGTCGAGGCTGAGGTGGTGGTTGTGCAGCTAATCACCAGGATAATCCTCCTCAGAGTTCTCATGAGAGTGAGAATGTTGAGCAGTAGGATCCACATGTTAATTAGGTGGATGAGGAACTAAATCCAATTAAGCCAGAATCAGAGGGAGCTTTGTTGCATCCTTTACTTGAGTGGGTTCTTGCTTGCCTTGGTCCTAGATGGGAGGCTAAAAAGGAAGTGTATAGAGAATGAGACAAATCACTTAGGAGATTTTTTGAGACTATGGAGTAGGATGTCATTGTTATAGGGCACATGAGAGATTTATTAAGGGCACACCCTCCCACATTTGATGGTACTCGTGGTATGGAAGAAAAAAACTTGGCTATTAGACTTGGGACAGTGTTTTGCTATGCATCCATATGGTAGCAACACCAGAGCTAGATGTGCCATTATGCATCTTAGAGGCTTTCCCTCTACATGGTGGTGATTGGAGGAGAAAAATCTTCACTTGGAGATTGGTTCAGTATCATGGGATATGTTCTTGGACTGTTTCAAAGCATGTTTCCTATCAAACAATTGGAGACAGTGTCATGTAGATGAGTTCCATGATCTATGTTAGATGGCTATGTCAATTGAGCAATTTGAGCATAGGTTCTATGAGATCAAATAGTATGTCGGGATTGTGGACGACAAGGTTATGTTGGTACAACACTTCATTAGGGGCTTGAATGCCTGTATCAGCGGAGGAGTCCGAGTCTTCAAGCCGAAGATGATGGAGGTAGCCATGGAGAAGTCATGAATTGTGGAGGAGAATTTGATTATGGCATTGGGTGGACATACAGGTGTTCAAATAGGTAGTGCACCTACTACAGGTTTTGGTCTGCATGGTGGTCTGACTTAGATAGAAGGTTCCTCTAGGAACCAACAGACACTCGCTAAGGATGGTCAGTAGTAGCAACAACGTTACCCATAGAAGAATAAGAGTTCTCAATTTCAGTCGGGTAATGGTTCACAGTATGGGAAGAACCATAACTGGTGGTATAATAACTACAACCGTCAAGATCAAACAACACAAAGTGCACAGTCTATAGTTAGCAGAGGCAGTTTCCAGTAGTCAAATGCACCTATGGGTGGCAGAGGCAATGGTTTATTTTCATGTGGTTAGTAGGGACACATTGCGAGGTAGTATCCTATGAGAGGTACATCAGGGTTTGGTCAGCAACCCGCAACTTCGAAGCCGACAGTTGGAGATGCAGGTCATTCTCACAGAGTTTTTTCTACAGTGGATAACCGTCAGGCAGATCATCAGAATACTGTGGTTGAGGCTTCAGGTCAGTTACAGGGTATTAATGTTTCTATTATTTTTTATTCTGAAGCATCTTATTAGTTTATTTCTCCATCTATTGTTGAGTGATGTGGACTCATGGCAGTAAAGCAAGGCATTAGGTGGCAGGTAGCAGTAGAATCTCGTGTTCACAATTGTGGACTTAAGATTGGATTGCTATCTACCTCAGTTGATCTTCGGGTTACACCTCTTGGATCATATGAAATTATTTGGGTATGGATTGGTTGGAATCCCATAGGGCAATGATTGATTATTGACAGAAGACAGTACATTGCTTAGACTATTCTGATGTAGAAGTTGAGATTATTGGTGTGCAGAGACCCATCTCCTTGCGGATTATTTTTTCTATGCAATTAAGGATATGCATGTGTCACGGTTGTTAGTTGTTTGCAGCAACAATTAATGACTTGGAGGTAGGGGAGAGTCGAGAGGTATCTCTTGATGATTACCCTATTCTTGGGGAATTTGCAGATTTCTTTCCCAATGATATTCTGGGTATGCCACCGAAACTTGACACAAATTTCAGAATCGATTTGGTTCCTGGAGTAGAGCCTATATCTCGAGCTCCATACAAAATGACCACACGAGAATTGGAAGAGCTTCATTTGCAGTTGGAGGAACTTTTGGCTAAGGGTTTTATTCATTCGAGTGTTTCTCCTTGGGGACCACCTATCATCTTCGTGAAGAAGGACATACCTCTCAGATTATGCATTGATTATCATCAATTGAACAAAGTGACGGTTAAAAATTGATATCCTTTGCTTAGAATCGATGATCTCTTTGATTAGATCAAGGGAGTTAATTTGTTTTCTAAGATTGATTTGAAATGAGCTTACCATTAGTTGCACATTTCTGAAGTGGATATTCATAAAATGACATTTCGAACTCTTTACGAGCACTACGAGTTCATAGTAGTACCATTCAAGTTAAAAAATGCACCATCAATTTTCATGAGTTTGATGAATGGTGTCTTTCACACATATCTTGATTGTTTTGTTCTTGTGTATCTCGATGATATTTTGATCTATTCGAGAGATATGAAGGAGCACGAGGAGCACATGAGACAAGTACTGCAGTGCTTGAGAGAGAATCAGTTCTTTGTGAATTTTTCAAAGCGTGAGCTTTTCCAGACTGAGGTGAAATACCTTGGTCATGTTATCTTTGGAGAGTCTATTGCAGTGGATCCTTCGAAGATCCAAGCCGTTCTTGATTGGCTCATGCCTACCAATGTACCTGAGGTTCATAGTTTTATGGGTCTTGTCGGGTACTACAGACGGTTTGTTCAGAGGGTTTTTAGGATTTTTAATCCTATTACTTCTCTTCAGAGGAAAGGGAAGAAATTCAATTAGTCAGATTAGTGTCAGTTGTCTTTTCAGACACTCAAGGAAAAGTTGATGAGTGCACCTATTTTAGCCATTCCTAATCCTACTAAGGACTTTGTTGTTTGCACTGATGCATCTTTGGAGGGATTAGTAGGTGTCCTGATGCAGGAAGGTCGTGTGATCGCTTATGAGTCTTGCAAACTCAAGGATCACAAACTGAACTATCCTACTCACAGTTTGGAGTTAGATGAAGTTGTTCATGTGTTGGTTCAATGGAGGCATTTCTTGTTGGGTCACCATTTTGAACTTCACAGTGATCACCGTAGTCTGCAATACATTTTCACACAACCTAATTTGAATGCTAGGCAGAGACGGTGGATGGATTTCCTATGCGAGTATGATTTTGAGGTGAAATTTAATCAAGGGAAGGAGAACGTAGTGGTTGACACTCTTAGTCGGTGAAGGCATGAGCTTTCTATCGTGAATCTTGGATTTTATTTGAGGAGTCATATTATAACATCAATTCCTACAGATAGACTGTATCAGGAGGTGAAGACAATTGGGATCATATAGACCCTTGGAGGCTAGATTCACAGGATATAATCTCGAGTCAGATGGTTTGTTGTGACATTTGGTTCGTATCTACGTGCCACTTGCAGATGGTCTTCACACTTTGATTATGTCAGAGTCACATCGAGCACCTTATTCAACTCATCCTGGTGTCAAGAAGATGCATGCGGATCTTTGAAAGTTATACTTTTGGCCTAGGATGAAGCATGACATCGCTGATTTTGTTTTGAGATTCCTTGAGTTCCAAAGAGTTAAGGTGAAGCACCAGCATCCCACGGGACTGTTATAGCCACATCTTGTTCCTGAATGGAAGTGGGATATCATATCAATAGATTTTATTCTTGGGTTACCTATGTCATCTCATCGACATGATTCTATCATGGTTACTGTTGACAAGTTGACTAAGGTAGCACATTTTTCTTTGGTTCATTCATCCTATAATGCCTCATCCATGGCATAAATATTCATGGAGGATATTGTTCATTTGCACAAAATTCCTCGTAGAATCGTTTCTGATAGAGATCCTATATTTACATCAACATTATGGACATATTTGCAGCATGCCTTAGGTACTTAGTTGAAATTCAATTTAGCTTATCACCTTGAGACCGACAAACAAACCAAGAGGGTCAATTAGATTCTTGAGGATATGCTCAAGATGTATGTTATGGATCAACAAATGCGTTGGGAAGATTATCTCTACTCGGTGGAGTTCACCTATAATAATGGGTATCATAGTTCCATAGGTATGCCTCCTTTTCAAGAATTGTATGGATGTCCTTGTTGGACTTCGTTGAGTTGGGATCGACTTGAGGATAGAGTTCTACTTAGACTTGAGATGCTTCTAGATATGGAGCAATAGGTTGATCGTATCAGACAACACTTGGTAGGGGCGTAGGACAGGCAAAAGAAGTATGTTGATGCTCATAGAGTGGATCGTCAATTTTTAGTTGGCAATAGGGTATTTCTTCTGGTGCGTTTGTAGAAGAGTGATCCGTTATGGAAAAGGCTCCAAGCTCGCACCTCATTTCGTTGGAACATTCAAGATTCTGGAGAGGATTGGTCCTGTAGCGTACCATCTTGATTTATCGCCCAGTTTTGCGCACATTCATGATGTATTCCATGTATTTGTTCTTAGGCCTTATCATCTTGATATTTCACATGTGCTTGACTGGAATGCATTAAAGGCAGAGGACATGCAGCTGGCTTTGGATCCCGTGAGCGTTCTTCAATGCTGGAGGCTCGCCCTCAGGGGTCAAGATGTTGATTAGGTGAGGGTCCAGTGGGATCCTAGTGACAAGGCATCAAATACTTGGGAGGATGTGACACACATGAGGGAGCTTTATCCTTATTTGTTTGCAGGCTTCCAGGAGTAAGCCTTATCCAAGGGGGAGAGGATGTAGTGTCCCTCTAGTTGCTACTATTTGTTTCAGTTTTCTTATGTTTGTTTGCTAGTTGTTTAGCTATTTTGGATACTATATTACATTATTTTAGTTACGACATAGGTGTTAAGTTAGTTGCTATACTCTATTGATGATACATTAGATATTGTGATCATCCGGTTATGTTCGTGTGATGACATTATGATAGACACGTGTGTGTTATGGTTTATGTTCTTTCTAAGTTTTAATGAGGTTATCATGATGTAATTGATGTTTATAATGTAATGATGCATGTCAGTCTTGGTGAGGGAGACAATGTAGCATTACGGTGTGATTATCGATATATGTTGATATGTTTGACAGTGTCATTTTATGCAGTTTGCAGGTACAGGCATCCACTCCACCTGCTTTTTCAGGTCTGAGCATGCCAAGACCCAATGGAAATATGTTGTTCGGAGATAGTGTCAGGTCCTCATTCTTAGCCATCATTCTTGATAGAACAAGTACCCATTTGTTACCTATTTTTGTTTGTTGTTCGTTCTGTCATGTCATTTGTAGTTTCGTCATGATGGAGATTGACTTGTTTAAATTAGTTAAATGATTTGATTAATAAGTATTCGATTCTATTTAAATTTAATTGCGATGCTAGATTAAAATGATTATGTTTAGATTGATTTATAATTAAAGTTAATATTGTTCTATAAAGGTTTGATTTAATGTTTAAAATATTTGATTAAATTAATTTTTTTAAAATAGAATGCTAATTAAATGTAAATGTTGATTGATTGTGCAACTTGAATTCTTTTAAAATAGATATTTTTAGAGAGTTGTTTTCAATAGATTATGCAAAATATTTGGAAACGTGATTCGAAAAGAGAAAAGTTCATCTTGAGTTATTGTTTAATTTGATCTACTTGATCAATTTCATTCGCATGCAGACTATCAGTTAAGCTTGGTGATTGCAATTTAATTGAAAATTAATTAAAAAGGAAATGTTATGTAATTTTGTGCATGACAATTGGGTTTTTTGGAAAAAGTTGGTTCACGACAATATTTTTTGGAAAAAGATTTTTGTTTCTCTGTGTGTTTGGTTAGAAAAATATTGAAGATTGTGAATTCAAAGGATTTTCTCGTGTTGGAAAGATACAGTGTGTGATATCCTATTCTTGGCTTCACCTTTCATCGGAATTCAAGGAAATGCACCAGGTTTTCTTCTGTATTTTCTTTTGTTCTTGAATTCAAAACTTCTAAATGACGTTTATAGTATTTGGTTTTCTTTATGTTGAGCCTGTATGTTGAATAACCTACACAAACAATAGAAAACAAAAACGTTATTGATAAGATTTTATTTAATTGAAGAGAAATATTAGTGAAACATAAATTCACGGAAACCTAGCCTTATATTCCTAAATCTTCAAAATATTGCTAAGATATTCATTATCGGCTTGCAGATTGTTTAAATCCTTCATTGTAGTAGATTGCTGGCATGATTTAATAATTTGAACCATTTAGTTAATTTTCTTAAATCATTTGGCAACCTTTCATTGTTTTGTACATCGTTCTCCCTTTTACCATACTATTGGCGGGTTTAAGCATCTTTGGTGAATTTTCGGTATCTCTTTGGCAATCATTTATCTGAGCTTGGGACTGTCGATTTTGTGATTTGGTATTTGTTATAGGAAGCCAACCTATGTACTGGTTTGCGTTCGGCCTCTATCTTGGCCGATTCTTCTTTTCTTATCCTTCTTTATTCCAGGCTTGTGCGGCTAAATTACTTACAATAAATCTATTACTAGTGTTGTATGCATCATTTTGTGAGGTTGTTTTATGCTCATTTTATGTCCTCTCTTATTTGTATATACAAGCTTGAAGTTTAGTAACTGTTGTTGCTCTTGTATTTTTTTTCTCCCTCACCATGTCTTTGATTGAAAGAAAGAATTTATGTAGCAACCAGTTCCTTGGAACTATTAGAAGTAAGGTTGTGAATGTAGAGTTTTGTTTATCTATGTTATATTTTACTTCACCTCTCCACGCTAATTGCTTTGCAAGATCGGATATGGGATGTCATAATATTTCTTTCTATGTTACCTGCGTTGTGTAACCTAATGTTACCTTCCTTATCCCGGTCGCGTAGTTGATTTCTGGTTATTTTCTTCATGAACCTTAAGTTCTTCTGATTTGTGTGCGATTAAATATCTCGTTTCCACTTAATCTCTTGCCTAAGCTTTGAGGTATTACCATTCCTTGAAATTTGCATGCTAGTCGCTACTTCCATTTTCACATGGAGAGTTAATTGTTATTTGAATATTCTTGTGGATTCATGCGTAGAGATTAGGAGGTTGTTCTAACTATACCTTCAACTCTTGTTCATTCCCTTTATTTGGGTCTCTAACTACAAGTGAAAAAAGTAATTGTTCTATTGTACGCATGTGATGGCTGATATTATATTTTGAAATGTAGGTTGATATGAGTAGTTTATTTAAATAGTACTTCAATCAAGGACTTTTAAACAAATATCATTTGTCTCATAAATTTGAAGTGATAATTATTGTGTGTATTGTGAATTTGCCTCTTATGTATTTCTATGTTTATCTGATCCGAATAACTTGACATGGAAAACAAAACTGTATGATGTTTGAACAATGTTGAACTTAAGTTTGTTCATTGTGGTAACTATCTTTATGAATGTGTTATATATATATATATATATATATATATATATATATATATATATATATATATATATATATATATTTCAATAATTTTCCTTCTATATTAGAAAATTGAATTCTGGTTTTTACGTATTCTAATTTTTATATATGTATATTTATAAAATAGGTTTATTTGAATGTTTCTTTTTAATCAAGAATTATTATTGGAATATCTTATTAATTTAAAACAACAATTTTGACATTTTAGTTTGTCAAGTATCATCATTATTGAACATTATATTCATGATGCATTGAAAGATAATTATGTTTGAAAACTTTGTTTATTTATCGTTGATTTATAAGGGCACTATTGGTGTTGTATTTTTTTTTAAATCTTCAAGAGGCTTATGATAGTTATTTGTATTGCAAAGCATAGGATGCTTGTTTATTTTTGTTCTTTGCAATGACTAGATTTTGGAATTAGCCAGGCACGTTGTGTTTCTCATTGAAGGCGTTTGGAAGTTATATGGTTTCGTCATGTTTATGTTGTGTATATTCAAGGTTTTGTTTTGCATGCATGATGGCTATCTTGTGTTGTTATCAATAAGTATGTACTTGTTTATAGGAAGTGTGGCTTTCATTAGGGGTCGGAACCCTAAGAGGTTACCAAGGTAACCTATCGAAAGTAGATAAACCAGTGAAAACCTTAACTTAAAGTACTAGTCATTAGGTAGTGTTCAACATTAAATCAGATAATTGTTTTGCCTCGCCTTGTACCTTAATGCTTGTTTAGATTAAGGGTAGGTTGAGATAGCATGGAATGGCATAGTCATTCACTTCTTCCTCTCAAAAAGTGTTTTCGATTCCAAATCATTTTATTTAGGGGTCGAGAATTGGTAGAGATTGTCAAGGTAATTCAGAACGAGGATCGGTAATCTAGGAAGATTCACCAGGGTAACCTAAAATAGTTGTGTGATGACACTCTTATCCTTATACATTTCTTGTAGTCTCTTGTGTTGAGTTATAGTTTTCCTTGATGTTGCCTTTGGGAGTTTTTCTATTTTCTTGTGGTTTACATATCGTTATGTCGTTATGTGTTGATCAACCATGTGATGTTATGTTTTTTCTTCTTGTATGTTTGTTGACTGGTGGACCTAATATTATCTCCTAGTATGGGGGGTGGGATTTCGAGTACCACATGGTTAGGAGGAATGTGCTCTATCCTCCATTGGGTCCCCTTGCAGGTGATGCAGTTCGAGACAAGATTGTTCTTGACAGGTTCCTAATTTCATATTGTTCGATGAGTTGGATGCATAGCATGCTCTTGGACAAGGTTGATAGTTGTGCATGATTGTCATCCATATTGTATCTATACATGATTATTCTATGAGACTTCATTGTATTATGATTTGATGTATCAAGATTTGTCACAATCTTGCTTGTTGTATTTTGAACATGTAACTTAGCAATGCATGATTATAAAAGGGGATTATTCATTTGAGATGTATTCATAGGATTTATGTTTATGGTTTTAGGATGTGTTATCCTATTAGTGTATGTTTTCGTAGCATTTTCATGGAACCCTCGGAACGTTGTATACATGTTTATTTTGTTCACATGTTGTAATTGAATGTTTTTTTTTTTTTTAAATGTTTGGTTATTTAGTTATGTTGTGTGTTGGTCTTTGGGTTCCATGGCAAGGTGTTACAGGTCAACTCACAACAACTAGATTTGAATTTGAGTTTTAAAAGTTTAGTGTTCAGATCCATGACTATGGAAATGATGTAGGTTGATTATGTACTAAAAGATTTAATCTAGGGTAGTGAATTGGAGATCTAGGGATTAAAATTAACTTATGGGATGAATGATGATGGGATCAAGATAGAATCATGTCATAAGCCAAATTCACATAAGCATATACCACTTTTAGACTAATATAATTATATAAAAGACACTCTAATCAAAGTGGACCCAAAATATAAGGAAAAAGGGCATGGGTATGCAATTTTTAACATTTCAATTTTCCCCCACTTTGATGTGCATGCGAACTACTCTGAGGATGCATGTCAAATTGAGCCATCAATGAACATGAAAATTAAATTTTTTTAGATAATCATAAGATATTGATATGCTTAAAGGATAAAAATATGGAAGATGATTTTTGAGCTCTCCTTGCAAGGATTTCTTCATAATAAACTTTAAAAATATTAAAAATTATGCAATGAGTAGCATCTATCACACATTTAAAAATAAACGCTACCTATGGGTTGCTTAAAAGCTATATTTAGAAGTACTAAAATTAAAGAGGAGATTGGTAAAAAATTATAACTAATGAAAGTGGTATTAGTCCAAGTAGAAAAATGGTAAGACTTTAAATAGAGGAAGATTCTAACAAAACAAATATGAATTTGTAAATCTTCTTTATAAATGGAAATGGTTATGTTTTGGGGTCATGTAGAGTAGAGTATCTTTTATGAAATAACAGGTCTACAAGTAGCATATTCGTGTAGAAATTTAGCTCATGACATGATTTTATCTCAATCCCATCCCCAACATTACTCATCCCTAGAAGTTGATCCCAATATCTAAATCTCATATTTTCCACTTGCATCAAATCTATGGGTGTGGAATTGATCTAGGCCATTCTATTGTTGTAGAATTGTCTAGATTTTAAATCAAAAATTTTAAAATAAAATGCAAATTAAATCTTGCTTATTCCCTCCCTCTAGCTATTATGAGTCAACCTAGCACATAGTTGCGTTAGTTTGTGTAATATTTTATTAAAATTAAATACATTCATTATTTTATAAGGATAACCTCTAGAAATCATTATAAGGATATTTCAACAAAATAATCATAGTACAAATGTAAAACATCCTAATCACATTGACAACTTGTATCATTATCCTAGGCATAATATATAATTTCTTGGTGTCTTTGATTTTGGTTCATCACTATTGAACTAGTTCATTTAGGGGATAGATTAAGGAGAACATGATCTATAATTAGAAATTTCTCAAACAATGTTTATAGAAAGCACCCTAATTTATCTATTGTAGTCCTCAACTCCCTAACAATTTATCTTTATGGTTCTCGGATCAATCCCACATACTATATCATTTCTAAACTCCTATAGATTAGTTCCACAATGTGAATCTAATAAAATAGAGCACATGCAATTTCTAAATTCTAAGCTTTTTAGAACATTATAAAATCATTCATGTCATCTATAACATCATTTTCCTCTCTTTAGAATCTAGCTAAGCACCTTATTTTATTTATTTAAATTTCATATTTGATTCTAGTATCAATACCGATTCGTTATATTAGGACATGCTTGTTTATTATGATTTAATCATTGTCCTATGATGTTTATGTAAGCGAGTGTGAATTATTTTCTCATTAAAAATGAAATGAAAATAAATGCTTTTAAATCAAACAATGGTAAACCCTAGGACTATGAGCTAGGATTCATAATAGATAATACAATAAATGCATAAATTAATATAGAAATTAAATAAATAAAAAGATGCACTTAGATATAATTTAGATGAAGGAATGTATTATTAAGGATGATTAAAAAATATTTTCTAAGGTGCCAAAAGTTAGGGTACGTCTAGATGAATTCCTTTGAATGTACAAACTCATTATTCTCTTCTTTGGATAAGATCCACACTTTTGGAACTAAATCCCATCTATAAGAATGATTTTATGTGTAAAATTGAACCTTGAATCACAAAAGTGAAATTGAAAGGTGTGATTTTATAATACAATTTTTTTACACTTTGATATTTGAAATACAACAAGAAAACTATATTCACAAACACCTTTAGCGAATCATTTGATTTGTGTCATGTTCTCCTTAGGTAGGCCCTTTGGTGAATCAGTTCACTAGTGGTGAATCGAGATTAAAGATAGTAGGCAAACATGCAATATAATAATCTAATAATAATAATCTTATTTAACTTTATTTATTGAATTCTATATTTTCTTAATAGATTTTTTATAGTTCTTAGCATACAATTTGAAATCATTTGTTTTATTTGACTCATAATGACTAGTAAGGAAAGAGAACATGTACCCAATTTAAGGAATTTTAATTTAAAGTTTTAGGGGTTGGATCGACACTAGTAGAAGTGATCTAGACTAGTTTCACACTCATGGATCCAAACTAGGGTGGAAAATGGAGGATTTATTAAGTGAGAATAGAACCTTGGGATGTGCATGAAAATTGGGGCAAGCTAGGATACTATTATTTTCTAGCATTCATGTAAAAATGCATCACCTTGTAAGCTACTAAATTCATAATGATAACCTAGTCATTGTGGGAGCGAAACATAAGGGAAAAGAGTATGTGTATACAATTTTCATTGTTACACTTTTCTCCCACTTTAAATTGTATGCTTGAATACTTTGATGATGCATGCCAATTTTACACCAAGTATTCAACATGAATTTTTTATTTAAATAAAATCAAAGGATATAAATTTTGATGTCGATTGTGTGTACTCCCATCTCTATGAGTCCTCTGTCTTGAGAACCTACAAATACACAAGATTTTTTTATAATGAGTAGCATATTTCAAAAATTTAAAAATGGCATAATTACAACTTTTAAAATATATCCATGCATAAAATAAAAAGGACTAGGGTGAGATATTTATATTGAGTGAAAAGTAATACCACTTCAACCAAGCATAAAGGAATTTGATTAAATAGACAAATGTAAAAGTGCTTCAACCAAAATTAGAAAATGTAAAAGGGCTTTGGAACTAAGATAAATATGAACTTGAATTCAAAAATGTAAAGGGGTGTGGATTTGGAACTATGAGGAAAGATAAAGTGTGGTGGTAGAATCAAATACAACTATTTGTGGTTGAAATAGAGAAGGTTGGGGAATAGGCGGGCTAACTAATGTCTTAGAGAAGGTCAATTTTTTGGGGGAGGAAGGTGCAGAGTGGTCATGTTTAAGGGATTAGAAGGGTGGGGTGAAGAAGAAGACAATGCATTGGTTTATGCAATTTGATTAATGCACTATATAAAATCTCAAGATTGGAAGAATGGTTGAGGAACATATTTCCTAAGGTATTAACTGGAGAAGAAGGTTTAGTTCCATTATTAGTAGGCCTAACCAAATTATTTAATACTTAGAGACAATCTTATGCCACCTGAAAAAATCCACTTAGGTATAGTGGACATCATGATAAAAATATATGATCAAAATAAAAGAAGGGGTTAATTTAATTAAGATTGGGACAAGGGGAAGTTAGAATATGGTGGGATTGAGATGAATTTTATGAGTAAGGGGGAGTTTATTCAAGTGGGAAAGATGAAAAACATAATGAGAAGAGGGCATGGCCTAAGAGATAAAGACATATATTATGGTTAAAGAGATATACCTAATTATAAATGAGAAACTAAATAAATGATGGAATTGGTTATATGGAATAAATAATGAGGTATAGGAAAAGGTTATAAATTGGGGTTATGAAGGTATGGAGTAGGGTAAAAGAGTGTTGGGAATAAGTAGGGAGGTAATATTCTACCTCAATGTTTGAGTTGTTGGACATATCTAGGGTTGGGGCCACTGGAACTTTTAAATTAGCTAAGCAAACTCTTTATTAGTTTAATAAATTCAACATTAAAATAAGGGGTTTGAAGGAGAACTTGAAGAATGTTCTGAAAACCTCGATGTTGGATATTCTGATAGACAAAATTGTGGACCTTGAGGGTTCCTTCCATGATTTAAAATCTCTATGTGAAGAATGATTTTTTGGTTTAGTATCCAAGATTGCGGGCACTAATACAGACATAAAGAAGCTTCTCCATGCATGCCATATTTCTATTAAGAATAGTGTGGACTCCTTGGAAGTCTTGTTCCAAAAGATTAGTGAGCTCAGGGAGGACCAATTGTAATTTTTTCAATTAATGGAGAAAGAGCACTCGGCCAAGGGCAAAGGAAAAAAAAGGTGTGAAAGATGATAGTAAAGGCCCTACTATTAAAGGGCCTGTTGATTGGAAAAAATCCTTTGAAGCTGAGAAGAAAGAGCTGCTAGACATGATTGATTTGCATAGGAGCCAAGAGCTTGAGGTGGCCAACACCTTAAGTAGTATGAAATAGTGCTCTAATCTCTTTGTCTACAATTTTCTTTTTGTTGGGTCTCGGTTTTCTTCCTGTTGTTTTGTTGTTTTGATGGTGTTGGGTGTTGTTGATGGTTTACTATTTTATCTCTCGTGCAACACTTTGTCTATTTATTTATTTTCGGTTATGGTTTGTTGTTAGTATCCTACTATAGTATATTTTAAGAAACATTTTTTATCTTAAGTTGTAAAGGGTTTTGGGTCCCTTCAAAACCTATTTTTCTTGTATAATCAAAACAACTGGGGAACACCTAAGCAAATTGTTCAGTGAAGAAATAAAAACAAATGGAGCAAATCAAAAGGCTTCATGAAATGAGAAAATTTGGAGGAAAAGGTACACCATCAATACCAATTGATATGAAACTAGAAACAAGTCCCAAAACACCTATTGAAATAAGAAATAATGAGCCAAATTTACCTAATGTAAACCAATAAAACACCACATATAATTATTCACAAAAATCAAAGTATCTAATTAAAATTGATAAAAATATTAAAAAAACTATACCCAAAAAATCTCAAATGTATTAGTAGAATAATTGCTAATAAAATATAGAAAACATTTTTTGAAAGTTTAAATGAAATAGGAAGGTGCTAATTATTTACTAAAATCATAAAAAATCTAAATTTTAGAGATACTATGAAGATCTTGGTCTAATATCATCTAATATAGATGGTTCAAAAAAATATATTCTAATAAATATAATTATAGCATACCAATCCATAGGTTCAAGCTCATGCACTAAATATTGTAATGTTTTTTGACGTGTTCTTACATCAACTATAGTAAGCAATGAAACAAAAAAAAATGTTTAATTAGAAAAACAAGTAGAGCACTAAATATAAATAGAAAATACTATTGAAGGCCATTAGGAGACATGAAACAATTGAGGATCCTAATAATATTGTACTATGAGAATTCCTAGGTAGACTCCCATGCAAAGACAAGGTTGTTGTTGATTCCCTAAGAGAATTGATTAAACAATTTTGGAGGCAAAATACAAGAATTTCACCCAATCAAAGTGATGTTTTAAGAAAGAGAGTTGGATCTTAAAATAATGAATTGTATCCTAAACATTTATTGGATATGACTCAAGCACACTTTTATTAAAATTTAATTGACAGATATCTTTAAATAAGAATTAATCAACATTTTTTTGAGATGACTTTTTTTATTGTTAAAATAAATGATGAACACATAACTTTTTTTGGTAGGGTTCATATGCAATTTTTTATGCATTATGATATTTATCATCATATATGTGATTTTTATTAGCCAAAAAGTAGGTTTCGAAGGGGCCCCAAAACCCTTTACAAAATGAGAAGGCTGCTAGAAAGAGAAGACATTAAGAAACAAGCAGTCCCATTACAAAAAAGAGGTTAAAACAGTAGATGAGCCAACAACAAACAAGCAGCAAACGAGAAGAAAACCACACACCAACCAAAAAGGAAACACAACTACTGTGGATTCTTCAGGATCCTCTCTGCCTCCAAGTCTCTAGTAATGATATTATCATGCACTTACATAACATCATTCAATTCTTGGACCAGAATCATTATAATTTTCTTAATTTTTCTTTTAGTCCAGATACATGGACTAGCTTTTGTGCCTTTGTCCAGGTAACCCAATAGGTTTTCATCCTCCAAATCCTACACATCTTTCCCTTTGAACAATGGCTTCCCAATCCATTTTTTGGCTTTTTCATTTAACATAGTCAACCCCTCTGCACTATTCTGAAGCAAATCACGACTAACATTAACAAGAATGGACAAGTCCGAATGAATCTTAGTCATTCTATGCTCAAGAGGAGCAATTCTGGAATCATGATCCTCTCTTAGTTTTTTTGCATCAACTGCCATTTTCTTGAGGATAGCATTCATGTTTTTGACCCTACTAACCACAGTCATCTCCAATTTACTGTTACCATTAAGATCCACATTGAATTTAGTCAGTGAATCCATCTTGATATTAATCTATTTGACTTCATTAAGAATCCATTTAAAGAGAAAAATAGGTTTGCAGTCCCCTCCCTAGCCAATCTAGCAATATCATTCAAATGAAATAGCTCCCAATTCATATACCCTCCCTGAAAGGTATCAGATTTCTCGACCTGACCATCGAAAAACTTACCACCATGAGAATCAATCTTAGCTTTACCTTTACCCACAGATTCCACACCAACAGGTGACACATCGACATCAACCACCTTATCAGATCTCCACATGAACGACTTCAAAGGCATCCTTGTTCTCACGATTTCCTTTCGCTATCATGACTTCATCCTGAACCTGCTCCTTTCCAACCAAAGGCACGTCCAAGGTAACAAATTCCTTATCCTTACCCAGGCCCAAATTTGGGGAAATCTTGTCAACAGAGGTTTCCCCCACCTTCCTATTCTCACCTTCCCCTGCCAGAATCCTCTTTTTCACTTTAGAAGGGAGGGATGACTCTGCCTTCTTCAAACACTGACTCCCTTTCCTCACCTTGACAGAGGATTTACTCTTGGCCCCAACTAAAGGAGAAACCTCCATTTATAGATCAGTGTGCGAGCCGCTAGACCAAGAAGGGGAAGCCTCTTTCTTGGATCTTTTCCTAGAAGGATTAACAGAGTCTTCCTGGGATCCAAATTACTCCTCAAAATAACCTGACTTGACATCCTCTTCTTCATAATCATTAGATTCATCAACCATTTCAAAGTCAAAGGGAAAATCCTTAAGCTTACGGGCTTTGTTCACTTTGGGAACTTCAATTACATACTTAGCTTTTATATGCTCCATAATAATCAAGAGCATTAACCCCTTATGCAAATAAGGGTTATTGGGGTTCTTTCTAAACTCGAGGATGCCATTTTCTAGAGATAAGAGTAGGAAAAAAGGAAACGATACTAACCTGTTATGTCTAAAATGGTTAAGGAGCATGAAATGATAATCGTAAATGGAAGAGAACATATTGTCCAAGGTGAAGTACCAGATAATCACCATTGCCACCTCTTGTCAAATGGGCTTTATAGATAGTTGATCATAACCTTCACATCCCAACTTATTTTAATCTTTTATTTTTCATTATCTTTCAAGAAGGCAACCATTATCGATTTGGAAGTCGACCCCTCTTGTAAAAATTCATACCTTGAGTGGGAAGACTGATAACGTCTGTAATAAAATCCTCAGTAATATTAATCTCCACCTCAAAAATTCTCAACATCCTATTATGCCACCCATTAACAAACTCCAGAGAAACCTAAGTGTTGAAACCATCTAGCTTCAACATGAAGGGCGTAACCCCTCCCTTCACAAGGATTCCCCAAACTAAGTTATTAACCTTCGTATACTCACAAGTAACAAGCTTCATCCTGCACCTATCACCTCCCAAAACATAGATGACCACAACTTCCTTCTTGAGATAGAAAGAAACCAAGAGAAAATGAAGAATCTAGGAAGAGAGGAGGAAAAGAAAACCCAAAAAGCGAGTAAGACTAACAACCCTAGTACTGAGTGTCATCATGGTCATAACCCTCAAGAATTTTCCCAAATCTTTGCCACAATTTCCAAGATATCTTCAACATTCCATAAGTATTTTCACATTGAAGAGGAAATTATGAGGCGATAAGCTCTCACCTCTAAGTTCTAACCCGCCATCTAATATGTGAAACATGTGATTTTTTATTATTTTTTAACAAGAGTTTGAATTTCGGTGGGAGACTACCATTAGAGCCCCAATGCCTAGGAGAGGACATTCCTAAATTTGCAAGGCAATAAACTAAGCAATTGGCCTCTCTATAAACATGGGAGACGTAAAAATCTTTGAAGGAGTTTAATATGGAGATATAATCCTCAATTATATGCTCAATCGACCAAGAAGGAGGATTGACCTTATTAAAACAATTAACAACATTCACAAAATCTCCCTCCAACTAGAGTTTTCTAATCCCCTTCTCCTAAGCAAGTTTTAAACCATGATAAGTTGCATAAGCTTCTACAAAGATCATCATATATGTGTTACTTTTCACATTGATGATATTTTATAGGAATGTATGACAATGGTACCACCTAAATCATCAAGAGATTTTATTTCAAGTGTGTTATATGAAAGTATGTATGGACAAACTTTTATAAGAAAACATGTTTGAAAGGATCAAGTGTTAGTTGTGGTGGTTTACAATATTTAAAAAATTGTATCCATACTAAGAGAACAAATGAAATTAGAAAAATTTACTATTTAGTTTTATAAAATATAATTTAATAACATATGGATTAAAATATGGCAAAGAGGTAAAGAGATGTGAATGAGAAAATATCTATAGCTAAATTTATGAGAATATTTCAATAGAAAATAGTGTGTGAGTATGGATTTCATATAGACAAAGCTCAATAGGCTGATGAGTAATGTAAATTATGTAAGGACACATTTCCTCTTGGTACCAATGTTTCTATTGTATAATTTGTTGATAATTATACATTACAATCACAAAATAAAGTGAAATAACAACATTGCAACTCTATTTAGGTTACTATTTTTATGCATATACATTCATGGATGCGCCTAATAGCATAAAGGAAGATAAAAGATCTTTATAATCGCTTCTACATCAGTGATGATGAAAATCATTTCACCGAGTTTGTACAAGGTTATTTTTGAAAGTGATAAAATCGAGTGAGGAAATAACATAAAGATAAAGCATAAACAAACCTTTTTACCTCAAATGATCTTTATCCATGGATTGAGCTACAGTGAATTGCATCCAATGCTCCACTTGATTTTCTCCTTTTGTATGATTGTTGAATGGTTGAATTTGGTTTCTTAAACTAACAACATGATGATAGGATGAAGGTGGATTGGATAGAAGATTGGAAACTATAAGGGTTTTAAAGTAGAATTTGATAAAAATGAGAGCACATGCCTTCATTTATATATTCTTGATGGTGAAAATAAAGTGATATGATTGAATTAAATTGAGTGAATAGATTGAGGGCATAACACTTTGATAAGTGTCATAAGAGGAATGGTGGTGTAAGAGCTAGGTGTTCTCACACATGTGTGAGAACACGCGGGGAAGCTCATAAAAGGGAAAAGTGAGGGAAGTAGATGGATACTTTATGACATGTTTAAGAGGTAGGGTGGCTTCACTTGTGTTAGAGATATGCTCACACATGTGTGAGCAAGGGTTAGGCTAGATAGGTTATGACACTTGTCAAGTGATAGAAAGTTTAGTTCTTGATCCATGTAGATTGATTTAATGGATAAGATTGAATGGACAAGGATTGAGGGTGAGGTGGAATTAAATATTAGGGAAAATGGTAATGAAGGTTAATTATCCTAAATCAATTAATTAAGTATGTATTAATTAACTAATTTAGTTGAAGGATTTATTGATAAGGTTAAACTTAATTAAATAAATATAAATTTGTTTAATTAAAGGTAAGGGACAAAGGTGATGAATTAAATAAATAATAAATATTTATTTAATTTCACAGGATGGGGTGAGGTCAAGTGTGGTCAAGCATGGATATATTTAGGTATCTACATTTTTTATATGTTGTATACTAATTTAAGTAATATAAATATCATTTTTAGTCAACACCACATGATAAAATAAGTGCACACCACACTTCAAGAATTTAAGGATGTTCTATTGATTGAGTAGGATGCATGTGATCAGTGGTGTTCAATATGTTCAAAATTTTACAAAGCTCAAACATATAAAAGTAGATTATTATGGTGTAAAAGAATGTGTAAAGGATCCCTAGAAAGAGAAGAGTTGAATTACAAGGGTGGTTCTAAGTTGACAGATGCAATAATAATTATGTAATTATGTAACTTCATAATGGGACTAGGTAATAAAGGCAAGTATATAGTTTGTAGATTTTTTAGTTGGTAGAACAATGTAATATTATAAACTATGAAGATTATTATACAATAATAAGATCGAGTGAATTTCACTCATTTAGAAGTTCAAATGAAAGTTCATGGACTATTTGTATAAGATAGATGGCATGTTTTTATTTTTCATGTATGGATTTTGTTTGGGAAGAGTGTGAGTCAAAAGAGCAGGTTGATGAATGGTATTGTAGATCTTTAGTTCCAATTGAAACATGTTAACTTAAACAAGAACTACATTTGAATGAAATGGAAGTATCAGTTGACTTTGATTATATATCATATCTAGTGCAACCAAGTATTATAGATTTATGAATTATTCAAAATCAATATTTTAGATCATTATATTATATTTTGAATTATTTAGTGGAATTAATTTATGTGTTCAATTCAATTCAAGTCATTTTTATGTAGTTATTTTTTATGAGAATAATGAATAATGAACATATTATTATTTGTGTCGTTGTGTAGTGGAAAAAGTTAAATTGACCATCAAAATCATTGATGGAGAGGATATTAAGTATCCTACATGGTATATTTTTGTTACTAGAACATGGCTTAGAAGGTACTCAATGAAGAAGTAAAATATGTAGTTGTTTGATGACTTCCATACACATAGGAAGATTCTAGATACCATAAATAATTTTCCTATGAGGACCCTAAGGAACTATTGGAGAGATTGTTGAATATGTTTCATGCTTTTGCATAAAAGAAACTCAAATATTTATAGAGAGTAGACCTTATAAATATTAGTATATGAAATGACACAATGGTAGAATGAAAAAATCTCTAAGAATGGAGATATTCCACGTGTATAAGTGTGAGAGGAACCAAATGGTTGTCAAAATATTAGATGAGGAGGTGCATCTAAAAGTACAACTAGAGTGGTTGTAGAGGTTAGACGATAGAAGGTGAAAGAACATGCAAAAGGAATCAAAAGAGTTAGGAAAATGAGGAACATGTAACATAGGTACTATCTATACAAGAAGGAAATGTGAGAGGAACTTTAATTTCCAACCATAGGATAAGAAGGTAGTGAGATAACTACACCAAAAATTACCTCCATGATAATAACACTAGTAAGGAATGTTAGGGTTGGTTAAAACCATCAAAGAAAGAAGTCCTCATGGAGGATGAAAAAAGGAAGAATTTATAGATAAAGGTCCACTATAGGTATCAAGAAAGGTGAAATATGGAGTTTGTATGTAGTTAGACCACAATAATTTTTAAATGAGAAATGTGGGATTCTTGAAGAGGAGCATGCAAGTGTTGATCATGTGATGGTAGAAGAGGAATGTATGAAAGAATGAAACAAGATGGGCATAAGAACACACACAAGTAGAAGATCCTATAGAGAGAATAGAAAGAAGAATAAAGTGCAAGGGGAGTGCATATCTTGGAGGAGGAGGAGGAGGTTAGGTGAAGGTAGGTTGAAACCCATGCCATAAAGAAAAATTATGGCAATTCTAGGGAAGGATAAATGAGTAGAATCCTATCTATATGTGAGTTGAGGTTGAGTAGGATAGATAAAATATAATGGAAGGGGTTGGTGTATGACCTAGGAAAGGTTAAATAAATAAGAATATAATAAAGGTAGGCATGTTAGAATATGGGCATCAAGTATGAGAGATAATTGAAACTATTTCACTACATAGTCTCAAGGATAGTACTACCAATCATTTCTATTTATGAGTAGGGGTTCACACTCTTTCCTACATGCTTCATTAAATAAAAGATAATCCTAGTTTAAATCAATATTTTACATTCAAATTAGAGCATTTTTTTATATATCCTTAGGGTTGAGGTACTAATTAGAGGTGCATGAAGGATGCATGGCATAGAGGAATGAGGATGCACATAGGGTATAGATTTGGTAATGTGTCATAAGCATGAAGGAGAAAAGGAGAGGAAAGTGTGTAAGTGAGTCACATGAATGTGAAAGGATTACACATTGGTATGACAACTCAATTTCTTTATTACACCAACAACAAACACATTCTTACAAAATGTGTCATTTATGTTAAACCTAATATTTCCAAGATCCATATTTTTTTGGGTTGAACCTACGCCAACACATCGAGGTGGGTGGGTGAATTATAGGTGAGGTCCTATTTAATTCCCATTTTTTAACAATCCATATTAGCTACATAATTCTAGAAAATTCTCTTAAATAACCCAAGAGAAAAAAATCCAAACTTTGGAAAAGCAATTCTCTGACATTGTGGGGTCTATGAATGTTTCATTAGGACCTATGATTGGATGGGTGTTCATGCCAAAATAAAATTAGATATCATACCTAAAATCAATTACATATTAGATTCATACATAAATGCCATTAAACTATACAAAAAATCTCTTTTAAAATACACAAGTGGCACCTTGAGTTGCATCAACATTAAAAAACCACCATCAACAAATATAATTATAGATCATAAATATAATCACATAATGAGGAACTACACATTATATTTACCTTGATATTAAATTAGAGAATGGAAAATCTCAAAATTAATGTGAATGATAGCATCAATTTATACTCTCAATCTATCAATAACATGAGACACAGCTATACACCATGTGAAGTCCAACACAACCTAGATCACACTCTATAGCATGAATGGACTAAAACCATACATGAGGTTTCTTGCATAATCAAAATATCTTGAATATACTCTATGCAAGACTCAATAAAAACTTGGATGGTTTATTAGACCTCTACAAGTCATCAATAAGTATAACCATGCCACTAAGGAGTTGAGAGAGGCACTAGAGGCCATGAATATTTTTATCACTATTAGAATTATGAAAAAAAAGTAGGATGGATTAGATAGGGAAAAAAAAAATTATTGCAAAGCCCAATGAATACCATAAATAATTTTCCTATGAGGACCCTAAGGAACTATTGGAGAGATTGTTGGATATGGTTCATGATTTTACATAAAAGCAACTCAAATATTTTTAGAGATTAGACCTTATAAATATTAGTATATAAAATGATATATCGGTAGAATGAAACAATCTCTAAGAATGGATATATTCCACATGTATAACATAAGTGTGAGAGGGACCAAACGGTTTTCAAAATCTTAGATGAGGAAGTGCATCTAAAAGTACAACTAGAGTGGTTGTAAAGGTTAGAAGATAGAAGGTGTAGGAACATGCAAAATCAATCAAAAGAATGAGGAAAATGAGGAACATATAACATAGATACTATATATACAATAAGGAAACATGAGAGGAACTTTAAGTTCCAACCATAGGATAAGAATGTAGTGAGATAACTACACCAAAAATTACCTTCATGAGAATAACACTAGTAAGGAATGTTAGGGTTGGTTAAAATCATCAAAGAAAGAAGTCCACATGGAGGATGAAAAAAAGGAAGAATTTATGGATAAAGGTCCACTATAGGTATCAAGAGAGGTGCAATATGCAGTGTGTATATAGTTAGACCACAATAGTTTTAAAATGAGAAATGTGGGATTCTTGAGGAGGAGCACACAAGTGTGGATCAAGTGATAGTAGAAGAGGAATGTATGGAAGAATGACACAAGATGGGCATAAAAACACACACAAGAAGAAGATCCTATAGAGAGAATGGAAGGAAGAATAGATTTTAATGGGAATGCATATCTTGGAGGAGGAGGAGGAGATTAGGTGAAGGTATGTTTAAACCCATGCCATAAAGAAAAATTATGGAAATTCTAGGGAAGGATAAATGAGTAGAAGCCTATCTATATGTGAGTTGAGGTTGAGTAGGATAGATAAAATCTAATGGAAGGGGTTGGTGTATGACCTAGGAAAGGTTAAATAAATAAGAATAGAATAAAGGTAGACATGCTAGAATATGGACATCAAGTATGGGAGACAATTGAGACTATTTCACTACATAGTCTCAAGGATAGTACTTGTTACTAGATTTTCACCTACAGGCTCAATCAGGAAGAGCCATCTATGTTTCAAAACAAACAGTACATTTTATTAAACCTTCTATGTTACATTCAATTATACAAATGAAACAACTTTACAAGATTACACGAATACAAAATTATTACATTCATACAAGTGAATGAAACATAAAAAATTTTACAATCTTTTTTAGAAATGTAATCTTTATTGAATGTAATCAAATACATGTGTCTCACACAACAAGCCATGAGACTGAATTATTCATTTGATACAAATAAGAATTAAAATATACATGAATGAGTAAATGCTGAAAAAAAAATCAACATGTAACGAAGGTAACCAATCATTGCTTGAATGATTGGTACTACAAATGAATCTGCTCCTGATTGCCTTGCCTTCCTCCTTGTAGCTCCTTGGCCCCTAGGTGCCTGGTGTCTAGTTACCTGCATTGGGTAAATAAATGAGTTAGAACATTAAGTTCTAAGAAATGGAAGGTTGCATTATGAACATACACATCTACCCATACATACATATGTTAATTCCTATGTGCATCAAATGTAATGCCTATCTCAAGTGTCCTTAAAAGCCAAAATAGAAGAACATTATACACACTTAAGGTAGGCATTTTATTTCTAACTTGTTTGCTTCATGTGCAACTACAAGTATAATCATATCTTTGTTTTTGTCTGATCAAATGAGTGGGTTAAATTTGGCTCCCACAAGGGTTGATCCCAACTCGTAATAAGTGTGCATACAAAAATATCATGAGTAAATGTAGATGTGTTATATCATTTCTCATCAATAGCTATAGTAAGAGTGCAATGTATTTCAAATCATAAACATAATTGTTACAAGCTCATAGTTCTATAGAAGATTGCATGAAGAATCATAAATAGTAGAGTGCAATGAATATGAGATGTGAAGAGAATGGAAGTATCTTTTCTTATCAAATAGTATCATGATAAGATCGTATCATAAAGGAAGCTATCAAAGAAAGCAACCTCTTTATGAATATCAAGAACAATGTTTTAAAGATGAAGATGGGCACTACCTCTCAACAAGCATTATAGTTACCTTGCTAGGTATGCATAGTGACAATAAAAGATAGTTTGAGCCTCGTAATCAAGCATCATCAAGAGCATGATCGGGTTTTGATCTATAAGTGTTTTATGAGTGATAAGGAATTTATGACATTCATCCCAAGTGACAAAGTTGTGAATAAAAGCCTACAAGCTGATCTGACAACATATAGGACATTTGACAATACTTGTAATAAAGGCAAGGGAAGTCATTTAGTGAGAGGTAGTGGATGTTTCAAGTGGAGAATATACCATAGCTTATTGAAGAATAATTCCTTAAGATGGTGTACCACTCATAATGATCCTAATGCATGAAGAGAATGACAATGATAGTTGTCAAGTCATGGAGCTATAAGAATATTTCAAAATGCCAATATCTTAAGAGCTTACTCATCACCTTGTGGGAACAATGTACCTACACATGAAATGGTACTCATTGTTATTAAAAGCAACTTAGACCTCCTTGCAATGAAGGTATATCTTGATGGACATATTGCATTGTAATAAATTCATAATAGTGAACCTTCAAATCCAGGCGGTCCACGAAACATCAAGGAGAAACATGTTTGATTGCAGGAATAGACAAAATGCATTTTGCAAGGATGCTCTCAAAACCTTTGAATTAATGAAGCACTTTGGAGCATATCCTAACATTAGGTAGGTTGGTGGTGTGAGGGTCAAATGATAAGAAGGTTCATGAAAGATAGAGGAATTCATAAGATCCCTGGATGTAGTTGGTTTTATTGCCATAAAGTATTACATACTTTTGTGTTGAAGATAGATCGCATCTGTAGACACATAAGTAGAATTTCAGAATGGTCGCGGCCATGGAGATGACCACAAATACTTTTGCAATTGGAAAATGAGTTTTATTTACCCATAGTGAATAGAATCATCTTAAGTTCAAGTTTGCATAGAAAATGTAGAAATATTGCATTTGTCTTCGCAGTCCCAAATGATTTCTTTACAGAGTGATTGCAAATAGAGAGGAAATACCAAAAAGGGCAAGATACTTTCATGATTGACTTACCTGAGTTCTTCTTGTGTTCTTTTTGCATAGAATATGTTGGATATGTTGTTGTGTATTCAGAGAAAATTCCATTGAAGACCTACAAAAGCTCTATATCAAGACCCTTGACGGCGGCACAACTTCTTCTTGAAGCTTCATGAAGAATAAAATGAAGTGTTTCATTTTTTCCTTCTTTTTTCTTAGGGTTTCTAAACCCTAAGTGCTAAATGTCGATGGCTTTTTAGCCATTGTTTTTATTAAAATCAACTGCCAATTAATTGACCCCGTGGCTTTTGAGGTTTTTTAACTTAGGAAAGTATATTATGCCTTGTATTTTAAATGATTATACCTTGTAATTTTCCACATCATGGTGAAATTTTGTGACATATTGAAGTTTTCCTTTTGACCTCATTTTTATGTGTTAACTACCCTAATGGTCAAAATATGAATTTTTTGCATAATTATTACTATAAAAAAAATGGATTGGAGGTGTGATTATAAGCCTTAAGTATTTTTGTTATTATTAAATGCAAATGAAGAGTGATGGTCAAGAAAGGTAGTTGAGAGAGTGGTTATTGCTTTTGAGAGCATATGGGGGTATTAATCAGTTGGTTGCAAACATTTGGAGAGCATCTAGGAGGGTTTTTATTGCTTTTGAGAGCCTTTTGGGGTTGTTTAGTGAGTCACCTTGATGGATAAAGTCAATTTTGAATTTTTCACATATTGTGAGCTCTTTTCATGGAGATTCAGGTGCTAGATTTTAGGCCTTTGGAGTCCATCCAACCCAAACTGTATTCTAGTTCCTTTTTTGGTGACTTTTGGAGGCAGAAGTTTTGATACTTAGTCATTTTTGTCTCATTTTGTAACTCAGTTCTAGCTATGCAATTTATGGAATTAGTGGTTTTTGCAATCCTTTCTCAAATTGAGTATGCTTTGTAACTCTTTTGGAGATATTGAATACAGAAAATACCTTGGCTAGTTTTGGTAATGAATTACTTGTCTTTTCATTCTTTGTGGTTTAGTGTATGTGAAAATATTTGATCAAGCTATTTGTGAAAGATTTCATAATTTCCTTATGGTTTTATCTCTTAATTTATATCTTCTACAAATAGTGTTTTTGAGTAGGTCACTAATTGTGTCAAAAGGGTGCATTTCTACTTGTTGATTGTGAAGTTTACCTTACTTGAGCTGGTTTCTTGTGTTCAAGCCTTTTAGTGAAATACTTATGCAAGAATACACTGTAATGGACTGTGCATATTCACTTCTTACTGGTTGATGTCAAGTGTTGAATTTCTGGTTTTCATTATCTTATTTCAATTAGGTGCATCACCATAGAGATAGATTATTTCATTTTTATGAATATCTTTCTTCCCATTTCCTCATCATTCAGTAGTTTAGATGACAGCTTAAGAAGTCGACCTTATTTGAAGGTTGACCTCTGCTTATAAGTGACCCACAACTTTAGAGGTCTTCGCATGTTACACTAAGGTGTTGGACATCAGGTTCGACAAAGTGCAATTTCAATAGATAGCAGTACCACCACTCATTTATATTTATGAGCAAGGGTTCACACTCTTTTCTACATGATTTATTTAATAAAAGAACATCCTAGATTAACTCAAGATTCTATATGCGAATTAGAGAATTTTGTATATATCCTTAGAGTTGAGGTACTAATAAGAGGTGCATAAAGGATGTAAGACACAAATGAATGAGGGTGCACATAGGGTATAGATTTGGTTATGTTCCATAAACATGAAAGAGAAAAGGAGAGGAAAGTGTGTAAGTGAGGAACATAAATGTGAAATGCTTACAAATTGGTATTAAAGAACATGGAAAGTGCTAAGGAATACCAAAAACATAAATAATTTTACCATGAAGAGGAACGGTGAACAAACCTAAGAAAAACTAGCCTATCTAGAACTAGGTCAATAAAAGGTTGTGTCAATATTTAAGTCCATTATAAATAAATAAAATATATATTGTTAAACCTTGGGAAAAAATTCCACAGAACTCAAGGACATATATCTCATTAGAATATTCATGAAAAAATCATACAATCATGGTTTATAAGAGTCAATATCACTTAACTATGATGCATGATTTAACCTTCAAATTAATCCCATACAACTTGATATAATAATCATCATTATACCCTTCTAAAATACCAAAAAATAGGTTGACTCAAAATGGGGTGATTGAATATATGATGCACCTATCTTTCTTGTTTCATTACGAAAAAGTGATCCCCCAAAGGTAATATTGACTTTCAAACCTTAGGTGAGTGAACCCTATTGGAGATCTTGGTTATTTTCCTTATGACAAAAATAGTAAAATATATCTGAAATGCACTTTGGGGAGAAAAACTAAAAATACTAAATGAACTCAATTATGTAATGTGAAACTTGAATCATCAATTTAAAGCATAACATAATTAGAACAACAAACCTCTATCATAAATGAGAAGGGTAATTTGATGTGTACCAATCACTAAAATCTATTTTTGAGTGTCCTCCTAGGACAAATTCACCCTAGGGCAAATGGTTCCTACTATAGGGATCCAAAATCTGATTTTGCAGTCCTCTAATCCCAGATCTACACTCTTGATTTCTATAGATCTCATTGTCAGAAAGTTGGAAATAAATTCTGCAAGATTTTGTGTCAACAAATTTGATGAAAACTTTGACAACTTTGCAAAATTGAACTTTCAATCAATCTTCAATCCTTCTTCAACTGCAAATTTATACATACAAAGAGAGGGAAAAATTGTTTATTTTTGGTGAATAGGGGTTTGCCTTGGTCAAACCCCATTTTGGTAATTAAACCTTGAAATGAAATCATGATAAAAAGAAGGAATTATGAATGAACACTAGCTTGTTGCAATCCAAGCCCTTTAATGGATTCCCTTGGAGGACTGAAGTCTAACACATCACTCCAAGGATTAGATCTTGCATGAAAAGGTTTGATTGGATGCTTTGATTTGATGCCTGAAAACTTGAAACCTACATCGCAATGTTAGCTCCAAAAACATGCATGAATTCAAATAACTTTTACATGATGATCTTGATCTTGATCATTGCAATAATTGACTGAAAAATGTGCTCTTGAATGCTCTTGAAAATTATCTTTTCTCTTGTGAAAGTTGCCTTCTTGATGGATGTTTTTGAATTGATAAAAGGACTAGGTATTTATAGGTATTTTATAATTTCTTGACAATTAAACATCAAAGGAAGAAAATTGAAATTTGAATTTGAATCATAAAAAATACAGCCAAAATCATATTAAAAATTAGGGTCCTAAACTTAACGAGGACCCATTCGCCCTTGGGCGAATGGGTCCTAGGCCTTAAACCTAGGACACACATTTTTCCAATATGTGTAATTTGATGTTTGTAATTTTTTAATGTAGGTTCTCCTTTTGGGAAATGAAATTAATTAGGATTTTAAATGCATAATTGGGTCAATTAGAGGCTTAGTTAAGTCCAATTACTTAGGGGGATGCAAACATAGTGTGGAAATGTAAAGGTGTACATTTTTTGACACTACATTTAGCCCCTACTTTAGTGAGAGGATGAGCCCTACGCTCAAACTCACACTAAAGTAGACAAATAAGTCAAGAGAGGTCCAAGTGCACAAATTTTGATGGGATAGGATGACAAAGGTCAAGGAGGTTTCCAAGCCCCTAGGATCAAGATCCCATTGCAAACCAACATAACCACAAAAGGACACATTCTTGCAGCATCAACACAAGCATGCAATGTCAAAATTAATGCAAAAAGAAAGAAAATAAAATATGGACTAGTTGTGGTTGCACTGTTGTCCATAAAATGCGTTCACAAGTGAAAACCCATTGTCCACTATTCAAACAAAATATACTCATGAGGGCTATTGAAACCCAGTGTCCACTAGGTGATCCCTGAAAAGGTGGTTGATGAAAAATTCATGCCAAATCTACAGGCTCTCATACGTCAACCATACCAAAAGTTATACCTCTTGATAACTTTGATAAGGTTCCACAAGGCTAGAAAGTTGTATTATGTTAGACACTCATGAAAAACAAAAAGGATCCACTAGAAATAAAGTTGTGTTATGCTTGGTGGCATGTGACATTTAAATGCAATAGGATAGGATATTCAAATGGTTTTTGCTTAGTTCATGAAAGGTCTCACCTTAGGGAACATTGTGCTTAATGTCACCAAGAGAGGATTAGTTGAGGATAAATTATTCATGACTTAGGGAATGCAATCCATAGCATTAACACTAAGAGGAATTTCATATGCCAAGAAAGGTCATGCTCTTGAAGGACATTAAACCCAATATTACCACCAAGAAGACACATCACGTGAAATAAGAAGACCACACTCTGAAGCAATCAATGAGTAGAGACACGTATACCCCCACTTTAAAGAAATTGCTAAACACCATGATGTGAGCAATTACTTTAAAGTAGAACACAATAAATACCAATACATGAGATATTTATTTGGAAATCCCTATGTAAACATATGTTTCTAAAATAGAGCCATGTCGTGGAAAGGAGGTTTCCCCCCATACACAATCCTAAGATAACACATAAGGGATCCATGGATTTTGGTTCAACATATGTCTTTGCTATAGTGATCTTCAATCGAGCTCAGAATCATCATCATTCCCCAAATAAATCATGGAAAAATGAGAACAAAGGAAGAATGACACATAAAGAGTGAAAAAAAGGGAAGCCTTTTGGGTCAACATGGAAGAGACCTAAATTTCTCAACACCTTGTGTCATCCCCAAAATGAAAACACAAGACAAGAGAAAAATAAAGGTTTATGATAGATAGAAGAATGTAGATACAAGTAGAAGAATGTCACAACAAATTTTCTTCCTTTATATCCTTGCACCAACGGAGTGATAGGGTCATCCAAAGTAGGTTCATAAACATATAAATACATGCCAAGAAACAATGTACGAGGGATAAAATTACACACATGGAATCACAAGGAACAAGAAAAGAAAACTAAAGAAAATACTAGTATGGCACATGTGATTCAACCTATAGTAGGTCATCCACATACCAATCTTGTTCATCATATGCGAAAGGTGGAAAACTAGCCAAAGGGACAACGAAAAGTTTCATACTAGGAACAAGTCTATCTAACCCCTTGCCCCCATTAAGTATAGGACAAGGATGAGCCAAGGTGGGTGATGAGAATGTGCTCCTTACAATATAGAAATTGATTTGTAGTAAATGTAAAACATGCAATAGTGAATATGCTATGATTCTACAACTATCACATGGAAAGGAGCCGAGCAATCAATTACTAAGGGATTATCCTATCATATTCATGTGAAAATGGTTTAAATTCGCTAATGATTATCTTTAAGGCACGACACTCATCAATACTATGTCCAAGAGTTCTATGATATTGACAATGAGACATGTTTGTACTTTTTCCTTTTTCATTTTTCTTGATAGGTAATAATGTTATAAGTCCTTTATTAAGGAGTGTATGTAAAGCTTTCTCATTCTCAGACATAGAACAAGGAAATTGCAACTTCTTGAGTTTATAAGGACTTTTTCTTTTGCTTGATTGGGTAACTTTTTGAGGTGGAAGTGGAGGTGAAGTAGCTAAGGTGACCCTATCATCCTTGTGAGGTGTTAACCGGTCTCTTGAAATGATCTTGTGAAAGAGAACACCTTTTCCATTAGGAGATGTGCAAAGGGGGGAGATCTTGATATCCTAACCCCTTGGTATCCTCAGATGGTATTTTCTCTAACAGTTTATAGATTCCATGCTTATTTGTTATGTCACATCCTTTTGTGTTTAAGATCTTAAATCCTTGAACATAACTCTCTTCTAAGTTAATGGGTGTATCGGTAACTCGATGAGCATAAGATAGAAGAGTATCACAATTTTCCTTGTTAACAAGTTCATTAATGATTGATGGTTGAGGCTTGATTTATGCTTCAATTTCAAGATGTAAAAGGTTGAATATATCAAGTGATGGGGTTATAGGTTCTGTTTTCATGTATGGATAAAAGGATGCATTGTTCTCAAGGTTGCAAAGGGATTCTTGTACGAATTATTGCATGATATATTCATCTTGACCTAAGATATCCACTTCATAGGGACATTCATTAGGAGGTAAAGTTTTGTGATGGCTCAATTTCTTTAGGGTCATCACCAAACACACAACTTGAGACATCTACCAAAGATTTTAATGACATCCATAGTTTACTAAAACACATGTCCATGATGCAAGAATGAAATTTAATGCAAAGTTTCAAATCTGATATATGAAGATTTTTTGATTTTGAATGAAAGAGATGAAAAATGATGCCAATTTTGATTTCAAACAATCCACTCAATTTAACCATTTGAACTTAATGGAAGAAAATACAAAAAAAATATGTTTTCTAAAATTGAAACATAGATTTAACAATAGAAGAAAACAAAGCAAAAAGAGATAAATTGACGTCTATAACTTTAAAATACACCTGTATAGGGTCTTATTCGCCCTAGGGTGAATGAGTCCTAGGTTAGGGATTCGAAAAATCAAATTTTGAATTTTTGAGTTAATGTTTGAATTCCCAATTTCAGGTTGTAGATTGTGGTTACAATGACAAAATTTAATAGATTTAGGTGTCCTAATGCAAATGAAATTAGTGAAAAATGATGAACAAAGTGATAATTTTTGGATGTAATTTTAACAAATTTTGTTGATGTAAATGACTAAAAATACACTAATATGCAAGTACTACGAAAAATCAATATAACATGCATGCAATTTTTTGGATTTTTCAGATTTTAAACAATGCAAAATATAAATTTAAAACCATAGAAATGAGATGTAAACTAATGCAATTTTGACAACCCTAAATAGAATTAAAATTAATGCAATTTCAATGCAAACTAATGGAAATCCTAGATCTAGGGTTTTAATGATCTCTAAATCAAAAATTTTATAGTGCAAGAATGGCAGGTTCACCAAAATGAAATGAAGGGAAATAGGTGATGGAAAAAAATGGGTAAACAAAGAATGTATGCACCTATCTTCCTTGTTGCATTTGGAAAAAGAGATCCCAAAAGATAGGATTAACTTTCAACCCTTAGGTGAGTCAACCTTATTGGATATCTTTAGCTATTTTTCCTTATGACAGAAAATGGTAAAATATGCTTGAAATGCACTTTGGGGAGAAAAACTAAAAATACTAAATGAACTCAATTATGCAATGTGAAACTTGAATAATCAATTTAAAGCATAACACAATCAGAAAAACATAATTTGTTGTAAAGATGGTTGGTATTGCACCAAAAGATTGACTTATTAATGCCTGATACAACTGCCAGAGTTAATGAATCCATGAGAGGTGGTTAAACCATGTCACAAACCCAAACACTGCACTGCACATCACAAGGATACCAAGGGTGCACACCTTGCAACAATCCCCCTAGCACAAGCAAGGTGTTCAAACTCATGACTGAGGCTCTGATACCAATTGTTGCAAAGACGATTGTTGTTGCACCAAAATATTGACATGTTAGTGACCAATACTACCGCCCAAGTTAATGAATCCACGTGAGGCGGTTAATCCATGTCATGAACCCAAGTGTTGTGTTGCACAATACAAGGAGACTAAGGGCGCACACCTTGCAATAGACTTCTGACATATCTGAGAAGGGTAAGTTGATGTGTACTAGTAACCAAAATTTGTTGTTGAGTGTCCTCCTAGGAAAAATTCACCCTAAGTCGAATGGGTCCTACTACAAGGATCCAAAATCTAATTTCACAATCCTATGCTCTTGGATCTGCACTCCTGATTTCTTTGGATCTCACTATCAAAAAGTCCGAAATAAATTCTGCAAGATTCTATGTCTTGAAAACTTTGATGGCAACTTTGAAAACTTTGAAAATTTTCACTTTTGATCAATCTTCAATCCTTCTTCACCTACAAATCTGCACATACAAAGAGGGAATTGTTTTTGTTTCTGGTGAATAGGAGTTTGCCTTGGTCAAACCATGTTTTGGTAATTAAACCTTGAAATGAAATAATGATAAAAATAAGGAATGATGAATGAACACTAGCTTGTTTCAACTCACCAAACCCTTTAATGGTTGCCCTTGAAGGATTGAATTCTAACACATCACTCCAAGGATTGGATCTTGCATGAAATGGCTTGATTGGATGCTTGAAAACTTGAAACCTACATCACAATGTTAACTCCAAAAACATGCATGAATGAAAATAACTTTGACATGATGATCTTGATCTTGATTGCTGCAATAATTGACTAAAAAATCTATTCTTGAATTCTCTTGACAATAATCTTTGCTCTTGTGAAAGTTGCCTTCTTGCTAGATGTTTTGAATTGATAAAAATACTAGGTATTTATAGATATTTTTCTAATTTCCCAACAAATAAACATCAAAGGTTGAAAATTGAAATTTGAATTTGAATCATAAAAATACCACCAAAATCATATTAAAAATTAGGGTCCTAAACTTAAGGAGTACCCATTTTCCCTTGGGCGAATGGATCCTAGGCCTTAAACCTAAGACACATTTTCCAAGATGTGTAATTTTATGTTTGTGGTTGTTTAATTTAGGTTCTCCTTTCGTAAAATGAGATTAATTAGGCTTTTAAATACATAATTGGGTCAATTAGAGGCTTAATAAGTCCAATTAATTAGGGGGATGCAAACATAGTGTGAAAATATAAAAGTGTACGTTTTTCGACACTACACGTTCATGCAAAAGTTGCATAATCATGATTCATAAGAGTCAATGTCAATTGACCATAATTCATTAGAAAGAACACTAGGGACACCTTAAGAGTTTGAATCAATGTATAAAATGACCTATTCAACAAAATGAAATATATGTATACTAGCAATGATTCATGCTTCACATAAAATGCATGACACTTGCATAATATTATGCCATACACACCATTCAACCCTTATACTCAACATATACATATGAGATTAATAATGATAGAGAGAGGGGAAGATAAAGGGAAATACACCATTTAAGATATGAATACATATAAAAATATATTGATCTCGTTAAATTTGTGAAGGCATACATAATGTCATATATAGTGACATGAGGCCAACATTATCTCTTAAACTATAAAACATCATCAATGTATATAGCTATACTATGAATTTGTAAGAATGTGCCATAAAGGCATAAAAAATGTCTATATTTGTGTAGCAAAGACTATTAATGATAGCCCGCCTCCCCTCTCTTTTCCTTGTTAGAAAGTGAACCTTGATCCCTTAAATCAATTTTTTGTCTTGTCTCATGTTGATCTCATGTTCCCCACTATTTTGCAGCTCAACCTATATATAGAACTTATAAAATTAGACTCTAATTTTTTTTATAAATAATTAATATTATTTTAAAATTAAATTAGAAAAAAACTCATATTCTAGCTATTCTTATGTGTCACGCTTAGGATCATCAACAAAGGTATGTCCATAGATAAGAGTACCTACATAATTCTATAACATAACAAAATAAATATTTATCAATTATTTTAAAATGCCTTATTATGTGAATTGAGACAAGATAGTGATAGTTAAATGTATACATTCATTCTCATACCTATGTTAGACACATCAAGGATGAAATTATTTTTTTAACACCGAAATCATTTTTTCTCATAGACCAATAGTTGTTATAGCTAAAATCAATAACTAAACAAACAATAATATATTTAAATAAGAAAATAGAGTGCAAATAAATAATAACATTAGATTTTATAAAATAAATATTTAAAACATGCTACAACATACCTCATTGAAACCAATGTCACTTCTAAAACTATCAATAAGCATATTAGATGTTGCAAGTAGGATGGTTGTTGATGTACCATCCTATAACATTAGACCCTAAAATATATAAGAAATGCACAATGCTAATTCTTTTATACAATTTTAAATAAATTTACATGTTAAAATTTTAAGTATAAAATGTAAAATATATGTTATAAATTAATATTAAAATGCTTGTTATAAATCATTGATCACCATACTATCTTCCTTACCACCTTGTATTTCTTAATTTACCTTTATCCTTCCAATACATATATAATGATAGTGAGTGAACTCATGGGAGGTGTTAGCCTCTTCACTATGTGGATCATGGTCTTGACCATAGAAAAATGATAATTATAACATAGGTGGGAGGTAGGAGCACTATAACTCAATGGTATTTATGTCTGATCATCTATTGCACCACAAGGTTGGGATATTTGTGTGCCATGCTATATAAGGGTGTGATCTCCTAAAATTCTATGTTCTAATGTGAGATGCTAAACAACTAATGATGCAATAAAAAGAACTAACACAAAAGAGGACATCTCAATGATTAGCCTAAGAAATGATAAACATGAAAGCAAGATACAAACAAATTGATTGATTATACCTTCATGTTGCTCCTTCCTTGGTTGGCCCTTTGATCCTTGAAGATTTGTGTGCTCTTTGGATGACAAGCTAAATTGAACATGCAAAATGATATGCAAGGTGGATGGAGATATGATAATGGTGTGATACTAAAAGCTATGGAGGATGAGAGCTCAAATGGCAATTTTGTAAGAGTTTTGATAGCAAAATATTGATTCCCAAAATGAGAGAAATGAGGGGATATTTATAGGATAATTTGAATTCTTTAGAAAATTCAACGATTGAGATTGATCCAACAAAGCCAAGATGAAGGGCTATGGTGAGTTGAGGACTCACAAGCCCTCACATCTTGACATGTGGAATGTGAGATGGCCTAGGGTGGGGGGGTGTGGAAATGAGGTGGAAGAGAAGTACATGAGGTGGATGAAGGACAAGTACCTTGTAGGTACCTTGGGGGATGAGAATATTTCCTCAAAAAGGAACTTATTGTCCCCAAATGAGCATGAAAGAGACATTTGAGGAATTTTAGAATTCCTCAAAAATCTCCATGGGAAAAGGGGAAGTGGTTGGAAAAATAAATGTGAATTAAAAATTCACATTCTTAGGAGAGTTTATTGGATAAAAGGGGGTCTCCAAAAAGCTGGAGATTTGTCACATGTGGGTGATGTGACAATTCAAAGGTTCTAGAAGTCCTTGGCACATGCAAAGTGACAAGTCAAGCCTTTTAGAACTTTGCATGGAGATAGGGTAGACCTCGGAAAGATAAAAGTGAATTAAAAATTCACATGGGGAAGAGAGGAGCCTTGGGTGAATAAATGTGAATTAAAAATTCACATGGGAAAGAGAGTCAAGGCCAAGAAAGGCAAGTGGAAAGGTTGACCAGGAAAGGTATGCCAAATGTGGTTAATGATTTTGATTAAGGTTGTGCAAACACAGGATTGTGATAATTAATGAGAGATTAGAGGCAAGTGGGAGATTATGGAGGATGTGACACTAATATTGATTAAGTGGTGCACATCCTAATCACAAATTAATTAATTTAATCTGGATTAAAAGAGGATTATGGAGAATGTGACAAGGAGAGAGAAAAGAGGGATTAAAAATTGGTTTTAATCCAAATAAGTCAAATGACTAAATTAAACAAATTGTCTTATTTATTTAATTTAGAGAAGAAAAGGTGTAAGGTAAAGAATTTAATTTCTTCAATTACATACTTTAGGAACCTTAGGCAAAAAATGAAATAATGATTAAATCAATTATTTAATCACTATTAATGACATAGATGGATAGAGTAGACGATTTTGATCATATGGAAGTGATCAAATTTAGATGTCTACAAAGGGTATTTGTGAGACTAGCAATGACATGGAGAGTTTGAACCTCCATAGTCTTCTTGATGGCTAATGGAAACATCACATGATATATATATTTTTTAGCTAGCGGTATTTATTGAGCTCCCAGTATATCTTGGGAAAAGCCTCCACCTCTACCCTAAAACTCCCTCATATTAAAATAATTAGAAATTTTATGCAGGAGAAAGTCACACTAATTTTTTCTCAAAAATTAGAATTAAACCTCATGGTTATTATGTGGAGGATGGTTGAAGACCATCCACCACGTATCCCATAAATTATTTTGTATATCAACATGATTGAACCAATGAATTGGAAATCTCTTTAAATTCACTAGGAGGGGTACTTTGATTTTGGGATCAATAAAAAGATCACAAATTTGGGCCTTAGTTATATCTTTTGTCTTCACTTTATTGTAAGATAATTTTTTCGCATAAAATTGGTAAGATGATTATCTATGATATTACCATCGATTAATTTGATTCATGACTAAATTAACTTTCTTGATCATTTCTTCCAATGATTAAGTAATTAAGGCATGTCATGGGTTTCCTATGAACACCTTCAATGATGAAACTACTTCTACAAGTTGATGTTTTTTGTTCCAAAAGTCCTAATAATTCTTCTTGAATTTCCCTAGGTTTTATTGGAAGGGTAGAAGGAGATTCGAATGATACAAGTATCTCTTCAAATATTTCTTTAACTATATTAGGTTTCAGAATAGGATTTATAGGATATCATATTAGAAAAATAACATATAATAAATGTATTCCAAAATAATCAAATTTATGAAAGTGTAAACATCATTTGATTAAAAACACAAAAATCTTCGCTTATTACCTCTCCTTTGACATGGCATTGCAAAATACTTGGAGTAAGGATCAATTTGGTGAAATTCCATTGCATTTTTCTCAATGAAGTAATAGTTTTCTACTCCTTGCCAAACATACAAATGGATAGTTGGGATTTTATTTTTTTATGACACAATAATGTGAGCATATTTTTGTGACAATATATGGGCAAACTTTTTCTCACAAAAATGCACTCATGTTACTTCATCTTTAAAATAATGTGAATGCATTATAGCTGAAATGAGTGATTTAGATGTTTTTTGTTCCCCTATTTTTGTGCACATACCCAATAGGGTCCTTATTGTTTCATATAGAAAAAATAAACATGTTGAAGTGTGTAGGAATATTAGGCACACCAAATTAAAGATAAATATTGAGTTTGTCCTGATTATTTGTCTTAGGAAATAGTAATTTTATTTCTATATATTTACTATATGTAATTAATATATTATTAACAATAATAAAATATAAAACTACACTAATATAATCTAAATAGTAAATACAGGAGTTGGAAATGGAATTAGAAAGGAAAATATTCTATTAAAATAAAAATTAAGAAAATAATTAAAGGAGGAAATGTTTGATCAACAATTTAAAGATTTAAATAAACTCAATAGGTTAGAGAGAATGTCATTGAATGTTTTGAGTGAAATCTAATCATATTTTTTTTGGCAAGATACACTACAGTATCACCTATTGTTGTCATTGATGGAAACTCTAATCGATGATCAGATACGCACACTATCATTTGATCACACCCAAAGAAAGATTGAAGATTAATCAAGAAGAACAGAGTATCTGGTAGCACGGTGTTCATCGATCTGTATGAATATTTCATGTTATTATTTTATGTTGTGCATCTCAGGAAATGTTTTTTGGTATATTATCTTTGTTACTACTAAAGCACAATGGCTCGTATCAATTCGTGTGGAAGTTAGATGATTTGGTTGGCTTATTCTCAATTTTTCTTGTATTGGAGCCGACTTCATGAATGTATTATGTTGTGGATGTATGAGAATCAATTGGTTAAGTATTTTTGTATTTGTACATCTTTGTTTGGGTCCTCTCTATGTCTCAACCGACTTTGGAGGATGCACATAAATATTTAATTAAGGATCTAGCCGACGATGGTAATTATTTTTGTGTTCTATTGAAGCCGACAAAGTGTAATTGAATTTTATGTTGTGGATATATATATAAGATCATCTGTATCATTTTGCATGATGTATGAGTTGTGTATTGATGCGAATTATGGATTAGAGTAGAGTAGAAGAGCGATAATGTGCAGTTTCACTTGCGCATAGAGAATTTGTGTTGTGAGTGTGAGCAAAACAAAGTAGAAGTGCAGAATCAGTCTACAAGACAAAAGATTGTATATTGTGCTTAACCGAAACTATAATTGGGCATATGTAGATGCTATTTTTCTTAGTTCAAACTCTCAAATGGTTTTAATCTGATTTTCTCTATAAGGCAGCAAGCCTTCCCTTTGAGCAGTGAGCTCTAGGCAGTGTGTCTGAATGCAAGTGCATTCCCCTTATTGTAAACTTCATTTGAGTATACTCAGATTAACTTGTGGATTGGCCATCCACCATGGTTTTTCCTCTAACAGGGTTTCCATGTAAAAATTCTTGTGTTATGGCATTGTGTTCATTTTCTTCATGTTTATGCATTATGGTTGAATGTTGTTAATGCTTTGAAGATAAAGGTTTATAAAGTTAATTTTTGCACAACACTGATTCACCCCCCCTCTAAGTGTAGCTTGTTTCCAACAATTGGTATCAGAGCTAGTTCCTCTGAAATAAGTCTAATCACTCGAGGATATATTGGAAGGTGTTTCAATGGATTCAAGCAATCTTCAACAATAGCTTTTGGTGGCCCTGGATGATCTTAATCAGTCAAAGGCTGAAGTTTAGAAATTGCAAGAAAACCTCTCAAATGCTGAGAAATTTATTGATTCTCTGAAAGAAAAAATCAATAAGTCTAGAGAGAAGAGAAAGGAACTATGTGATCAAATCAAGCAAAGTGGCAGTAAGAGCATTGGAGAAGAGCAACTCAGTCAATCCCTTAAAGAAAAGACAAAAGAATGTCAAAATCTTACCAGAGATAATACGGTCCTAAAGCATGAGATGAAATCTAGCATGATGAAGATGACCAATGAGATTGAAGACATAAAGAAGAATGAAGAGAACCTAGCACAGTCCCTGAAAGAAAAATCTAAATTATGTAGTTGATTGGATGATGAATTGGAACAATCTAAAAACACTGAAGAGGCACTTGAAAAGCAGATGGATGATCTCGGAAATGAAATTGCTACTGCAAATGAGTACAAAGCCAATTTCAAAGCTAGCTCTGCCATGCTTGATGAACTAATTAGCAATTTAGCAGTAAGAGGACTCATAGTGACAAGCGAGGTCTTGGATATGAAGAAGGAGAAAGTTCCAGATCCGAGCAAAAGAGATTCAGACAAGGAAATCAAATGAACAAATCTGGAAGGTATCTAGCAAGGCAACCTAATGCTCAAAGATTTAATGGATATTATTTTAGTTGTAATAAATTTGGACACATGGCTACTCAATGTAGAAGTAGAATGAATCAATGTGGTCCATCATTCTTAGGTCATTATTTTAATTGTCATCAGGTTGGTCATAATTCAAATGAATGCAAAAATATGAAGAATCAATTTCATAGAAATATCAAATGCTATACATGCAATAGACTTGGCCATACTGCTAACCAGTGTAGATCAAGAGGAAATCAGTGGAACAACTGGTCTGGAAAAATAAATGTTGTGTGTTATAACTGCAAAAAAATTGGACACATTGCTACATTTTGTTGAAACATAAAAGGTTCAGTAAATCAAAGGAAAAACATGTAGAAGGATATCAAAGAAAAAGGAAAAGTCACTACAGATGTGGTCAGACAATAGATGCATAAGAAATGGGTGAAGAAATAACCCTTTGTTGAAGAAAATGTGCCAGCACCAGAACTTGCTTCTGGTAATTCCTCTAGGAATTAGTTTTAGGCCCTTTGGCCTAGGGGGAGTAGTCAAGAAAACCATTTAACCCCCTAACCAGTAAGTGACACCAGATGTGGATGTGTACAGTAGATGCATATATTCTCAACAGATGTTGTTGAACTCATTGGAGGAAGTGGTATGTCATATTGGAGGTCTGTAGAATATTTACCCGTCATAGTATATAGAATCAGGGTAATCAAATGTATTAGGGTTAAAAAAATTATTATGACAAAAGAGTTAGGTATGCAAGTGATAAAAGTTCATTTCTACTCTTCATTTGTCACTTTTCATTTGGAGAAAAGAATTTTGGAGAGCCCTAAAGTGAACCTTGATGAACCGAGGCAAGATTCAAGTGTGGAAGTGATTCGACAATCAAATTTTGATTCAGCGAAAAAGGTATTTTTCAGAAAACTTCATGAACTTGTGATTTGATAAAAATGAATACTCCTCTGGTATTTGGAGTCAAGGAAAGACCTTGTCCTAAATTCAAATGGCATCCTTACAAGTCTCTTGAGACTGATCCATTAGGAGCATTTTCATTTGTTTCGTACGTAGTTTTACACACATAAGACATTAGGGTTTATATTCACGCCAATATTGAAGAGCTAGGAAGTTCTCAACTATTGAATTTGTACAATAATCATATCATTGGTGAAGATTACTATGTAAAGCCAGAACATAAAATCCTAGAAACAAAGAAGTTCACACAAATTACCAAATTTCTCGTGTTTGAAGAGTCAGAGTGGGTTTGTTATGTTTTGAGTCGAGTGCATGATGAATTTATGTGGCTTATCATTCCATTTAAAATTACAAAGGAAGCTATTAGTGTAGTAACCGATCTAAATTCTTTCGGTGGACTACCAATTCTGAAGCATGTGAAAAACTAAACAATCATTGATGCTACAGGCTCTACATATGACAGAAGGGAAATGGCTATTGATAACATTGTCGATATAGATGTCAAATTTGAATCTATGGTCATTGGATACAAGATTTCTCATTCTAGCTGAGACAAATCTGTGTCCGACACAACAATTTATGTCACCTACCAAATGATGAAGGAAAATGCAAATTATGATCTATGTGAACTGTTGAGAAGTCAACTAATGGAAAATCTTGCAAAGATTAAGAAAGATAGAAAAAAATCTTTCAAATATGGTAACTTGATTTTGTGCTTATTTTGTTATTTCATGGGTGAAGTTCTAGGAGTTGGAAAGGTTCAATGGCAAAAGGACAAACCGGTAGCCGCACAAATCAGAGATCTATTGTACAATTTTGCAGATACCAAAACAAAGAATGCAACTATTTGGGGATACTTTAAAAAATTTCAAGCTATGATGCAAGCGAGAGAGAGGATTCCCACCTCAATTGTAGAGAAGTACAAAGATTCAATTTTCTTCATGGTGGATTTTGATCAGTGTATGATGGAAGTTGTTGATCCAAGAACTATCCGGATCATGCCTATGGGGTATGAAGTTGAAGAGAACATTTTGGACATGTATGCACAACATTTGCTATGTAAACCTCTAGACTCGGCAAAAGAAAGGTTCAGTACATATGCTGAGAAGGACATACAGGTTCACAACGAGCTCAAAAAACTTGTGGTTCCTAAAATAGTCAAAAAAGAGGTAGAAGTTCTTGCAGAGAGTATGGGAATATCTGCAAAACTATTAAAAGAAGCTAGATAGAAAAGGGAAGAAGTTGAAGCAACAAAGCAAGCAGCTAAGGAGGCAAAAAAAACTCAATCAGCTGGTTCAGCAGCACCATCTATCTGAGCTAGAATAATTAGAAGCTTTGCATCCCATTCAGCTCCTACAACAAAGTCCATCCCTGTAAAAACTGAAGCCAAGGGATCCGACAAAGAAGGCAAAAGGAAGAAAGTTAAGAGAAAAAGAGTGTATATGACAGTTTCTGATGATGAGGAAACCGAGTCTGATGAAGATGTCAAAGAAATCAAACATCAAGGCACCAAGGCAACATCTGTCACAAAGGGAAAACCCTCTGGTGAAGATGTTCAAGCGAAGAAAAAGACAAAGACTGACAGTTCAAGTATGTCAATTGCAGAAGTTGAAAAGGCATTAGTCAAAGATGGTAATCTCAAACCACTATGTAAATGGTATGTGTCTTTTGATGATTTTGATAGAATAATTCTTGAAGAAGCAACAATAAAACACATGAATATTTTCAATAAATTTTTGATAGAAATCATGCCTAACCTGCCCAAAAGTCTATATGACATTATAGAAATGAGGAGACTTAATGCCAGAACAAAAGAAGAATAGATGAGAGAAAGGATTCTTGCAGAATTGTGTCTCATGATGTCTATGGATGGCATGTAGGCACTCTTGAATAAGGCGAAAAAGAAATTTAAAAGCAAAACAAGGGTTAACAAGCTAATGATTGGTCTAACCGATGAAGTCACAAAAGAAACAAAGTGAATACTGAGGGAGATACTATTGAATGAGAGAATTGATGTTATAGCTGAGGAAACTCATGTTGATGATGCCCCATTTAGTCCAGAAAAGGAAGCAAAAAGAAGAAAATTTGGGTACAGTTGAGGATTCACATATTCCTCTTACAGAGGACAACATATAAATTCCCATGGAAGTTGAGCTACCTAAAAATGTATCAGTTGAAAAGGTAGAGATCCCTGAAAAGAAATCAAAACCTGTCATTGAGGAAGAAACAATTTAAGAAAAGAAAGATGATGTAAAGCCAATCCCAATTGAGGCAAGAGACACTGCTGAGGCAGTGAAGAAATTTTTGGTTGAACAAAAAGAAGAATTGGATCCGGAATTGATAGAAGGTCCCATTGACCTGTCCACCTTAATTTTGATCTAGAAGATGAAAGTAACTTCATTTTCTCAAGCACAAGCCAAAGAAGAGCTATTGAAGTCACACATTGAAGATAGTAAACTACTAAATCTTGTATCTAGAGTATTGGAGAAGATAATGCCATCCTATGTGAAAGATCTGACTAGTTCCTCCTCCAGTGAATTGAAAAATCTTATCAACTTGATTAGTACACACTTTGAGTCACTAGAAAAATATGGTATGGTGAAAGTACATAAAGAATTTGACGTCAAAAGGTTTAGTGGATTGAAAGTATTGATTGCTAAAGATAAAAATGTTTTAGCCACATCTGTAAAGAATGTACAAAATGCTTTGTCAGAAGGTGGTAAGATCTACAAATCATGTTTGTGTTTTTCAAATTTTATTGAAGCTAATGAGAAGAAGATCAAAGATTTGGAAAAATAGTTAAGTACTATTTCTGAAGAATTTGATCCTCTAACTGGTGGTATTGGGAAAATAAAAGGTGAAGTGATGTATGCGCTTAACAATATAAAAGGATTGAAGCATGAGAATGATAAGATTGTTGCTAGAGCATGTGAACTCAGAGGCATAATTGGCCCTAAAATTGAGATAATGTCAAGTGCCCTAAAGGAAGGAGAAGACACTATGGAAATTGGTGATCCGGCCAACTTGGAATCTTCAGAGACACAGTCCTACCTAATCTGTGGTCATATAAAAATCATGGAGAGTCTCAAAAGAGTTTGGGATGCTAATCTAATCCAGCTGAAGAAAGATTTTGCAGATATTTTTCAACTTATGTAAGTTAAAGAAGCATTTTTTGCGTAATAGTTTTGATTGATCCATTTTTGGTATGCAATCCATGCCTTTTCCATTGATGTCAAAGGGGGAGAAGAGTGGATTTAAAAATGCTTAATCATCTCAGGGGGAGAATTGTATTTTTGGAATTTTGTAGTGTAGTTTATCTTGGTACTAATTTGAACTTAGTCATTTTTCATTGTGTTGCTATCAATGCCAAAGGGGGAGATTGTTGGCAAGAGACACTATAGTATCACCTAATGTTGTCATTGATGGAAACTCTAATCGATGATCAGATACGTACACTATCATTCAATCACATCGACAGATAGACTAAAGATTAATTAGGAAGAACAGAGTATCCGGTAGCACAGTGTTCATCGATCTGTATGAAGATTTCATGTTATTATTTTATGTTGCACATCTCAAGAAATGTTTTTTGGTATATTATCTCTATTACTACTGAAGCACAGTGGCTCGTATCAATTCGTGTGGAAGTTAGATGATTTGGTTGGCTTATTCCCAATTTTTCTTATATTGGAGCTGACTTCATGAAGGTATTATGTCGTGGATGTATGAGAAGCAATTGGTTAAGTATTTTTGTATTTGTACATCTTTGTTTGGGTCCTCTTTATGTCTTAGCCGACTTTGGAGGATGCACATAAAGATTTAATTAAGGATCTAGCCAATGGTGGTAATTATTTTTGTGTTTTATTGAAGCTAACAAAGTCTAATTGAATTATATGTTGTGGATATATATATATATATAATATCGGTTATATCATTTTGCATGATGTATGAGTTGTGTATTGATGCAAATTGTGAATTAGAGCAGAGTAGAAGAGCAATAATGCGTAATTTCACTTGTGCATAGAGAATTTGAATTGCAAGTGTGAGAAAAACATAGCAGAAGTGCAGAATTAGTCTGCATGACAAAATATTGTATATTGTGCTTAACCGGAACTGTAATCAGGCATATGTAGATGCTATTTTTCTCAATTCAAACTCTCAGATGGTTTTAATCTGATTTTTTTTGTAAGGCAGTGAGCCTTCCCTTTGAGTAGTGAGCTCTAGGCAGTGTGCCTGAATGCAAGTGCATTCCCCTTATTGTAAACTTCATTTGAGTATACTCAAATTAACTTATGGATTGGCCATCCACCATGGTTTTTCCCCTAACAGGGTTTCCACATAAAAATCCTTGTGTTATGGTGTTGTGTTCATTTGCTTCATGTTTATGCATTATGTTTGAAAGTTGTTAATGCTTTGAAGATAAAGGTTAATAAAGTTAATTTTTGCACAACACTGATTCACCTTCTAAGTGTAGCTTGTTTCCAACACTTTTGAAGTTGGGGCATTATTTCTTGCAGAAATAAACATTGTTGGTTGTCTTGGGTGCTACTACCTACACTTATGAATTATTTCCTCCACGCAAGGACTTTTTCTACTTAGACATTGGTGTCCATGTGTCTAATATTCTTTAAAATTTATGAAAATTATTTCTAAAAATCCTTGATGTTCCATGTGCTTGTGGAATATGAATATTGATCTCTAGAAAAAATATTTAACCAATTAAGAAAGGGTAAAGAAAATTTTGAGTGCATGTTGTAGAGTAGACTACCCCATCCAATCCCCTATTTGGCTCATTTTAGCATTAACAATATCACATGGGAAATCTTAGGATGTTTGAACCATATTAAAAGTGTAAATGGTGTTGTACATGTAGAAAAAAAAAGTGTCTGGATTATAAATTGTATGAGTTATTCTATGTAGTGATTTCTGAGTGTAATGAAGGTCACATAAAATGGAAAAGGGGGGTTAGGAAGAAGGAAAGGATTCAAATATGCAACATGAAGTAATGGTAAATGATATTGGCTATGTCATTAAATGAACATGGATAAAATGAAATAAATTATGGCTTTATGAGAAGTAGGAGGATCGATGAAGAGGGAAAACAAAGAGAGAAGAAGTATTTAAGGAAATCTATGAATTTGTGGTATAATGGAGTATTCCAAACATTGTATTCAAAATTTTATCTTGTTATCTTGCATTAAAATGAAGTTTCCTTGAACACTTGATAAAGATTAAGTGATAATAAAGTAACTTGTGAGAGTTTGGAACCAAGCTAAACATAGGATTATATGTTGATTCCAATGAGATTTTCATTGAACCATACTAATTTTTAGGGCTAGAATGGTCATTAGGGTTAAATTTTTAGAGTATTCATGCATTAGCTAATAATTAATTAATCTTTAATTGATTATTAGTCTAATTCATTTCATGCACTTAAGCTAAACTTAGGAGTGCTTTTTTATTTTAACTAAAGTGAGTTATTATTATATCATTTTGTCTCATCACACAGGATGACAACACTTGTCATGATCTAATCCCTTTATCATTTAGGTTGCTCCTATAAAGCACTCACCCTCATTGTATTATCTCTAGATCTCCTTAAAGACTCTTGAGGTTCATTTTATAACATTTTCTTGTTGAGATATAGAAAATAATTGTTTACAACTCTCTTTACATAGGAGGTGTTTTTTTATTGTTTGATCCTGCATCTCATGTCTATTCACAATTCTAACATGGTATTAGAGCATGGATTCAACGAAGCCCTTCTCATATTTTGAGGGTTTTCTTCAACTAGGGTTATAGGGCTTCAAATATGGAATTTTCATTGTTTTTTTGTGCTATTTTTGGAGTGGGGTGTTTTTTGGTGTATTTTGGCATAAAAAGGACCTCAACATTACATTCAGGAGGCCATTTTGATTATAATGTTTCCTTGTTTCATCGTCAAGAGCTTCTGAGGAAAAAAAAATTGCCACATGAGAATGTACGACCCTTGTATGACAAATTTAAATAAAGTAAAAAAAAAACCAAAAAACAATGTACACTTTATATAGTGCAATCACTATATTTAGTGGCCCATGCTACTCTACAACAAATGATCACTGACCATTGGCAGTAGTAGATTAGCTACTAATTGCTAGTGGCTTAATGTTGCTAGCGCAGGCAATGTAGGGGGCCTCAAATTGTTATTTTCAAATATTTTTTAAATTTTCCACCCAAGGTCACATGGGCGACCAACACCCAGCCATTGGGGGCTAAATGTTTTCATTTTTAAAAAAATTAAGAAGAATTAGGAAAATCACAAGAACTTTTCGCTCGAGTATCAAAATCAGGAAAACAAGATATCATAGAAAAGCTAGTTCCAAGAACTATCCAGTGGTGTTGGTTTTTTCTCAACCTTTTTGGTTGGTATATTTATCACCTATCAAAGTCAGATGTTTTGTTTTCACTCTCAAGCTCACAAATTTTGACCAATTTCTTCATTTTTCATGATTCTAATGGCATTGGAAAGATCTTTCAAAGCTCTTCACAACCATCCATGCACTTTTTCTATATTTTTCATGTACATTTTAATAAATATTTTTTTGTGTTTTCACATTTTGGTGAATTACTTGGACGTTTTAGCTCCTAGAAACTTCTTGTTTGCATGGGATGATTTATTTTAGGTTGTTCTACATTTATTTCTAATATGTTTTCCTATTTGAGCATTTTAAGCATCTTTTGAATGAATTTATCTTTTATAGATGCACTGATATAAAGTGTCATTCTAGTTTTTTTTGGAATTTCAAACATCTTGTTGTGCCTATTGTACTTGCACTATGTTATAAAGTGTCATGGATGGGTTGTGATTTCCTTTATTTTACCATCACACTTTGTCAAGCGAGTGTTCCTTCCATGAAAATGTTGAATCCTAGTGATTCTTTCCTCATGCATGGGTGCCTTGTTTGCATGCCCTTTTTATACTCTTTTTTGCACCTTCAAATGTTCTTTGTTCTCCTTCATGCACTTCTTAGTGACACAGTTTCAACAGACCTGTCTTGGCTCTATATTTTCTATATTATGAGGGGTTTCTACTTTTTGTGCTAATGCTTCCTTGTTTCATTTTATAGTGATCTATGTATCTAGTTCTTATTTTTATGTACTAGGTGGATGTAGTTAAGCTGGTCACACATGCATTTCAATGAGATGGAGTATTTACCATATGGATATTCTTGGATTCCTATTTTTGGAGGTGACCTTCCATTATCACTTGATCAATATTCTTGAAACTATTGGTACTTGTGTCATTTGTATATATGACTTCCAAATGTTTGCCTTTGTTTGTCATTTGATTCAAGTAGTGTTGTTGGGGGCACTCATGCAAATTTTTGTCTTCTTTATTTTTGTAATACCCCTCCATTTTGCTTCTTGTTCAAATTGTTTTATGCTTTGTTAGCTGTAGCTACTTTGATACTTGATACATTTTGTTATGATGTTTTGATCGCTACTATTGAGTGACAACTATTATTGTGTGATGTGTTTATCTGATTATTATTTCACATGCTTTAATGGTTTAATGATATTAGTAGGGTTAACATGAGATTTAATTATGAGATTATTGATTGTGATGTTAATGTCAGTCTTTGATGAGTGTATTGGTGAAGCAGACGGGTTCGCATCACTCGCTTGCGAGCGCCCTGTGAATCTGTGATTTTCTTCTTCACAGTGTGTATTATATGTTGGATATCTGTATGATGTTTATTTGGTTTTCAGGTTGTAGGTACATGACATCGACTCCACCTGGTTTCACAGGTTTGAGTGTGTCGATCCAACGATTAAGTTGAACGGGAGATAGTAGCTAGGTAACATGTGTCAGGTTTACGCACTAGCCTTAGTGTGTCGTCAATCCTGATTTTTGAGTCATAGTTTATCGTATTTTAATGTTATTTGTTCCTATAAGGCGCGTGATTATTAAATCATTTTTTTAGAATAATTGTATTGGTTAAAAGTGGTGATTATTTTATATTAAATTAAAATTATGCTTAGATGTTATATTTAAAGTTAATAATAAAATTTTATTTTATTTAATTAATTAAATTTAATCTCAAAAGGGTTGAATTTAGTTATTAAATAATTAAAACTAATTAATTAAGTTTTATTGAATTAAATTAAATAGAAGCAAAAATTGAAAGATATTTGAAATTGCATTTTAAATTGAAAGTGGGTTTTCGAAAATGCAAAATTAAATTAATATTTAATATTCAATTTTGCATGCAATTAGATTTAGGTTGTTTAAGATATTTTTGATTTATGACTCAAGTGCATGTGTAATTAATAAGAAGAGTTTATTGAAAATTCATTCATTCAAGAAGAAGATTTTGGAAGAAAAAAGCTTCTTGAAGGCAGAGAAGAAATTTTGGGGAAAATTGCATAGAGAAGGGTTTGAAGAAACTTTTGATTGTAGAATTGATTTGAGGAAAGTCTGTTTACAATTGGTTGAGCTTTTGGATTGGATTCATTGCACGGTAGAAGAGAATTTGTGAGATCCTTGGAGGAGGCTTTGCATCAGAAATTCATTTTTTCCTGTAGCTTCAAAATCCAGGTTTTGTTCTGTGATTTTTGTTCTTGTTATGTTTAAAACAAATTTATATTGTTTAAAGAATCTGTTGTTGAATTCATTGGGAATTTGGATTTGTTAATGGAAATTAGATTTAAATTAATCTAAAATTTGGGGAAGATTGTATAAATATACTGTAGGATTTAATTTTGTAATTGGGGAAATCGTAGAATTATTGTTAAATTTAAATCTTAGATTCTGCATCAAATGTAGATTGTTGAAAAAAATTTAATACCTTTAGAAAACAATTAGATCTGGTTTTGAAAACAAATCCCCTGTAGAAACTTTCGATGGAAAAATCAAGATCCGTTTTAATTTTCCTACTTTTCTATTGTTTGAAAATTAAAGGAATGGTTTTAAAATAATTCAGTTTTAAATCTCTTTGAATTTAGGAAAGATTTTGAAAAATTTTATTCATTTTCCTGTAACTGGTTATTTTTATTTATTCTGCCCAATTTTACCAGTCAGAAATTCTGTGTAAATATATATATATATATATATATTTATTATTATATGTATTATATTTTTGTAAATATGCATACATATAATATATAAATATATATATATATATATATATATATATATAAGTTTTGTTATGTGGATTATTTTTTTTTGGGAAAAGGTTGCCGTCGGCAAATTTTTTTGTTATATTCTAGATATTCTATGCAAATTTATTACACAGGCCATCAATGGCGAAATTTATGTTTCTGTGTTTTCTCTAAAAAAAATAATTAAAAATAAAATAATAAATAAAGTTGTTTTAGTGGATGGTGGTCATGACCCCACCACCCACACTACCCCATGGGAAGGACACACTGTCCCGTGGGGAGTGCAACCTCCCCAACCACCGGCGGTCGACTGCACTATGTACAACTGACGAATGGGTGATCGGTACCATCCGTCTGACGGTGTACTGTCCGATCACTGTCATTTGGTAGTAATGCGAATTTTAATTCGTATTTAAAATCTTTGTTTTTATATAAAAAAAATTATATAATGTTCTTTTGTTTAATTTAGGTTGTGAATATTTTATATTAAATATTAGTATATAATATTTAATATAAATGTATTTATATATTGAGAAATTAGTGTTTGACTATGAAATTTATACAAATTAATTAATATTATAGTCTAGTAATTTTTAGAAAACCAGAGGTTTAATAAACAATGTTTAATGCAAGTTTATTTTTAAACATAGTTTAGTATATAAATAAAATATATGTAATTAAATATATAGGGAATGCTGCTTATATATTTAAGTATTTACATTTTTAATATTTTGTTTTAGACATATGTTGCATGCAAAGTTTTTAGACAACAATTTAAACTAAAATAAATAATGTGCATGGTTAGATAAGATTGAGAAAAGTATTTATTTTAATGAAGGAATTTATTGGTTTTAATGGAAATTTAGAAGGATATTATTTTAATTTATATGAGATGCATTAATTAGGAAATGGATTTAAGATATCCAAATATAGTGTTTTTCATTGCCAATGCATTTTGATATTAAATGTCCTTGTGTTGATTATTTTGGGAAAGGGTGATTTGTGTTATAAATTGTAAAGTCTTCCAGAGGTTATGGGTTGATTATTTGTTAAGTCAATCGTTCATTCTCCCTTGGGTAGTGCTTTATGTGTTTGTTTCCTCCAAGTATTGGAATGGGTTTCCTTAATTGTTGCCTCCTAGAATAGGAGAGATTGCGTTGTTTAGTTCAGTAGCACTTGAGTTACCCTTGGAGTCTAGTTTTGTATATCGTGTTATCCATTAGAAGAGTGGATTTTGTTAGGGGCCGGAGCCCAAAGAGGTAAACCGGGTAACCTTCAGAAGTGATTTAAACAAGTGAAAATTAAAGTAATGTACTTAGTTGTTTAGGATGCACTTCACATTAATCAAGATAATTTAACCTCACTCATAGACGCAAGGGCTTGTTTAGACTTGGGGTGGGTGAGAAGGCCTGGAATGGCAAGGTCAACTATCTTGTCCATACAAGAGGTAGTTGATTCCGCATGAGTGAGTATGAGGGTTGGGATTCAGTTGAGGTCACCAGGATTACCGAAGCCTATGAAGAATTCCCAGAGGATATCTCATGACAAACCGTGCAATGACACTCTGTCTAGGATAACATTGAGTTGTGTGTTTTGTGTATGGATTCTTTATCATACTTGATCAAGTTTATGTCTGGAAGCAATGTGACCATGATAGTGTTAGACTTATATTGTGCATGTGTTTGGTTGAGTCAGTATGTGTCAGTATGAGTCTGCCTTTGGTTAGAGGTAGTAGATTCTTTGTTCATGTTGCGTTGTTACTATCTCCTAGCATGGGGGGTGGGCCTTCAGGTACCACTAGGTTGGGTGGAACATGCACCATAAACCGTTGGGTCCCCCTTGATCTTCAGTACATGGAGGTGAGACATCCAGTTGGACAGCTCGCGGATCTTGTTTTCGTTTCTAGCACTGTTGTATTTCAAAATGTAATAAGTTGGTTTTACCCCTCTTGTATTTATGAGGTGGACTTATGTAATTGTAACACTTATGTATTTATGACTCATTCTGGAAATGAGTGTTGTAATCAGTTGTTCATGCAATGGATATATGTTATGGATGTTATCTTCTTATCTTGTTATTTATTTATGTTGAATGAATGTTTATTAGTTGAGTTATTTAATGCAATAGATTTTTAATGTTGTATGTTAATGGGGATTTAAGTGATATCGGTTACGTAGCCTTAGGAGATGTTGTCAATTGTAGATGAACATGTATGTTTAATTCACTTTAATAAAAAAAAATTAGTACACTTTTATTGTGAATTGAAACTTCCTCTAGGGTTGCGTGGCGGGGCATTACAATCTTGATCATTATCTATTTCAAGGGAGGTTCTTTATTTTAGCACTATAGCAATCATCATTTGATAGTTGTCTACAACTTCCTCATGCTTCAATAATGTAATTCTTCATGTTCTTATTATTTTTGGGATATTGTTTTGGAGGCTTCTTAGTCCTTCATTCAATTTTCTCTCTTTCAAAGAGGAGTTTTTCCCATGAGGTTTTCTCCTTTTTTTCTCTATTGTAGGAGATTAGATTGTTTGTACATGGGTACCTCATTAGACCTTGTTTGTTGGGACCCATCATGCATTCTTTGCTTTTTATGTATTTACTTTTTAGAGTTTTTAGCTACTCCCTAAGTTCATCATAAGGGGGGTGTTAGATTATTTGTGTGTTATATTATTCGTGCATTAGCTAATAATTAATTAATATTTAGTTGATTATTAGTCTAATTTATTTCATGCACTTAAGCTAAACTTTGGAGTGTTTCTTTCTATTAATTGAAGTGAACTATTATTAGATCATTTTGTCTTATCCCATAGGATGATGACACTTTTCATGATCTAATGCTTTTATCATTTAGGCTTGATCTTATAAAGAACTCACCCTTATTTTATTATTTCTAGATCTCCTTGAAGACTCTTGAGGTTCATTCTGTAAGTTTTTCTTGTTGAGGATATATTAAATCATTATTTGCAACTCTCTTTGTGTGAAAGGAATTTTTGTTCATTTTTGATCTCGTGTCTCATGTTTATTCACAATTCTAACATAAAAAAAATTATAAACATGAATACGAGTGTCGAAGGATGGTGTCTAAACACAAGCAATTGGGAGATCTTATATCCTAATGGTCTTAGCTACTTGAATTTATGGAGTTATATGGGATGAGTTCTTAGGTATTTTTGTATAAATTTTACACATCTATGATTAGTAGAGAGGATGATATGCCTAATTATTACTTGGGGTGGGTACTAAAATGAGTACAAAAATATAAGGTTAAAATTACAAAGGAGGCATTTTTTGACCTTACTTTTAACCCCAAATATAGTGAGTTTATGACATTAAGTGAAGAATGATGCTAAAGCATAGAAAAGTAAAATATAATGCATAAATGATTGAGAATAAGGTAAAGGATATCGAAAAATGATTAATAAGAGTTATTCACTCTTTGTCATCTCTTCACTTTACTTCATGCAAGTGACTCCATCTTCAAACTCACCTAAATATATATATATATATATATATATATATATATATACAATAAAGAGGATTATGTAAAAATAAATGGAAATTAAAATCTTGAAATGAAAAGGCAATCACACATCTCCAAAGTACTCTAAGTAACTACTATAATAGCACAATAAACATGGAGAGAGAAGAGCTATGAAGGATCACATATGTGAAATTAGGAGGCATCAAATGAGTCATTTAATAGAATATATATTATAGACACCTTATAAAAGAATTGAGTACATCATAACCTTCAAAATATTTAGAGAGAGAAGGGGAAAGAGAGGAAAATCATCCCATATTGGAACTCATCTATAAAGCAAAAAATTAGTCTATTTAAAGCACTTTCAATCCATGAAACCTTCATGACCTAGTCTTAAGATTTGTGGAAACAATACAAACAAGTTGAGATAGGAGAAAGGGTAAGGAAACACAACCTAGTTTTGGCTAGAATGGCTTTGGGGGTTAATAGATGATTAATATGGGGAGTTAAAAAAATAGTCTAAATTATCTCTAATGAATTTTAGGTTTGGATTAGGATATGATATATAGAAAGCTAGAAAAAAAGGATGTACACTCACATTGGCTAGATGAGTCACATGCCTAGATAGAAAAAAAGTTTTTGGTGATGAAAGGGAAATGAAATATGATGAAATGAAGGACTATTATCCTAAAGCACAAGTTTTGGTGACGAGGGTTTGTTTTGAAACCTTTGGGTTCTTAGGTTAATATACTAGGAAAGGGTGAAAACGAGATGGGGGAAGGTTTTAGTTAAAAATTAGGATCAAATAAAATGAAAATGGAAGGGTACTATATTGGAGGGGTAGAAGAATGGATGAGGAAGGGTTCCCTACAATTATTTAGAAAAATAATTTCATTTTCATGAGAAACCTATAAAAATAAATTCATACCTTGCTCAAAACCTTAAGAAATTAGGACCTATCTATGAAGAATCAATGTGGGTGAATTATTTAAGCAAGATAAAATTATTTTACAAGATAGAGTTAGAAGCTAAAACACTTAATAAAATTTTCTAATTTGATTACTAGTTTTTAGTTTATTATTTATGATCTTAAAGCATTATCTGATTCAAATCTTCATCAATATTTTGTGCATTTTTTGGTTATAGAGCTAAGTACACTTATTTCTAGTAATCAATTCTACTACATAATTAATTAGTCAAAGTTAATTTTTCTTATGTATGTATTTTATTGGATTAACCTAAATTAAATATTTTAGTTCCTTTGGAACTACATTGTGTTACCTTTTCAATGTAATTTCATCATTCATCCAAATTTTCTAGCAACTTTAAAATTTTCAAAATATCTATGTATTAGCTACATGATGGGATTCATATTATTTAAGAGAGATTTTAAGCCTTTCAAATTAGAATGTTTTTATAAAATTGTATTAGTGAGGGTCAAAAACATCATATTCAAATGCCAAAATTTTAAAACACCAATTTTTTCTTATATGATAGTTGAATTATTATATCACTATGCTTTAGTGAATTATCGTTACAATACTTATTTTTCTATTACATGATTAATCATTCTTGACATGTTGTTTGTTCATCATGAGTTAAAAAAGTGATTCATATTTTGAGATCTATTATTATTCATATCTCTTTACCATTCTTCTAGCTTGGTAAATGATTACACGAGAATAAGGTGTGTGTAATATTTGTTGATTATATATTAGGATTATTAATAGTACCTAATTCAGATCCTTTGGTGTATGTGTTAAGCTATTTTTTATGATTTGGAGGGGCATTGGTTATACTTTGGTAAATATATTCACCAATTGAAGATGATGTAGCTAATAATAGATGGATTCCATAACTCTCATTTGATGGGAGGGGAAGTGTTAGATCAAATTTTAAGTTGAGATTAATTGTGATTTAGGTATTTAGTGAGTTCCCTTCAAAAAATAGACCGAAAGGTGTTTGTTAATGATTTTCATGATCTAATTTGATCAAAGGTCTTAGTCTGATATAAAAAGATAGGTTTTGATATAAGTATATTTTGCTCTCATTTTATATAGTTCAAATATTAGGTAGATGTTTTATACTATAATTTTTGTTAGGATGAGAGAGTGATTAACATGATTGGAGAATCATTTAAGTGTTGCATGCCTACTTCCATGTATATGGATCATATGTTGATGTTGAGTACACTTAGGCATCAAAATGGTTGTATTAGGTACTGCCAAGATGATATATATATATATATATATATATATATATATATATACATATATATGTGTGTGTGTGTGTGTGTGTGTGTGTGTGTGTGTGTGTGTGTGTATGTGTGAAATAAGAGGTTAGTATGCTAGAACTATAGTATATATTTTGAAATAAGTTAATTGAAATATCAAAATTTCAAAATCTCCCTTTTAAATAAAAAAAATTGTTAAATTTTTAAAAGTCAGAATACATTTTTTAAATAAAATATATGCAAGAAAATTTCTTCTTTTAATAACTTCATTGATAAATCAATAAGAACATAAAATTTTACGTCGAAGGGGTATCCAACTTGAACAAGACAAAGCTAAAATTTTCAATCAATGGTATATATCGCATAAATAAGCTTGGGAGATGATTGAAACATCTACAACCATTCGTTTTCTGCAGATTTTATTTATGCCCAAACTTTATTTCTGCCCTTACAACTATCATATATGCCAATCACTTTACACTTGGCAATCACATTTGCTTGAATGTTTCTAAAGCATTTTCAACAAATCCATTTTTTGCTTCCAATTCACATCTTGATATGATAATTGAGACCTATCATAGTCCATGAAAACCCAACAGTGCAATCAATTTTGTTGTAGGCCCAACGATTTACAGATAAGCTTGAGTAAATTAATGATGACAATAGATTTCCTTTAGATTTCCCTCCACCACAGCGTTGTTTTTTTAGTAATGCAACATAACTGCATTTTCATTGTAGTAGGTATAGGATATTTCAGGTATCATAAATGAGGGAGAATTTTGCTTACCTTCATAGCGTCGTCTACTGAAAAATGCACTATAACTGCAATTAGGCTACATTAGGTATAGGATATTTTTACTCCCATTTTCACAACCAGGATATTTTTACTGCATTAATGCACCATAACTGTTGGCCATTTTGCATCGCCTCGTATTTTCTATAAATAGACTTTTAACTATAAGAATACAAATACCAACAGTTTGCTACATTTATGAAGAACAAAGTTGCACAAATTTTGTTAAAGAGAAGGATTGTAGAAGAACAAATTGCAAATTGTACGACATTGAAGAAGAAATCAAGTATGTTTATTTTGTCTGCTCACTCTACTTTCACTACTTTGCATAGTTTATTTACTCTTACTTGTTTCCAATATCTTTGTTCCTATTTCATATATTCTGAGATGATTTTGGTTGTACGTTCTTGTCTTGTAAAAAATCACAATTAGGGAATTCTAGTAAACAATGAAAGTAATTTCCACAACTCTTCGACTCTTCAAATATTGTAGAATGCTAGGGATGATTTTAAGTGTTGTTTTATTAAGTTACATGCATATTGTTCTATTTCAACCAATATGTCTACACAAAATTAAATAAGGCAAATCATCGTTTGCATTTAATTTATTTCATTTGTTGCCTTTTTAGATTATCTAAACTATTTTCTATTTCAACCAATATGTCTACACAAAATAAAATACTACCATAAAATTATTTGACGTACCCCATTGCACACCTAAAATGCAATAACTAATTTATATTTAATATTAAAAAAACCATATAAATCAATATATAATTGAAAAAATTATTGAATGAACAAATATGAATGTTGATCTTTCTATTCATACTCGATCAATCACTAAATTTTAATTTTTTTCAAAAGTGAGCCAAACTAATAATCCACTTTATCCCAATATTTATATAACCAATTTGCCACATATAAACTCACATGTCTTAAATCTATACAACATTCATCCATTTTCTTCGAAGCTTCTTTTGTAGAGTCCATTGTCCATGCATCTAAATCCGCTTTACATCTTTAGGAGACACAAAGCATTCGTAAGCTCATACGTTTGAATGAGTGCACCTAAAAAATGCAAATTTGGTTTCCACATAAAGTTTGCAAGTCAAAAAGTAAAGTAGCTAAGCAGGTTCCCTACAAATATTGTTCATGATGAGGTGAGCTACTAGTAGAAAGTAGGTAGAATAATTACTATCGAAGTGTCCAACCAAAAAAAGTAGACTAATGGGGCAAAAAAAGAGCCTAGAGTCCCAAAAATATAGTGTTTAATTACTAATGCATGAACCTCATAATCACACACAATTTAAAAAATGTTTTCCAAAACAAAAATAAGATAGCAAAGTTGTATGTGGCAAAATTCAAAAATGTCAAACTATTTAGGTCAAGTTAAAAATATTTGAAAAAGTATTGTAAACGTTGAAAAAAGATTGAACAATTCATAGCCCTCAAAGAACACACAAAATAAAATTGTTTTTTGAAAAAATGATCTAGTTTGACTAATTTAATGCCAAAAAAAACGTGATCTAAAATAAAAATATGGACAATGAGAGAGGGATGGAAGGGTGGTAATAGTGGGTCCCACAAAATGTAATGCATGGAGAAACATGCATATCATGGAGTTATTGGGTTTTACTTTGTGGGCATCTCACTTCTTGATATGTTTGGATAAGGAGTCACTTGATGAGATGGCATCAAAATTCATGTGTAGAAAATGAAAATATATATAATATCATCACATGTTATAAATAGTGAGAAAAAATATATATGAATGAAGTTATGTATTAAATATGGCAAAAGGATTTGTTTAATAACAAAGTTTGCAAGAAAACACTTATGCATCAAATATGGCAAAAAAATTTATTTAATAACAAAGTTTGCAAGAAAATAAATATTTGGTGCTATTGGTAAGAAAAGAGGAACTATCTAATTAGTAAATATTACATTACATGATTCTAAAAAATTCAAAATTCTTTACTTAACATAATTAATAACATTCTTATAAAAGGAAAACTTTTCATATGGAGGAATGTATAGAATATTGTCATCTATGAAATCAATTAGGATGGTAGAAATTTTTAGAGTGAACAAGGGTTGGAATTAGTATAGATTGCATGTGTTAAGAGTTGTTTGTAAAATTGAGTTATCAATTTACAAAGGGACAAGGTAAGGGAATCATAGGTTGATGAAAGAAATCACAATTTTGTATTTAATATATTTTATAAAATTAGATAAAATATTGACAGCTACAAAATCAACTATGATGGTATAAATTTTTAGAGCGAACAAGGGTTGGAATGAGTATGGATTACATGTGTTGAGAGTTGTTTGTAAAATTGAGTTATCAATTTACAAAGGGACAAGGTAAGGGAATCGTAGGTTGATGAAAGAAATCACAGTTTTTTATTTGATATGTTTTATAAAACTGGATCAAATAAAGGATTTTATAAATATTAAAATAAAAGTATGTAATTAGATTTAATCCAATCACATGTGAATTAGAACAGATAAATGATAAGAGATTGATTTTAAAAATAATAATTTGAAAATATAAACGTGATAAAATAAAAATAAATGGAAATGAAATACAAAATTAAAACACCTATAATCAAATTGAGAAACTACTAGAAATGAGTTCTCGATGACCTTAGGAAAAACTAAACCAAATTTGAATATCAATGGAGATAAGGTTAAACATGTCAACCATAGGAATATTGACCCAAGATAAAAATAAAAAATAAAAAATTCCTATGTCAAGTGTAGGAATATTGACCCAAGATAAAAATAAAAAATAAAAAAATCTCATGTCTAAGTGTAGGAACATTGACCCTATTTTAAAATTTATTGAAACTTTCAAGGCATGTAAATGTGATAATGAAAGAAGTTTTTCTAAGTTGAATGGCTTCTTATGAGAAATAGAAATAGATAAATAAGGTATATGTTGCTATCCAAAACTTCCATAAAAAGGAGACAAATAAAATAATACAACTAAAACCCTTACACTTATAAAATTTGATGAGAATAGATAGGCATGCTAAAGATGACAAAGTGAAGCTCTTTGTGAAATTAGGGAACTATAAGAGTTGATTTAAGGTAGGGTCAAATGCATTAGGTATAGGAATATTGACTCAAGGGGCACAATAGGCCTTGGCTTAAAATTAGATGATATTTAAATAGAAGTTATTTCTCACACAATTCTAAGCACTTTTTAGTATAGCCATCTTTTTGGAAATGCCTAAATTCTTCCATATTTGAATTATAAACATATTTTTATATAAAAACATTGCAAAATGGAAAGGTTAATTGGGAAGCTACTAGATGAGCCCACTAGTGGGTATTCCAAAAATATCTATGTACAACATGATCATGGAAACAATATATTAAAATATAAACTATAATATGCATGTAAACACACATATTCAAATCAAAATCCTAACTAGATAGAAGATGGAAAATATAAACAAGAAGGTGAAAGAGATAGTGGGACAGGGAAAAGAGGAATCAATAGCAACAAGAGGGATGGGAAAAGGATTGGGAATGGAGAGGGAGAATGAAAGGAATTTGGTTGATATTCTGTGAAGAATAATGGAAATAAGATGAAATGAATAGAATAAAATAATGGAAGTGTAATGCTCTAAGCTTACACTCAAGACTTTAATGGATAAAAAATAGATAAATATTTTATGTGTTTAAAACATGACACATGTTATTTTACATGCTAATACGCACACAAAGCATCATGACAAACACATAGATAGAAAAGATAATATCACCAAATTTGTTACAAGCAAGGTAGCACAAGTGAAAGACTCCATTAATCAAGTGAAAAAATCACCATGATGATCATACCAAAGGATGAAACTTTCTCCATAATGACTATTGGAATGGGTCCATGATCTCATTCTCTCACAAAAACATGGAGTAGGATGAAGGTGACAACTACCTCCAATCCATTTCATGGGAATTCAAATGATACCAAAACATAAGGGGTTTCTCAACAAGGAGCGAGGTTGCTCAACTAGGAGGTACAAGTATTCAATTAATAGGAAGTGCATGTAATGTGTCGCCCAAAGCACAAGGAAAAAATTGAATGAATATTTTTTTGAACACAAAAACCACAACATAGAAGATATGACATCAACTTGTCACACTTGCACAATAACATGCACACAAGCATAGTATGAAACACAACAACCACACAATTATCTCACCATTTTATAAGCAAGGTGAAAACAATGGAAGAATAACCACTCATGGGATAAATCCATCATTAAGAACATATACGAGAGAGAGAGAGAGGAAACAACACCAACACGATGGTCGATTACAACCAGCGATCGCATTCTCTCGCAACACAACTCTAGGATAGGATCTAAGAGAATCATCAACCTCCAATCCACATCTTGACTCACTTAACAATTCTAAACAAGGGAAAACCTTCACTATAGGATTTCAAACTAAGATATACAAACTCTTCACTAATTGGAATGATAATAGGTCACTTCCAGACAACTACACGCTTCTTAAGACATCTTATCACAATGTGACATCACACAAGCAGTAATATACTATAGTTCACACCTCCTCAAGACCTACGAGGAATGTTGAGAACATTAACAAGAAAAACCATGGAGGTTTATAACCTCCCCGAGACTTCACAAGATGAGGTGCACAATCTCCCTAACCTTAGGCTTTCCAATCAACAACTTTAGAAGAGTGCACACAAAATGATGCAAGAGAAACCACAAGTCCTCAACAAATACACTTAAGGAAAAGATCTAAACACCCCTATATCCTTGGAACCATGCTGAAAAACTTCCATTTACATGGTTTACCCATATGAGGTCCTGAAACTAAGAAGAACGAACAAGTCCTAAGAGAGAGATAACTTGACTAGGATTTTGAAGGTCTAGTCGAAAAAAATTATTGTCATGTGAAAAATACATAACATAAAAAAAAATATAAAAAATTGAATCAAGAGAATAAAACCCTTGACTAACCATGGTTAAGAGGGTTATTATTCTATTTTGTATGGGAATGAGACTACCCAAACACAGGACCAGGCCACCCAAACAGAGACAGGAAATTTTGAACTTATCATTCCTCACAACTAGACCACCCCACTATCAACCAAGTCATCCCAGCATGATACCAAGTCACCCCACTCTTGACAAAGTCACCAAAATAAAGTTAGCAACTTTTCAAGTGAGTTTGGAGACTCTTGAGCAGACTAATTTGCCCATATGCAACACCAGGCTGCCCAAACTCATTGGAAGAGACTATAATTCATTTTAAACCCAAAATAAATGTTCCTAAGTTCATTTTAAACTTCCAAGGCATAATCATACATTTATGATTATGTCTGACACCAACACTGAGGCATGTAATTAGGCTAATCTACTAACATTTACAAACAAATTACAATCCATCTCAAGTGAGAGGTTCTTTTAAAAATTATATTACAATTACAAAGGAGAAGGACTCAGTTTCATTTTTATGTAAAATTACATTGCATTTAACTAATTTCAAATAAAATGAACAAAGAGAGTAGGAGATACCGATGCCACTTTTTCTCCTCGAACCTTCGAACAAAAATGATGGTTTCCATGCCACCCTATTGTGTGAAACCAATTTAAGGTTAACTCCCACCATGCTAGGAGATGGACACAAGGCCCAAACATACTCACACAAGACACTTGGGATAAGGGTACACACTCATGCCAATCACAAAGTAAACATCATAATCCACAAAAATAAGAAAAACAAGAACAATCAATCATCACACAATAGTACAAAACACATAACCCATTTGAATGACCACAATAAAATATCCAAATACTCACATTGGTTACATTCACTAATGGAGGAAATCATCAAGAATCGTAATGCTAAAGGACTAAGTCCAAGGTTCATCACAATTGCCAAGCTCAATGTGGCATGAAAACCAATGCAATCAATTTAACTCAACGAAATTTTTGGACATAATCTTAATTGATTTAACATAAGAATTCATCAAGGAGACCTCAAAAACCCCAATCCAAATCATTCAAAATCACATTAAAATTACAAGTTTTCTAAGTTTCATTTAATGTCAAAAACTAAAAATTTACCCAATCCACTAAAATAGCTTGAATTTTTTTTCTCAAAATTCAAAAAATTCAAAAAATGAAAGATACCCTTTGGGTCTAAATATGCCCAAAAACTAATTTATGCTATCAATTTTGAAATTCTAGGAATTTCTTAATAATTTTGACATCATAGCAATGCATTTTAGAAATTTTTAAAAATGAATGAATACAATTGATCTACCAATAAATTTCTCATTTAAAACCAATGAAAATACATTTCCTACTTCACTAATCACATACAAACCGTCCAAAAATAATTACCAAATGAAATGGAGAAGAAATGAGGAACTTACCTAAAAAATTTAACAAAATTTGAATTGCAAGAAACTCCACACATACTGCACAAGGAAGAGAGAATCCATTTCCATGCACAAGCACACGCCCATTCCTAATCCATTTCCTCAAACCTCACTCAATTTGACTCACAATTTCCCTCTCAATCAAAAAACAATAATTTGGGAGAGGGGGTTTTTTCCTTCACAAATTTCTTCGAAAACCAAAGATAATAAAAGAAAACCCTTTTTGCCTACTTTAACCCTTTTTTCCTTTTCAAAATAAAATAATAAAAATATATTTTCTTTTCCAATTAATCACATTTAATCCCTAATTTCACCCAAACCAAATTAAAACATTTAAATATGGTCCAATTTTTTATTTTACCCTTAAATCATGATGTAAGCCTATATAAGCCTATATTCACATTATGTAATGCCCCACCAAGTAACCCTAAAGGAAGTTGTAATTAACGACTTAAGCGAACCAATTTTTTTATTTTTTTTATTTTTATAAAGTGTAATTAACATACACATTCACTTACTAATTAACAACAACCTCTAAGGCTACCAGGTTGGGATTACTTAAACCCACACTAACAACAACATAAGGCCATAGCATTAATTAACATTATGAAATTAACATCATGCAACATAAAGATTCAACAACACATAATAAGATAAACATCCAAGACACAATTTCATAATCATTTACTTAATCCAATAGTAACAACACTCATTCCCATAATGAGGCAATAGTACAAATGTATTACCATTACATAACTCCACCTCATAACATAAGAGGGATAAATTAACTTATACAAATAGAAATATTACAATGCAAGAAATTACAACAATCGCGAGCTGTCCATCTGGATGTCTCGCCACCAAGTACTAAAGATAGATGGGGACCCAACGGTGTATGGTGCATGTTCCACCCAACCAAGTGGTACCCGAAGGCCCACCCCCCATGCTAGGAGAAAGTAAAAAAGTAACATGGGCAAAGATCTACAACCTCTAACCAAAGACAAACTCATACTGACATAACCAAACAAATGAACTAAACAAGTACAAATCAAGTACAACTCAAGTACAATACAAGTACAACTCTCACATCACTAACATAGGTCACATTGCTTCCAGACATAAAATAGATCAAGTATGTTCAGAGAACCATACACATAACATAAATACTAAACAGTTGTCCTAGACAGAGTGTCATCGCACAACTCATAATAAGTTACCCTCAGCGGATCTTCATAGGCTTCGGTAATCCTGGTGACCTCTACCAACCCTTGGCCCTCATACTTGCTAATGCGGAATCAAATACCTCTCATACAGACAAGATAGATGACTATGCCATTTCAAGCCTTCCCACTCATTCCAAGCCTTAACTAGCACTTGACTATGAGTGAGGCTAGAACTTATCTTTTTAGTATGTAGTACTCCCCAAATTTTCATTTCAATTTTAGTTATCACTTGATTAAACTTACTTCCATAGGTTACCCAAATCCTACCTCTTATGGGCTCTGGCCCCTACTAGAAGCCACTCTTCTATTTGACAACACACAAACAAACCAAACACCAAGGGACTCACAAGTGCATAAAACCTAGGTATCAAAACCACTCCATCACAAGGAGCAAACAAAATAATAGAACTCTCTCCAAACATCTTGGAGGCAATACACACATAATCCACTCCTTTCACAAAAGGTACAAAACATCCTCGTTCATGGAAACCAGGTAACTTCTGACAAGACACCATGCACTACCCAAGGGAAAAACAACTGGTTGACATAATGAAACGACAACCCCCATCATCTAAGATCTTCTGGAAGACTTACAAATTTGGACTAACACATAATCCCATATCCCAAAATGTAACATGACGACATAGCTACAGAATCATTCAAGTCATTAATCAAATCTAATATTTGGATTTCCTAAATCCATACTCATCCAATAGGTAACGTTGACAAAATCAAAGGCACGATAACAGGGTTAACTCAAATACTCATATACCCCTTTTTCCATTTTCATAATAGGCAATCTTAAACAATTTAAACTCACAACCTTTTGTAAAATATGAGGAAAATAAATCTAAAAGGAAATCACGAGGAGATCACTACCTTTGGATATTCTAAATCCATATTCTTTCAAATTCTACTCACAATAATTTAATTACTCTAAATAGAAAATAAATTAAAATAAATATTTTCCTTTTTCAATATAATCATTTCCTAATTTTACTTTTAATACAACTGCAAATAATCTTTTCAATTTTCTTTCCAAAATCTATGTCTCTTCAATTATCCACTTAAAAACATGCAATTTATAAAATATCTTAAAATATCTTTTTCCTAATCAAATTAACCATGCATCCAATTCTTATCTTTTAAAATCTTCATGCATAACTCAATTACATGCACTTAAATAAAACAAATTAAATACTGAATATACTCCTAATTGAAATAAACATGTATATATATACATCAGATATATATTAATATATTTTATTAAATAAATACATTATTTAATAAAACATATTAAAATTCAATAAATAGTTTCCAAAAGCTTATGCTGTTTAAACATTTAAATAAAACCAAAATGTTTTATAACATTATTTCATAAAATACAAATTTACACAATACCCATATTATTTATTTCATTAACCCAATTAAACAAATGATATATAAATATATCATACTATTTACACACTATATTTTTACTCATTTTATCAACTAAATATGTTTAATATTTAAGTGTTAAATATTATTAAATTTACATTGAAATTAAATATGAAATATCTATATATTTAATTTTTATATAAAATTAATATTTGCGAACCCTAAAAAAAAAAACTTATGACAGACAAAATTGTTAATTCCAAGTTTCTTTTTTTTTTGAAAAGTTAAAGAAAAACGAAAATGTTTGGAGAGGGGTCGGCTATGGCCGAACCCCCACTCCCCTCCATTCGCATATCATACAAGGGTTGCACTACCTTCAAAGGCAGTGCTCCCTCCACACAGTAGAGGGCGCTGCCTTTGGAGGTAGCCACACCTCCATCTGAGGGGGCGGCGGTGGGTTCAAACCCCCGCCCAAAACAATATACAGTAATAAAAGAAAGGGCAGTGAACGAAATTTCGCATTCGGTAAAAAGAAAAAACCTTTCCCACTATTCGAAATTTCGCCCGTCGTACAAACAACGAAAAAGAAACATAAACCAGTATTTTATAATATAATTCTATTTTATATATATATATAAAAACGGATTTGACATAAAATAAATTGAGGAAATATTATTAAAATATTCACCTACAGGTGAAATTGTAAAACTTATTCCAGAAAATCCAAATTTCACAGAGGCTTAAAAACAAATTCTTTTAAATCATTTTCTCGAATTTATGAACAATAACACTAAATGGATCTAAATTAAAATCAGAAGTTTTTCAAAACAAATTTATTTTCTATAGAGATTTAAATTCTTTAAACAATCTAAATGTTTTGTTTAACCTCTAGGTTTGATTTAATTAACAAAACTAACCATTTCCTCAAATAAATTAAATTCTACAGAGGTTTACACAGAAGCTTTGAATTTATTTTATTTATTTTCTTCCTTTTATTCACAAATTCATTTTCTCATTAGATTTAACAACAAATTGATTAATCACTACAATTTTGAAAGCATTCAAAGAACAATACAAACTATAGAAGAAAACCTGATTCAAGAAGCTATAGGTAAATGAAATTTGTTGCAGAGCCTCCTCCAAAGCTTCTACAACTTCTATCCAACAATCCAATGATTCCAACCAAGAAAGCAATCCACACAAAACAACAAAGATTTCCAAAATAACTCCAATGTAAATCTACAGCCAAGAATTTCTCCAAATCCCTTCTCTAACCAGCAGAAGTTTTTTTCCTCCCCAAAATTCTCTTGAATCAATTTCAACATCCTCTTCTAATTAATTAAACTTTCACATGTTGGCATAATTGAAAATATCTTCCACAACCAAATCTGATTTTGCATGCAAATCAAGAATTTAAAATATCTAAATATTAATTAACTCTCACATTTTGAAAACTAACTTTGCTTTTAAAATTCAATTTCAAATTCTAATTTAATTCCAACTTAATTGAAATAAAATCCCAAAATAATTAAATTCCCACTAAATGAAATGAAATTTCATAATGAATTTAAATTCTTTTATTTCTTTTAATTTTCATACATCCCATTTAATTATTTAATAACTAAATTCAACCGCTTGGATTAAATTTAATTAATTAATTTAAATATAAACTTTTATCCACATTGCATAATTTAAATTTAATAGCCATCAGCATGATTTAATGCAATTACTCTAAATATCTATTTCCAAATCAAGAATCCTTTCAGAATTAAATAACATTAAAACCAAACAAACAATGACTCGACACAAACGACTGACGACACACTATGGCTAGGGTGTAGACTTGACACAAGTTACCTAGCTACTATCTCCCGTTCAACTTAACCATTGGATTGACATGCTCAAACCTGTGGAACAAAGTGGAGTCGATGTCATGTACCTGCAAACCTGAGAACCAAGTAAACAACATCATATAATATATCCAACATATAATACACATCGTGAAGAAGAAATCACGGATTCGTAGGCCGCTCGCAAGCGAGTGATGTGAATCCGTCCCCTTCACCAATACAATCATCATAACTGGAATTTCCACAATACATCAAATATTCTCATATGCACTAACATGTTATATCACTAACATCATTACACCATTAAAACATGTAAAACAAATCATTAGATAAATCAAATCACATCACATAAAATAGTTTGTCACTCTATAAATAGCGATCAAATACACACACAAGATAAAGTATCTGAATATCCAGAAATATAAATCAACGCAAAACAAGGACACACTGTCCAATCTAGAAAGAAAAACGGAGGGGTGTTACAGATTACTTGCAAAAACTACAATTCAAATAAAATTAAAATTAATGTAAACCATTTTTCCATTCTTCAATTTAAAACTCCCACAAATAACCCCAAATCTTGATAATTGATTAAATTCATTCCCCAATTATCATTCAACATTTAATTTCACTATTAAATTCATATAAGCATTTAACTGAATTAGATTGTGGAAATGGGAAATTGAACAAGACATTGACCACACATTCACAGTACATCCACAAGAAGGGTTACGATATCCAAAATCATTCCAATGTTGGTTTTAGGTCAACACAGGTAAATAACTAGGGAATCACACTCAAATTGAGTACGACATGTAAGGAAAAATAATAAATAACTAAGGAATCACACTTAGATCAAGGGTTGATTGACCTCAAGGTTGAGAGTCAATCCTATTCTTGGGAGATCTCTTTTTCTAATGAAATTAGGAAAAATATAAGTGTGTTAGATCATTCCATCACATCAAAACCCTACACATCCAGCACATTCCATATTTTTCTTCATTTAATTTTGGTGAACCCAACACTATACATCATAAAATTTTGATTTGGATGTCTCTAAAACCCTAGATCTAAGATTTGCATTAGTTAGTTTTGCATCTCATTTAGGGTTTCAAAATTGCATCTTGCTTCATTCAAAATTAAATTTTGTATATGTATGATGTAGAAAATAGATAACAAATGAATCACTAGATCCAATATACATTCAACATCAAACCTCAATTGTTTCTAAGAGCTAGAAGATAATGCATGCATGAAATGAAACAAGGTCACCTTGAACATTGACTCTTGATATGGTTGTTGCCCTCATACTTTGATTGCATAACCTTGATATTGCCTTGATCTTGAACTTGATATGATATGGCGTGAATCTTGATATGATAGATGAATGTATGCTTGAGGTCTAGATAGAAAGTGGTAGAGATGTGATAGATAAGAGTGCTAGAATGAAAATGGCAGCATGTAGCTGAAATAATGAGATGTGTTATCTAAATGGATTAGATGAGAGATTTATTTATATGCTTTGCTTGAAAGAAATCAAGGGTGAAGATTAAATTGGAAATTAATTTAATCAAGGTTGGTGAAGGATTAATGAGAGAAAAGACATGGATCAAGGAGCTTTAGTAGCCAACATTGAGGAAATAAATAAAATATTAATTTTATTATTTAAGAAGAAAGTTGGGAAAATTAAAATTAAATTATTTAATTTAGGAGAGGAGTGTAAGGTAATTAAATAATTATGAAAATTATTTAATTATGGGAGAGGAAAGGTGGAAATAATTAAATAATAGTTTTATTTAATTATTGGAAGAAAATGGGACCTATGAAAGGGGAATAATTAAATAATTAAATTATGAGAGGAAAATGGATATAGAAAGGAGGAAAATTATCTTAATTAAATAATAAAATTATTTAGTTAATAGGAAATAGAAGAAATATGCAAGTGTGGATCTATATGAAAATGCATGGACAATTTAGGTGTCTACAACATCCTTTAAAATCACAAAAATTCAAAAATATTGCATCCATATTGCATTCATTTTACATAATAGTTTTCATATTAGTGTCTTTCAATCATTTACATCAAAAAACTTAATCAAAATTGCACCTAAAAAGTTGTCATTTTGCTCAAGTTGTTTGCGATCAAGTTGCATTTGCATCTAATCATTAAAATATGGAAAACTATAACTAAAAGTATTTGTTTGCAACCTAAATAGAGACCTTAAACATTAACTCAGAAACTTAGAAATTAACTTTTCAAACCCCTATGCAAATACCCATTCGCCCTAGGGTGAATTTTTCCTTATTCAAGTCAATTTCCATTTTTTTGGGCATTAATTTGTCTCTATCCGCTTTATATCTTGTTGTTTGCAAATCTCAGTTTCAATTTCTAAAATTGTAGTTTTTTGTAGTTGTTTGCATTCAAATCAATTGGTCAAAACAAGTGCATTGTTCAAAAGTAAAATTTGCTAATAATAACATGAATATGGTCAACCTCATTGAAGTTAAACCTTGTATGGGCCAAACCAAAATGTCTCTTGACATTTATTTCTCACAAAATGACATAATTAAACATGCATTTGATGGTCTTCTTTACATAGTCGAAAGAATCAATGACAAGCCTACCAATGGGATATTAATTTATTACATGTGTGTAGAGAATGTGATCATTGAGGAATTCTTGTTTGTGCATGGAATTTATCAATATTCTTATGAACAATTGAAATCATGGATCAAAACACATAATGGTTTTGCTTGCCCTACGATAGGTTCGATCACTCTCCCCATAAAATTTGGACCGAAGCAATTAGATGTCTCATTCTCTATCATCCCATCATCAAACCAATTCCATGTGAAGCTAGGCTATCTATGGCTATGCTCCATGGATTTTGTCCCATTGGTAGTGCATAAATGCTTAAAATTTCCATTTGGTAATGAAATGTTTACTATGCATCGTAGTCGTTTTATTCCTTTGTCTTCCTATGGGAATTTCTCATTGGATTTCTTTTGGCACAAACCCATGGAACCTATTAAGCCTTGTAAGGGATTATTTTTCAAATCCTAACAAAATTTCAAAACAAAGCGCATAGAATAATTATCTCTTAGCAATATCCCTCAACCCATGAAGGAGCCTCCTATCATTGATGAAACCATGATTGAACCAAAATCCCTTCCAAGTAACCAAGATAAACCCATGACGAATACTCCACATATTTCCTGCAAGAGACTAAGAGATAACCATGTAATTCATGTTGTATGTCCTAAGATCAAACAAGTTTATAAACCTAAAGAGAAATTGGTTGACCAACCCTAGATGGTTCCTTCACTTACCCCCTTATGAGAAGAAAATAAACCTATGGTTGATAAACCCACTCCTACACCATTAAAACTTGAAAATCATGCAAAAAAAAATTGAAATGCTAAAGACAATAGGCGTAGACATTGTGTTATTGCTCGTAAGTTTAAAAAAATGAACAAACCAGCAAACCAAGACCAAATTTTAACTCAAACAAAGCATGATGATTCTCCACCTTCATCGTGACAACAACATGAAATCTCTATCTAGAAATTATCATTAGACATATTGATGTGATTAACTTGGATCATGATGATGAGATTGTTAAGATTGATGAGGAAGTGCATAATGAGCTAAATTTCTTATTTTCCTCTTCCATGAGCTTAAGTAATGACAACCGTAATGATCCTCCTAACAAGAGTACATCACCATGTGTTGAACCTAGTGATTTTCCTAGTATGACACTCATTGTTGCTCCTTTGGCTAGTTATCCACCTTTCATATATAATGAACAAGATTGGGATGTGGAAAACTTGCTTTAGGTTGGCTCACATAAGTCATACTAGCCTTTATGTCTTTTCATGTTCTTTATGTGATTGCATGTACATAATGTGATACCCCATATCATGTTGCTTGGCATGTCTTTATGTTTGTGAGGCTACTTTGGATGACACTCAAGTCATTCCGTTGGTGCAAGGATACAAAGGAAGTGAATTTGTTGTGAAATTATTCTATTTTTATCTACATTCTTCTATTTGTCGTAACCATTATCTTTTCATTCATCGTGTGTTTTCCTTTTGGGGACAATGCAAAGCATTGAGACACTTGGGTCTCCTCTATGTTGACCCAAAAGGATTGTTTGTCTTCTCTCTCTCTATGTGACATTCTTCCTTTGTGCTTGTTGTTTCATGAGTTATTTTGGGAATGATGACAACTCTAAGCTCTATTATATCACTATAGCAAAGACATAAGTTGACCCCAAATCTGTGGATCCCTTATGTGTTATCTTTGGATTGCATATGGGGGGAAAACTAATTTCCATGATGTATCTTTGTTCAGAAACATATGTTTGGCATAGGTCTTTCCAAATAAGCTCTCATTTATTGGCATTTTTCATTCTCTACTTTAAAGTAATTGCTCACAACATGGTGTTTAGAAATTGCATTAAAGTGGGGGGCATTATGCCTCCCACTTGTTGCTTGCTTAATGAAATGAATTTATTCAAAGTGTGGTCTTATAAATCCATGTGATGTGTCTTCTTGATGGTGACATTGGGTTTGGCATCCTTCAAGAGTGTGACATTTCTTGGCATATGACATTCCTCTTAGTGGTAATGGTATGGCTTACATTCCCTATGGTGCAAATATTTATCCCTCAACTAGTCCTCTCTTGGTGGTGATATCAAGTGTGATGTTCCCTAAAGTGAGACCTTTCATGAACTAAGAAAAAACCCTTTGACTATCAGAAACTAAATATTGACTACCAAGCGTAATACAACTTGCTTTCTAGTGACACCTTTATTTATGAGTGTCTAGCATAATTCAACTTGCTAGCCTTGTGAAATCTATGACCATTCAGTGTGGCACCTTATAAAAATTATCAGGGAGCATAAATTTTGGTACGGTTGACATATGGGAGCCTGCAGACCTAGAATGACTTGCCTATCTACCACCTTTTTATGGCTACACACCTAGTGTATATCAGACTGCACTAGACCATTGTGTGTTTCTCATATTGCCTTGAAGCTCACCTAGTGTATATCAAATTGCACTAGCCTTTGTGAGTGTATTTCTAGACAACCAACCTAGGCTTGATCCATACCTTTTGGACAAATAGTCAAAGCTTGATCCGCCCCCTTCTTCCTCTTTTCATTATTTTTGTCATTATATGATGTTGTATCTTGTGTTGCTACTAAATGCGTGTGTCTCTTTGTGCCTTTATTGGTTTTCCATGAGATATTTGATCTTGGGGGCTTGATCATCCTCCTTGATCATTTTCATCTTATCTTTCCAACAATTGTATGATTAGACCTCTCTTGACTTTGTCTACTTTAGTGTGAGTTTGAGTGTGGGCTCATACTCTCACTAAAGTGGGGGCTAAATGTAGTATAGAAAATTTTAGACCTTTACATTTTCACACTATGTTTGCATCCCCTTAATTAATAGACTTAATCAAGCTTCTAATTGACCAAATTATGCATTACAAAGCCTTATTATTCCTGTTTTCCAAAAGGGAAATCTATATTAAAATAATTGCATACATTAAGTAAAACACCTTGGAAATTGTGTCCTAGACTTAGGTCCTAGGACCCATGCACCCAAGGGCGAATGGGTCCCCTTTAAGTGTTAGGACCCAATTTTTAATATGTTTTTGGTGGAATTTGAATGATTCAAATTCAAGTTTCAAATATTGGCTTGTGGAATCTAATGTTTGGTAAATTAGATAAACACCTATAAATACATAGTTATTTTATCAATTCAAATCTAACAAGCTAGATGCAACTTTTACAAGAGAAAATATTATTATCAAGAGCAGTGAAGAGAAGATTTATTCATCATCTACAACATCAATCAAGATCAAATCATCATGTCAAATTTCATGTGTTCTCATGTCATGTTTTGGAGCTAACATTGTGATGTAGGTTTCAAGCATTCAAGCGTTAAATCAATCGATCATTCAAGCCAATTCATGCAAGATCCAATCCTTAGAGTGACGTGTTAGACTTCAATCCTCTAAGGGCAGCCATTAAGGGTTTGGTGAGTTGTAATATAGATTTTTTCATTCATTAATTGCCTCCATTTATCATTATTTCATTATCAAGGTTTAATTACCAAACCAGGGTTTGACCAAGGCAAACCCCTATTCACCCAAAAAGAAACATTTTTCTTCCCTCTTTGTATATGCAGATTTACAAGTGAAGAAGGACTAAAGATTGATTAAAAGAGAAATTTTACAAAGTTCTCAAAGTTGTCAACATTGTTGTCAAGCTACGGAAACTCACCTATAGATTTTATTTTTGGCTTTCCAATAGTCAAACCTAGAGAAATCATAAGCTTAGATCCAAGATTTGAGGACTGAAAAATCAAATTTTAGGCTCCTATACAAAGACCTTTTCACCCTAGGGTGAATCTGTCCTTTAGTAGAGTTCCAAACACTTTTGGTGCTAGGTACATATCATTCTAACCCTCTCAGATCTTCTTGCAAATTACTATTTTTGTTTCTACTATCATAATATTCTGCATTTCAATAATTAGGTCATATAATTGAGTTTATTAATGTATTTAAATTTATCTCCCAAAACAACCAACCAATCATTTTTGTCATAAGAAAACAATAGACCTTCCTAATAGGGTTGACTCATCTCAAGGTTGAAAGTGAATCCTATCCTTGGGAGATCTCTTTTTTCTGATGAAATTAAGAAAAATATAAGCGTGTTAGATTATTCCATCACATATCAAATCCCCTATACATCCAACACATTCCATATTTTTCTTCGTTTCAAGATGTTAATGTCTCCCTACTTTAAAATCAGAGCCTATTTTCCTCTTCAACCTATTTGGAAAGCTTGGTAGAAGGTTTTACAATTTTTAGAGTGGAATAACTCCTCCTTGCAACATGGTTTCAGTTTTGCTCTAAAACATTTCTTCAAGTGGATTTTTTGTTCTCATAGTTTCTAGTTTTATGCAAGAGGAATGTGAAATCTAGGGACCAACTTCAGTAAATTAAAAAACAAGTGATACAATTTTAGTCTTTTTTAATGTTTGTCAAAGAAAAATTATTCAATATAAGTAATGAACTCTCAACCTTCTTGCTATGGCTTTTTTTTATGATGGTCATCTATGTATATTCTTTTCAGCTACCTTCTAGTAGCTTCTATTATTTGTAATCTTCTTTGTTTCAATATTAATAATAAGAAAAATAAAAATAAAAACCTTCAAAGTTTTAAAGAGGATATCATAGTTTAGCAATATAGTTTCTAGATTTCATAAGGTATACTCTAGATATTATTAGAGACCTAGTTTGTGGCCATAGTTCAAGTTTGCAACTACAAACTAGCTCACAAATTGTAAAGTCAAGCCAACACACTACAAAGAACAATATTCTGATTTGCATCTATACACGCAACTACCTAGTGCATTTATATATTTCAAGGCACACAAATCTCATTACCTTAATTAATTGACACACATTTTTGAACCACAAAGCTAACTAATCTCTTTTCATTTATTACTATCTATAGCATGATTGTACTTGTTCTCCAATATGACTTGACCTAATCTATATTCCATTCCAACAACTCATATTAATCCAAGTTATCTATTACCTAGTCATTGCTTTCAATTAACTAGACCTATATTTACCACTAAGAAAATTTACTTTTCCTTTTCATTTTAGTGAACTCAAAAAACCCACCTAATTTTCTTGTTGCATCTAGGATTTTAGATATGATATAACTCTATATTTTCTAGATTTATCATAGATCTTAATCTTATTTGTCATTTCATCTCGTGTTTAGAATTTAGGATTGCATCATGAAGCCTAATTTTTCAACATTCCCACCATAATCACAACTCCTAAATTTTTTTCTTAGATTTTAATATATTTCCATTTATTTTATAGATTCAATCATACAATTTTATAATTTAAACATAAATATCATCTCTATATAAAAATTTCTATCATGTTTTACTTTTTCTTCCATTAATTGAATGCAAATCCAATATAATATTAAATCTTTAATTCATTTGTTTACTCTTCCATGATAACCCTTTAATCATTCCTTTAAAAAAGCTCTATCATATGGATTGTAATGACCTATACTCTCTCTAGTTGAGGAACTTACGATACCTTCTTTCCATATAAGATGGTGATAAAGAATTAAAATATACCCCCAAAATATAGCCATTAGAGGGAGTCATGGGCAAACTTCTTAAAACACATAGAAAATCATTATTAAAAGCATGAAAGATTAGCTCAATTTTATTTCATAATTCTAAACTTCAATTTATTTAATTAAAGTTTTCCCTTTAATAAGGAATCATAAGAAGTCTCAATCGTTATCCATTTCAATTTATTAACATTATTTGAATGTTGATGCAAAAGCAATTCTCATGGAAAGAGAATTGACATTTATAGTTTTATAGTTTCCGAAAAATTATTCTAAGAAGACAACTTGTGTCGATTGAGAATACATTGACTTGTTCTATAAGATAAGTTTTTATCTATGAAGTTGAAAAAATAGTGTGGTATCCTAAAAGATGAGCTCATTAGCATTTAGCTTTATTGACTTATATCCAATATGCCCATCAAAGTTCGTCACATGGGAACCACTTGGACACTAATAGGTAAGATACTTCTACAGTGAATTCTTAAGGGAACCAATTTAACTTATGAAAACCAATTATAGTCAACTTTATTTCTTGGAAATGTCTCAAATCATTTCTAATCATCCCATTATGTTTAATTTGATTGAATAACAATCTTATGCTAAAGTGGAAAGACACATTTATATAAGGTTTTTTCAAAAGATTTTTTTATTTTAATTATTCAAGTTAAATTTGGTTCTAGTTTGAAGTCAAGAAAGTCAAGAAGGAATGGTTTAGAATAAAGATTATTCTGAATAATCTACCTTTTAAGAATTTATAAGAGTGAATTCATAAAATTTTCATCAATAAAATATTACAATAGTAAGTATTGGAGACTACTTTGAAGACTATTAATCAACAAAAATACCATCTTGAAATCCATTGCCATTCTAAATGATACAAGAGTTAATAGCTTCTCATGCTTTCCATATACTTTTGGCCACAAAATTCTCAACAATCTTAATAGGCATAAGAGTGACAAAAGCATATGAAAATTGAAAATCTTCCATGTCATGCGGCCACAAGGGAGACTAGAAGGGGGTAATTCCTCAAAAGAATCTCATGTCTCATTACATTTAATGGACCTAATGACCCATTTCATAGAGAGTAATGTCTCATTACATTTTACATTTGTTGGCCCTAATGAGTGATTTCACACAAAGAGTAGTGTCTCATCGTTGCACATTAATCAATCCTAACCATAGATTATTTGGATAGGCAGCAAAAATTCTAGGCCTAATGGAAACCCTTACCTTGCTCAAAACTAAAACATAAGAAATCCCTAGGCATTTTTTCCAATTCATGATAGGAAGCCTCAAAAGGTGCCTAACAAGAAGAAGCATACACATTAATGGTTGAAAGCACCTCAGAACAAACATAGATATTGCCTACAAAAGAGAATAGCTTTATAATCTAGTAAGTAAACTTCTTTTCAACAATCTCAAAAACATATCACCATAAAGAGGACAAAGAACATATTGAAAGTTAAAAGTAATACCTAGGAATGTGAAAATGTGTTAACAATTAATCCATTTCCAATGTAAGCCTAAATCCAAGCTAGGAGTAAAAAATATTGCTTGTAACACTAGTTATTACACCATTACACAATAGACTCTCAATACAAATAGAAAGTATTGAGGAATTTGAAGGCTTGCAAATTCTATTCTCTTTTTCCTCAATCAAAGCACAAGGAAATAATAATTAACAAATTTTTATGAATTTTCATTTGAAGGAAAATTCCATGGAAAAGCTTCTAAGAAATGGCATTGATAAGGAGTGTGAAAAAAATAGTGGCCAAACCATAAAGAGATGGTGCTAAAGGACACCCTTGCCTAATTGATCTAAATATCACATATTACTTTGATTGAGTGTCATTAGTGGTTAAACAAGTAGAAGCATTAACAAACAATATTTTCATGAAAACTAAAGGAACATATCTCCAAACCCAAGAGCCTAGAGCATGGATCAAATGAATTGTCATTCAATCATGTCCCAAGGTTTCTTGAAGTCACTTTTAAATAAAATAAACAACCTACAAGATATGTAATGGTGTTAAATTAAATGTAATTAATAATTATAGATAAATTGAGTTAAGTATGATTAATCAACTAGATGTAAATTAATTGAGATTAGAATTTGACATGTGATGAAATAGAAATAAGAAAGAATTAGTGTTATGTTGAAATTAGTAAAAGTTTGAATATGAATATGTGTTTGTGCAATAAAGATTTGCAACCTACAAATTCAAATTTCATTCTTACTTCAAATAGTGTGATGCTAAGGATCATTACTAGGATTCTTTTGTGCAAGGATTGATGTTTTGGACTTTCTTACACCTCAGTCATACCCCTTGATTAGTTAACAATTGTAAAAGAGAGATAGAGGATGGTAGTGAATGTTGATGTGTGTGGTGGAAATGAGTCCTACTGAGTTATTCATTGATGTCTTGTTGGAGCCTAATGTAATAAAATGAGTGATTATGTTCGAAGATATCCTTAGAGAACCACTGTTCTTGGAAAATTATTTTCCTTTATCCATGCTTAGACCTTTAATAATCACTTGTATAAATATCGTGCACTAGTATATCAATTCTAAGACTACTCAATCATGGCATGCTTGAGTCCTAATACCCTTAATTAAACTTCAAAATTATTAGTCATTAGATAATAAGCATGCAATCACATTCATAGACACCCTATGCACAAAAAACCAATAAATATCAAATTTGGAAAGGCTTGAAGGCTTGTTTTCAATGCATTACTTGGGGGTTTATATAGCAACCATCCCTAATACCAACTATAGCTATATTTTGGGACTATTCTAAAGAATAATGATCCTTTCTAGCTTTAATATATCTTTAATGCATTCGTATATTCTTATCTCATAATCCTTAAATAAATTTTTCACTCTTAATACATTCTTTTAGAATTCTTAACCTATCTTAGAATGATTACCTATTCTAATATTATTCAAGTTATTTCACTGCTAGTGCTAACATTAATGTGTTTTTCCCTTAGTACAATTAGATATACAAACAACCCAAAACCTAGAAATAACAAGAACTCCAAAACCTACAACTAACATTTTTTGGTAAATCAAAATCCAAATCGAATATATGTGATTAGTAGACTTGAAACTTCCACTGTAACATTTTTTTTTGCTCCAAAACCTATTTCCATTCAATGCAAGCACTAGTAACCTTTGTGACTAAAATGATTACATCCTCCTCCAAATTTGTGGCCCTTGTTTGTTTGTATCTATTGGCTACCCAAGACAAAGTTGTACCTCCACCAATTGAAAATATGCCTCTTACATGATCTTCACTAAATCATGAACAATGCACATCATTTGAGTAAGTTCTTATAGTTGTGTAGTATGTATTGCATATTCTTGATCAATGATATATATTTTATTCTAAATATATGTGCTTATATTAAGGCATCATCAACAATTAACTTGTCTTGTAAAATTTGGTCCTCATACTAACAAGGTTGGTCTCTTCAAGGACAATATGTGCCTTCACTAAATCTTTCCACTTGAGGGCATATGTCAAAATAGTGTGTGCTTGGGCCAAGTCCCTTTCTAGTTGGGTATGTATCTTCACAAGTGTGGCAACTTGGGCCTTTATTTAAGCATGTGTTCCTTTTGAGTAGCTTGTCAAAGGTTCTTAGCTACAATTTTTGTCTTCCCTCGCTTGAACATCTTTTACTAGTGTCATGTTTTTTTTTGCCTCAAGTTATGATAAAAAAAATGTAATTATTGGGGAAAAAACAAGGAGGGGCTACATGAACTAATTTAAATCATCAATTTGATAAATAATAGGATCAATCAATACAATAGTAGTGGTTCCTAGTTCAAGCACATTTATGCATGTACTAAAAATGGTTTCTTGTTTCTAAATTTCTGATATATTGGAGGCATACAATAGTGGATTATATGATTTTTTGTAGTTACTCTTATTCAATAAATTTACAATTATAGGGATAATTGGGTTGCATTATTGTATTTCATCTTTTTACAATAACACATTATTAGGTCTCTTTGAGGTTGATTATTTTTCTACAAGGGATTCTCCATATGTACATCCACTATAATGGTTTGCATATTATGAGTTTTTTGATTCATTATATTACTTCCTCATTATTTCATTGATATAATTTTATTAAATTAATCACATTGTAATAAGATCAAACTCTATATTGTTCATTCTTTCCATTGTATCATTTTCCTATATTTTTAACATTTGGTATTAGAGTTTCAGTTAGACTATGGACATGGATGCATTTATTGCAATATTGTTGGGCTTTTTGTAGTTGCAATGGGAGTATTGTTTGATGATTTTGTAAATTCAAGCATGATTAGAGAAGCCATGGAGAGCACATCATGGTCAAATATTGAACATTTGAGTGGATTTAGGTATTTGAAATTTACTTTTGGCTTCTAAAATGAATGAAGTTGGAGTGTAGGTTGGCAAGAGGTAATTTGGTGATAGCTAAATTGTTGGAAAAATATTGCCATTGATGTCAAAGGCAATTTTGGTGGCATCTTGGTGGCTCCAAAATAAATATTATGTATAGTCATGTCGGTCGCTCCCTTGAAGGTTAGAAGATAAAATGGAAATAAATTTAAAATAAAAGTAAAATTAAATGCCTTCATGCTATGGGCGAATGCCCCCTATAAAGAGCGAAACTCTTTAAATCAAATATCAACAAAACTTTAAATAATTTCATTTATATTCAAAATAAAGTCGACACTTCATTCATTTAGACATCATAAAAACCAGTTGATTCCAAAACAACGACTTAAAGTTGATAAATAGTTTCAATATACATTTCCAGTTAAATACATACACGTGTCATATTACACGACATTGATAATAATACAAAAGAAGTTGTAATATAAGTTACAATTAGAGACTTAGGCATTCAGTCACCTTAAGCCCTACCATACATAATTCAAGAATACATAAAACATAAATAAAGATGACATCCTTTGATCTTCAATCCAATAGCATATCTTCAACAATGAAGACGAGAACAAGGATCAGGCGTTTTTTCCACCCAACCTCTAAGCTTATGCTTCCTTGGAATTCTTTAGTCATTCAAAGAATACCCGACCTTGCACGAATCGCTTAGCAAAAAGTAGTCGACAAGCAAGATGGAATCTAGTGCATGCCTAGTATAACTAGTAAAACCACAAGCATTTTCATTTTTCTAATTCATTTAAGAAACAAGCAAGTTCGATACTAGGATATGGTAGAGAGTTCATTTATTCCATCTATTTCAATGGTCTTTAAGTTACTTGGCCAAGTAAAATGTCATGCACGACAAATAAAACAGTTTTGGAAAGCAAAACTACACTCTCTAATAACCCATATTCGACACCTGTCCTAAAAGGTAACTTTCCAAACACATGTGCATTCGTTTATCAAGCATGCATGGTTCCAATCAATTAACAATCTTTCAAAAATAATCAAACATTAATCTTGTTTGAAGCAAAAAGAGTTTAAATGTTGTTCTTTTCATCGTTTTAAACCATAAATATCATTAAATTAATATTTAAATCGAATATATTAAATAACAAAATTAAAGAAGGTGTATCTCCAGTATGTAAATTAAGTACATATTTTAAAACAGGCATAAAAGAGCACACGTTCTTTCGTTCTATTTACTCATCTATTTAACCCTATTATAATTTGTTTGTTTTCAAGTAAATCCTATTTTTAACTTAATTGATTTATTTCAGTTTTTCATACTTTCAGAAGATAAATATTTACTTTTTCAAACAGAATTAAAATAAATCATTTTAGTTTTTGTTTTGAATGTTTTGAGTTTTATTTGCAAATTTCACTAACTTTAACTTCTATTTTGAAATCACGTTTAAAGTTTAAAGGATATTTTATCAAAATATCTTTTGTTTTGAATATTTTTAAAGTTCTTCTAAATCAGAATGAAACAAACGTTTTCTGTTTAAAATCTTTTCAAATCTAATTTAAATAATGTTTTTTTGTTTTAAATCTTTTTCTAAGTCTAAATTTCTCCTAAATTTGTAAATTAGTTGTTTTTCATTGTTTTCTAATCAAATTCTTCCTATAATTTTCTATTTCTAATTTCAATAGTTTTATGGAAAAACATAGTTTGATGTTAAAAAAATTATTCAGAATTCAAAGAAAACATAAATACTTTTTAATAGTTTTAAAAATCAAAACAAGAAAATAACTATTTCATTTGAATTCACTCCATTCATGATTTTGTTTAATAATTTCTAAAAATTCCTACCTGGTAATTCTGTAATTTGATTGTTAATTTCCTCTGTTCTTTTTGTATTTTATGTCCTCTGTTTGATTGTTGTTCTGTTTGTGTATGGGAATTTTGACAATGAAAAATGTTTCTTGTTGCTCCTTCTTTTCTTCACCCCACGTCCTCGTCCTTCTCTCCTCTCTCTCCCTTCTCTCCTTGCATATGAGGATTCTTCTCCAAGACTGTTGTTCTACTTCTTTCTTCCTGGCACCTTTACCTCCCTGTCACCTGCGCACCTTCCTCTTTCTTGAGGCTGCCCCTTCACCAGTCCTCCTTTTGTTATGTGCGTGGTAAATGGGGAGACTTCCCTCATCCTATTTGTTGTTGCATGGGGAGTAGATGAAGGGTCTTTTGTCTGCATACAATAGCCTCCCCTCTTCCTGTGCACCCCCCAAGACCTCTCCTCCTGGCTGCGTATGGTGAGTGGAGAAAAGAGATTCTCCTCCCTACGCATGCCTTCTCCTTCCTGGCAGTGACTGTCTTGCTCCTTCCAAGTGCATGGGGAGTGGGGATGACAACCCTCTTGGTCGCGTGGAGGATGAGAAGGTTGTCTGTAACCTTAGAAAACTTAGAAACAATAAAACACTTTCCAACATCCTCTATCTCAAGATAATTTCAAATTATTTCCCTGTCCCCTTCATCATGCTAAGTCTCCTTTTCTGTTCAATCTAGAAACGAATTTTTACACACTTTTCAATTTCGAATTTCCTCCAGACTGGTCTTTTCTCAATGCAATTAGTAGATGTTATCAAGAATTCAGATCCACAATTTTAGTGTGATCTCCAGTTCAATTTAAAACTCCAAGTTTGAAATTCGATTGCCTTTAATTGATTGAAGATATTTTCTTCAATCTGTTCAACTGCTTGTTTGAAATCAATTTCAATTTGCACGTATGTTTGTTTTCCAATTTATTTTCAATAAATCAGTTTTAGATATTTGTTTAATTTCTTTGATAAATCTTTTCTTTCATATTTTTAAATAAGAAATAATAAAAACAAATAAATTTGCAACACAATTTTTATTACATTTTAATAAATTTCACAATTAAAAGTCTATTCTGTTAATTTGAAATAACACCATTATTATTTTTTAAATAATAATAAAATATCTACACAAGGAATCCAATTTATTTAAATTAAATCAATTTCCTCAAAAATTAACCAAATCGCCATTTGTTAATTTGAAATAACACCGTTATTATTTTTTAAATAATAATAAAATATCTACACAAGGAATCCAATTTATTTAAATTAAATCAATTTCCTCAAAAATTAACCAAATCGCCATTTAAAATGACATATTCTTTTCACAAATTTTGAGAAATCAATTAAACTTAATTTAAAATTTGCGAGCACAATAATCACAAAAATGCATTAAAATAATAACTAAATGTGTGTGTGTGAGATTCCATCATCCTCATAAACATCTAATGGCTAAAACGACTCTACCTGATCATTGTTCTCGCCTTCATTCACGTTCACCTGTTCCTGCGTTCACTTGCACTCAAATTTTTCATCAGCAATGACAAACCCCAAATTTAAATATAAATGCATTTCAATTTAAATTATCATTTAACTTCAATTTAAATAACAATATCATGATTAATAATTTACATTTAAATAATCAATAAAATCTATACATGACAGCCCCCCTCAAAATGTGGTGTCTCTTATTTGAAAGTTGATAAATAAAATCAGATTAAAAAAAAACTTATTTTATTAGGCTAGCCTCCTAGTGTGGTGCACCCAAATTTGGGAAAGAAATTAAAAATATCTTAAGAGGGTTGACTTATTTGGAGGAGTCACCTCCCTTGGGTGAAGAGAAATTTTGAGAGGTATAAATAAAAGGTTGTCAGAAGGTTTATAATCATTCAATTCAAGGAATATTTGTTATATGAAGAGCAAAAATAAAAAATCTATTCAAGAAAATTTTTAAGGCATATTGGAGATAATTTATAGTAACAGTATTGTGAAGGGAAAATAAGTGACACAAGCAAGATGATGGCGGTTTCTGAGAAGATTTCATGCAGACATTATTGCAGAATTTGTGAGGACATTATTGCCAAATTGTGAAGATATTATTCTTGATTTTGTGAAGACTATATTGCAAACCTATCAAAGGGAGTTTGGTAGATTTATAAGGTGTTAGAGAAGATCTAAGTGTTGATGCTATTGAGCAGCTTCGGTCTGCACTTCCCAAGAAGAAAAGAATAAATTAAATGTATAGCCTCTAGGCTATTTAATTTATACCAAACAATAAATGTAAATGCTAAAGGGCCGACCCTTCTTGGTTCACATATCCTTGTCTTAATTTGAGCCGACCTAAAGTTATATTTCTGTTTTCAAGAAAGGCCGACCTAAATGAAGAGGCGCCTATGATGTATAAGTACAAGGTCATTATCATTGTAAAAGGTAATTCGATTTCATCAAGCAAGTTCGCATCTATCTTCAAGAGCAGATTTCACACTTTGTAGCAGCAGGTCCGATTTCAAGGAAGAACTCATTCATTTGTATCTAGTGCATCTAGAAGAGGTGCGACCTCATTGCATTCATTATTGGCCATTGTTGGGCCTGTGTTGTAAGCAGATTTCTGCCATTGTTCTATATTATAGAAGAGATTCATTGTTGGGTTTTTCTCCCTCAAGAGGAGGGTTTTCCCAAAGTATCTTTGTGTGTTCATTGTCTTATGTGTTGCAATTCTTTTAAGTGCTTTCATTATTCAATCTGATCTAAGAAACACTAACACTAAGAAGTTACAAACAAAAAATATTGTATTGTTCTTGTGGAGTTGGAGCGTCCTACTTGAGAAGATCATGAGGTTAAAGTCTCTTGTTAAATTGGTGTTCAGTGGTGGAGATTGGAGTCTCTAGTGGGTTGGTTCCTACGAATTTTGTAAGAAGATTAATACAAGCAAGATTTTTTCATGGTTTTATCTCATAAGGGTTTCCACATAAAATTATGAGTCTTTTGTGCATATTCTCAAATTACATCTTGCATGAGTGATACTACTATGGATAATTAAGGCTTGAATTAATATTGCTATGCTTGATTAAGTTAAGAAAGAGTAAAGTTTTAATCTATATTGATTCACCCCCCTCTTAGTATAAGTGTGTGTTTCATCAATTGATATCAAAGTGGGTTCCTTCAAAGTTAGCCTAACTACTTGAAGGTAGATCTTGGAAGAACAAATGGCCGAAGGATATGGATTCTCCTCAAATAGGGAACCATTATTTGATGGATCAAATTATGCTTTTTGGAGCATAAGGATGGAGACTTACCTAAATGCTATTGGATATGATATTTTGACATCCATCGAAGTTGGTTATACTCCCCCTATTGTCCAATTAATGGATCAAGCAAAAAAGAAGGTGAGTAAGAAGAATGCAAAATCCAAAAATGCAATCTTGTGTGAATTATCCAAAATGGAGTTTGTGAAGGTTATGCAATGCAAATCGACTAAGGATGTGGGAAAAAAATGAAAAACATATGGAGACAACCGGGTGAAGAAGGCCAAGCTTCAAACCCACAAGAGATAATTTGAAAGTTTGAAAATGAAGGATGAAGAAGATATCACCGCCTACATACTTTGTGTGGATTAAATCATCAACACCAGTTGCGGTCTTGGAGAAAACATTGAGGATGCAAAATTTGTGCAAAAGGTTTTAAGATCTCTACCCATGATATTTATGTGAAAGTTTTTTCCATTGAGGAAATGATGGATCTAAACACTTTGAGAATGGACAAGTTGCATGAGATCCTCATGACACATGAAATAAGGACGAAGAAGCAAAAGCTATCAAAATGAGAAGTCACATTGAAAGCATCCAAAAAGATGAATAATAAAGGACATATATCGAGTGAAAGTTCAAGTGATGAAGAAGCATACTTTGTAAGAAAGCACAATAAAGGATTCAACAAACATAAAGGTAACTCTACTCTTAAATGTTTTAATTGTGGTAAATAGGTCATTTTTCTTCTAAATGTACACAAGCCAAAAGTGAAAGTAGTGAAGAGGAGGAAGAGATGGAAGAGGTCATTACAAGAAAAAGGATGCACAAAGGAAGCGAGAAAGGAAGAAATTCCAATGGCATAAAAGAGTCTAAATTCAAGAAACAAGTAGCTCATCTGAAGAAAGTAGTGTGTATGGAAGCTTCTCTGATAGCGATCAAGAGGATATACTCTTTATGGCAATGGGGGTAAAGGAAGATGAAGATAAAAGGAAAGAAGAAAGAGATTCGAAAGAAGAACACGTTGAAGATAATGAAGAAGATGATATTGAGAAAGAACTTGAATTTTCTTATAACAAGATCAAGAAGCTCAATAAAAGGAATTCAAGACTAAGGTCATGAATTCAAGAAGATAGTGTAACTAAAATGAAATCATTCCACAAATTTGAAGTATCGAAAAAGACGACCATAGATTTGAAGGTTCATATTGGAGAAGCAAAATGAATTGAAGAAGTGGTAAGAGATCAACTGAAGGAAAAGGAATTGGAGTGTGAAAATTTGGAGCTTGAAGTTATTTCCCTAAGGAAGGAGTTGGAAAAATCAAATCAAAGCATGAAGTTCAAAAAGAGCTCTAAAATTTTGGAAGACATTATAAACTCCCAAAGATTGCCATTCATTAAGACTGGTCTTGGTTTTGAAGAGAAGACAATGAAGGAAGGTTCAGGCTCTAAGGCTACAAAGTTACCAAAGAAGAAACATTAAGAAAATTCTAAAATGTAAGCAAATATGCTTAAAGGTTCCATCAATGGTGATAGCTCAAAGAAGAGAGAGCACAAAAATTCTCACAAAGGCAACCATGAAGGGTTCAAGAGACCATTCCCTCAAAGGCAAGCACAAATGAACATGTTCCAAAATTCTTTTTATGGTTATTATTTCTTTTGAAATAATTTTGGCCATAAGGCAATAGATTGTATAGCTCACACAAAGAGGGATTTGGGATCCTAAAGAGAATCTATAATCCATTTTCTCCTCTAATGGAATATATCATGTGCTACAAATACAAGAATTTTGGTCATACAACGCGTGCTTGTAGAAGTGACTTTGTTGAGCCTCCAAAACAAAACAAGGAGGATGCTCTTGACAAATCAAAAGAGGAATCTAAAAAAAAAGGAAAAAGGAGCTAGAAATGAAATAAAAATGCATGATAGTGCAATCAGTCATCCATGTGCAAAATTAATAAAATCAACGGTACATTGATAGTGGTTGCTCAAGACACATGACAGGGGATAAAAGAAAGTTACTCACTTTGAAGGAAATAAATGGGGGCGTTGTAAAGTTTGGAGACAATTCTACAACAAGGATCACATGAAATAGTACTCCTAGTTTTGGTAATGGAAAGACAAAGACCGAAAATGTATTGTATATGTCAAAGGATTAAACCATAATATTCTAAGTGTGAGTCAATTGTGTGATCAAGGGCACACTCTCACATATTATCCGAGTGATTGTGAAATTTGGAAAACAAGAACATGGAAACTTGTTGCAGATGCTAATAGAACTGCAAGCAATCTTTACACTCTTAGAGAAGTCAAAGAAGAAAAGTGTTGCATGGCACAAGAAGAAGAAAGTTGGTTATGACACAAAAGTATGGGACATTTAAACTTTGATAACATTGCAAAGATTAGCCATAAGCAAGCTATAAAAGACATGACAAGGATAACAAAGACATTTAATACGATTTGCAAACAATGCTAATGTGGAAAGCAAACGAGATCAAGTTTCAAATCAAAGGAGTATTCTTCATCAAATCCTCTGGAACTCATTCATATTGACTTATGTGGGCCAACAAGGACCAAAATATTACAAGGTGAGAGTTACTTCATGTTGTTGATAGATGAATTCTAGGATGACTTGGATTACTTTATTGAAAGAAAAATCATAAGCTCTTGAGAAGTTAATACATTTAAATCTCTAGTAGAGAATGAAACCAGTTTGAGAATCAAATGTTTGAAATCAGATAGGGGGGAGAATTCACCTCAAATGAGTTTGAATATTATTGTGAACAACATGAAATAAAAAGATAATATTTAGCAGCAAGGACTCCACAAAAAAATGGAGTTGTTGAGAGGAAAAATAGGACTATTCAAGGGATTGCAAGAGCAATGCTGAATGAGTCTAATATTAGTGATAACTTTTCGAAATAAGCGATGTACATGTTAGTCTATGTTCTAAAATGAGCATAAATTAGGGTAAATAATAACAAATCATCCTTCAAGCTTTGGAAGGGAAGGCCTATGTCAAAGAAGTATTTTAAAATATTCGGAAGCAAATGTTACATCCAACGAGATGATGAAGATTTGGGAAAGTTTGATTCCATATGTGATGAAGGCATCTTCCTTGGATATTCCACAAGAAGTAAAGCCTATAGATGCTATAACAAGAGATCACACAAAATTGTTGAAAGTGCAAATGTGAGAGTTGATGAAGAAAGGCATCAAAGGGAAATAGTACAAGAAGTTGAGCATCAAGAAGATATTATCAAAGAAGAAGTAGAGGAAGAAGTTGAAAATGAAGAGGTTGAACAAGGAAATTCATAAAATCCATCTAGAGCACCAACCAAGACTCCATCCAGATTTTTCCAAAAGAACTATCCAAAAAATCTAATCATTGGTGACATAGATACGAAAATCCAAACAATGAGATTAGTCATTTCATCTAAACATCAAAACTTATGCTTACTCTCTAAAATAGAACCAAAGAATTTTACAAAAGCAAGTGAAGACAAGCATTGTATAAGGGCTATGGAAGAAGAGTTGGATCAAATCAAGAAGAATGAAACTTGGGAACTTGTCCCAAGACCTAAGGATAAAAATGTGATTGTAACTAAGTGGGTTTTTAGGAATAAGTTGAATGAAGATGGCTAGGTTGTGAGAAATAAGGCGAGATTAGTATACAAGGGATACATTCAAGTTGAAGGAACTGATTTTGAAGATACCTTTGCTCCTATTGCTTGTATGGAGGCTATAAAGATGTTCTTAGAATTTGCATGTTTCAAGAATTTCAAAGTCTATTAGATGAATGTCAAGTTAGCTTTTCTTAGTGTTAACTTGGAAGAAGAAGTGTATATTGAACAATTAGAAGGGTTTCTTCTAGTAGAGAATGAAGACTATGTATGTAGACTAAAGATTTATGGGTTGAAACAAGCCCCCAAGGCTTGATACTCAAGGTTGGACCAAGTATCTACAATAATAGGGCTTCAAAAAGGGTATTTCCAATAGCAATCTATACATCAAAACTGAAGGTGATCATGAGTTGATTGTTGTAGTTTATGTAGATGACATCATTTTTGGAGGTATCGATGATAAGATGTGCCAAGAGTTTGCAAAGAACATGCATTTAAGGAGTTTGAAATGTCCATGCTTAGTGAGTTGTCTTTCTTTCTCAGGTTGCACATTTCCCAATCAGATAAAGTGATATTCATTTCACAAACCAAGTATATCAAATAAATTTTGAAGAAGTTTAGGATGGAGGACTACAATCCTATGAGTACTCCCATGGTCACAATATGTAAATTAAGCGAGGATGATGAATATTCAAAGTTGAAGAAAACTCGATATAGGCCATGATTGGAATTTTTCTATATGTGACAACAACAATAATTGGTATTATGCAAGAAGTTGGTTTGGTGGCATGGTTTTAGGTAGTTCACCAAATGAAACACATGTGCAAGCAGTGAAGAGGATATTCAAATACTTAAAGGGCACTATGGATTTTGGGTTGTGGTACCCAAGATGTGAATATTTCACCCTTGTAGCGTACATGGATACAAATTGGGCTAACAATACTGATGGCAGAAAAATCACAAGTGGAGGTGCATTCTTTCTTGGTCACAATCTTGTATCATGGTTAAGTAAGAAACAAGAGTGTTTCTTTATCCACAATAGAAGTGGAATACATTGCAACAAATTCTTGTTGCACTCAAGTCCTTTGGATGAAGCAAAATTTGAAGGACAACAAAGTTGAGTATGAGCACCCCATTTCCATCTTTTGTGATAATACAAGTGTAATCAACATACCAAAAAACCCTATCATGCACTCCAAAATGAAGCACATTCCAATAAAATATCATTTTATAAGAGAGAAAGTGGTTGATCAGTAGGTGAAGTTGGAGTATGTTGCTACAAAGGAACATATTGCAAGCATTTTTATGAAGAAATTACCAAAAGAGGCTTTTGAGTACCCGAGGGAGAAATTGGGAGTGATATCACTCTCATCTAGTTGCTAGTTTGTAAATAGAAGCATATGTTCAGGGGGATCTATTCATTGCCTTATCTTTTAGCCTCATAACACCTTTTCCATTGATGTCAAAGGGGGAAGAGTAGAGAAAGGGAAATCATGTCAATCAAGGGGAGCATTTCAATCAGGGGAGATGTATGATCTTGTTGCTTTTCAAGATTATTTCTTTGCAAAGTTGTCATCAATGACAAATGGGGAAATTGTTGGAAACATATTGTCATTGATGTGAAAGGTAGTTCTGGTGGCATCTTGGTGTCTTTGAAATAAACATTATGTATACTCATGCTAGTCGCCCCCTTGAAGGTTGGGAGATAAAATGGAATTAAATTTAAAATAGAAGTAAAATTAAATGCCTTCATGCTATGGACTGACCCCCCCAAATGTGGCACCTCTACTTTAAAAGTAGATAAATAAAATTAGATTAAAAATAAACATTTTATTTGGCCGACCTCCTAAGGTGGTGCCAAATTTGGGAAATTAATTAATAAATAAATAAATTTTATTAAAGATACGAGGGCCGACCTATTTGGAGGATTCACCTCCCTTGGGTGAAGACACATTTTGAGAGGTATAAATAAAAGGTTGTGAGAAGTTTTATAATCATTCAGTTTAAGGAATATTTGTTAAATGAAGAGTATAAATAAAAAGCTATTCAAGCAGATTTATAAGGCATATGTGAGCAGATTTACAATGATTTTGTGAAGGGAAAAGAAGTGAAACAAACAAGATCATGTCAGTTTATGAGAAAAATGAAGACATTATTGTAGAATTTGTGAAAACGTTATTTCCAAATTTGTGAGGAAATTATTGCCAAATTTGTGAAAACATTATTGCTGATTTTGTGAAGACTATATTACAGATCTATGAAAGGGAGTTTGACACATTTGTAAGAAGGTGTTAGAGAAGGTCTGAGAAGTTGCAAACAAAAATTATATTATATTGTTCTTGTGGAGGTTGGAGCCTCCTACTTGAGGAGATCATGAGATTGGAGCCTCTTGTTGAAGAGATTGAAGTCTCTTGCTAAGTTGGTGCTTAGTGGTGGATATTGGAGTCTCCAATGGGTTGGTTAGTTCCTACGAATTTTGTAAGATTAATACAACAAATATTTTTCTATGGTTTTCTCTTGTAAGGGTTTCCACATAAAATTGTCTCTTGTGCATGTTTTCAAATTACTACATATTGCATGAATGATACTGCTATGGATAATTAGGACTTGAAGTAATATTGTTATGCTTGATTAAGTTAAGAAAGAGTAAAGTTTTAATCTATACTGATTCAACCCCCCCTCTTAGTATAAGTGTGTGTTTCATCATAAAGTATCTCAACGTGGGACTTCATTTATGATTGATTCATCTACATATTGTAACTCTAACTATGCCACTAAAGATATTTTCATGTATGTTGTGGCACCACAAGATGGGTCACATTATGAATAAAAATGCGGTGGATGGTTTTTCAATCTATTCTATGAATTTTGATTTCTGTGAGCACTATATATTTGGTAAACAAAGTAGAGTAAAGTTCAATTCTAGTAGCCTTAGAGAAAAAGGAATTATGAAAGTAATTCATAGTGATGTATTTGGTCTTGTGGATTTTGCTTCTATTGAAAAATGTCATATGTTTCTTTTAGTAATGACTACTCACATTATGCTTGAATTTATTTTTTGAGGTATAAGTCTAAAGTTTTTAGCAAGTTTAAGGATTTTAAAGTTCATGTTGGAAATAATATGGATCAAAAAAATAAAAGTATCAAAACTAGATAATGGAAGGGAATATTATTTTAGAGAATTTGATGACTTTTGTAGACATTAGGGTATTGTAAGGCATAAAAATAAGTATGTTTCACAACAAAATGACACCACATAGAGGATAAACATGACATTAATGGAAAAAGATATAAGTGTATTAAGTAGTGTTCAATTGGATTAGTATTTATAGGATGAGGTTGTAAGTAATGCTTTTTGTTTGATTGATAGATCACCTTGTTCAACTTTGGTTGATAAAACTCCATATGAAGTGTGGATAAGTAAGAAACCCTCTATGTCATGCATTTGAGCATTTGGTTGTAAGGTTTTTGTTCAAGTGACTACAAAAAGATGATCTAAGTTGGATTTCAAACCTAACAAATATAATTTTATTGGTTATGGTAATAATGTTAAGGGTTATAATCTTTGGATTCCTATATGTATTTTTTGAAGAAATTATAGTTAATTTTGATTAGGTTAGACAAAAGAAAAAGGAATAAAAATACAAGCATTTTAAAACCAAAATTGAGAAGAAAGAAGATGCATAGGTGGAAGAAAAATGAGTTGGATATGGGGATGTAGAGGAGGAAGAATATTTGATTTAGAGAGTTTCGAGGAAGAACAAGAAGAACCACTTGCTACACACTTGCACACATCCACAAGGCAACCAAAACTAGTTGACAAGTATAGCCCACCACATTTTGTTGTGTATTTATTTTATCTTGTTGGAAAATATGCCTCAACTTGTTGGCTTGAAATCTCTTGAAGACTTGGTGTTTTTCCTTTTGTTCGAGCCTTTACCGTTGTACCGCTAAGAGCTTTCGGTGATGGCATGGTTGTGCGGTTTACCACCTTACCGTGGAAGACTTCCCTCTGTCTGGCGGTTGGGCGGTGTTATTGCTATACCGCAGAGCCCTCCCTCACTCCTGGCGGTGGCGCAATGAAACCGTGGTGATCGGCGAAGCTGTTACCTCCCTATCGTGAGATTCCTTCGGTCTTGGAGCGGTACTGCAGTGTTACCTCCTTACCATGGTGGGCTTCACCTTGACTGGTAGTTATGCGGTGGCTTACCGTCACACTGCTGAGGTCATTCGGCTAGGGTGCGGTAGCACGGTGGACAACAACAAATCCTTACCGCTATACCACAAAGGCTTGTTCTTTAAGTTGCGGTGGCGTGGTTGACAATGACAGTCAGGAAAATGGGTTGTCACTGCTTTATTGCGGGTGTCTTCTTGCTAGGGCGCGGTGGTGCGGTGTATACTACCTTATCGTGGGCGTATGATGAACGAGGAGCAGTAGCACGATAGAAGGAGCTCAAGGCTCGGTTGGCAGGTTTGACTCGATGACCAAAGCGGTGGATGGATAGTGTGATGACATGTGGCATGCTGATATTCGTTGATTTCACATCGCTATTGTAAATCAACGTTGATTGTCTGAAAGCTTTATTTCTGATTTGCGACATATTTGCATTAAATATATGATTCGATTCGGTGGTTGACAAAGTGCTTTCTTGGCAACCATTTTAATGTTGGGCGGCTTGATGTGTGTTGCAGGGTAGTGTCGCCAGAGAATGAAGGAACCTTGTCGGTGGAGTAATTAAATACCCCGTTGGTTGATGGTTGGAGATGACTGAGATGTCGCTCGGTGAAGAGTGAAGATGATTAGATCAAGCCGTGTGTGTGTGTTCGAGCGGTATGCTAAGGCATTGTAGCCATGAACACTGAGACACACATAATAGGAGAAGATGTGAACTTGAGTGGCTATGAGGTTGTGCTGACCGAAAGGTTGGCAGTGTGAGCGAGTTGGTAAGATGAAATGAATCTGCAATGTATGTTGTGTGAGAACATTGTAACAGTGTGAGGATTCTATATAATGGTGTTGCCTATATTATCCAGATGGACAAGATGTAAACTTCTTAAGAGCATAGCTCTGAGATTGTATTGTAATTGTTTTGTTGTTGATTAATACAACTGAGCTGAGTGTTTTGGAGGGTGGGGTTTTTTACTTGAAAGGGTTTTCCCCACGTAAATTTGTGTGTCCATTAGTTTGTCTTCCATGCTGTTAGATTCTGTGAATTGAATCTGTGCATATGTGCTGAATCTGTTATTTTTTTGCATGTAATTTTCTCAGAAGGATTAATGGGGGAAACAATTGTGCTTGTTTCTTCTTTACGACATAGTAGTCTGTGTCTTTGAGGTGATTTGAAGAAATTAAAGTCACTAAGGCATTGTTGTTCTTAGATGTTTCATTCTAAGATAACCGTTTCTTCCCCAACATATCTTATATTGATGATGAACTTCGATATGTGAAGAAATATCTTTCTTTGAAGTAGCATGCGTCTTAGGTGGAGGTTGAACAAGATGAGCTACTTGCCTTGGATAAATGCAAGACTTGAGATCTAGTTGAGTTTCTTAGGGGAGGGAAACCCATTGGTTAAAAGTGGGTGTTTAAAAAGGAAATTTGGATTAGATGAATAGCTAGAAAGGTAAAATACAAGCCTAGTGACTAAAGGCTTCTCCTAGGTGAAGGAAGTTGACTTCAATGAAATTATCTCTCTTGTTACAAAACCAATTTTTATTAGATTCCTAATTTTTATTGTTGTTGTGTATGATCTACAAATAGAGAAAATAGATGTAACAAATAATTTCATGCATGGTATCTTGAGGGATAAATTTCTATAAATTAGCTTGATGGTTTTGTGGTAAAAGGAAAGGATAACTTGATTTGCAAGTTGAAATAGTCATTGTATGCTCTAAAACAATCACTACAATGTGGTATTACAAAATTGATGCTTTTGAATCAGACCTTGGGTTTGTTAGAAGTGAATATGATAATTATTTTAATTTAAATTAATTGATGATTTGTTGCTAATCATTGTCTTGTATGTTGATAACATGTTTTATTAATTGGAAAACAATAAGGAAATAATTAAAGAGCTCAAAACTTGGTTGTTTGGCACCTTTGACATGAAGGATTTAGGGGTTGCAAATTACATTCATGGGTATGGAGATCAATAAGGATTGGTTTGGTAGAAATATGGCTTAGAAAAAAGTAAGTATGTGTCAAAATATTTTGTAGAGGTTCTCAATGCATGACCATAAGCTAGTTAACATTCCTTTACCTAATGGTACCGAGTTGACATTGGATCAATTTTTATGTTAGAGATTTGGAGGATATGTTTAATATTCCTTATGCGAGTGTTATACGAAGCCTAATGTATGCTACAATATGTACAATATTAGACATAGTCTAAGCAATGCGAGTTATTAATAGGTTTATTTCTAATCTTGGTAGAGAGCATTGGAATTATGTGAAAAGTGTTTTTAGATATTCGTAAAGGAATTTTGATTATTATATTTGTTATCATGGTACTGATTCAATGTGGTTAAGATTATTGATATATAGGGCTATGTTGACTCAAATTAGGCTAGTGAATTGTATAGAAAAAGGTCCACTAGTGATTATGTGTTCACTTTGTTTGGAGGAGTTGTTAGTTGGATTGGTAGGGGTCAAACTATAGTTGTATGTCCACTAAAGTAGAATACATGGTTGCAACACATGGTTGTAAAGAGTTAGTGTGGTTACAAATATTTTGTTCAAGTATTATCTTTTAGTGTAAATTTAGGTCAAAATTATATGTGATAGTGAGAGTGCCATATGCTTGGAAAAGAACGTAGTTTAACATGCTCATATGAAGCATATTGATGTTCAGTATCACTTCATCCACAAGATGGTTGGAGGTGGAAATTTCATGATTTATAAAAATTTGATTCTCTGGTTAATGTTGTAGATTCTCTCAAAAAGCCTTGATGCGAATAAAACTTTCAATTGGTCTAGAGAGGCCACAGGCCTTGGATTTTCTAGAGCTTGATTTACCTTTCAGTTTCCTATTATATCTGGCAATGTAAATGTCAAGCGGGATAATGTTAGGCCTAGGTGAGACATTCACCTTGCAATTCCTAAGCCTTGTAATGCAATTTAATTATATAGATGATAAATAATGTCTAGTCTTCGAACACCATGGAATGGGGCCAAACTGAATGCCCATGTGAGGGAGGGGATTAATTTATTCTCTAAAATGTTAATAATATTGTGTAAAAAAGGTATTTAGTAGGAAGTTTACAAAGAATTGGTCAAGATTGCAAGTTGTAAGAGGATATTTCATATTTGGTGTTATGACAAGGAAATATATGCCCTTATCGAGCACCTGGGATTGGAATAATGGTCAATTTGACTTTTTTGACCAAATCTATGACATATGTGATTGTAAGGGGTTGTGTAAGAGGTGTAAGAAGAGTTACATATTATTTCAAGATGCTTGAACATGACCATAGAGACATTGGATTTTAACCATGGCTCAAGGTTTTCGATACCACTTGATGGTTTCTTGTATTTTGTTTCTAATTTTCTTATTATTGCACTTCATATTTTGAGAAAATAAAAGCATGGATCTCTTTAGGTGGAGTTTTTTTTCACAAGGGCTTCTCCCTATATATGTAGTGTAATGGTTTATATTTTATGTTTTTGTTGATTTGTTATATTGATTCTTCATTATTTCATTGATATAAGACTATTAGATTAATGACATTGTAATTAGATTAAAATTTATATCATCCATTATTTCTATTCTCATTTATCCTATACTTTCAACAATAATGGCCTAAGGTGACATAGTCATGGATTCAAATATGTCATGTTTGAACACCACATTAATGCCTACATTGGAACCCATAATTTTATTACTATCAATTAGGTCCAATGAGGCACTCAAAATTTAAAGGATTATCACACAAATGAGGGGGACATCATCAAGCATGAACTCTAGTAGTTGATATTTATGTAGATATTTGGGTGCTTGGTGCTACATCTACATGCATGAAGGTGTGGTAGCCTACATTAATTGAGTGGCCCCTATATCTTCCCTAGTATGTGGGGTTACAATTTTATTGGAACTTGTCTTGATAGATGCCAGTGGTGGAACATGTGTAGCTAGTTATGGTGTGGATCCCTTAGTTATGAATGGATATTGAGATGGTGATGGTGGTGTAGCATGTCAACTAGAAGCTATGGATCTTATGCTGTAGAAATTAGTCACATGACATGGTGCAAGCTATTTCTCAATAGTTGAATCTTAAATCTTGATTAAAATAATGTGTAACCATTGTAACTTCAATTGATGCGATTATTCATGGCAATTCAAACAAAACAATTAATTGACAACAAACTTGTAAAATGCAACAAATTGGTACTTTGTTGGTTCAAACTTGAAAACATACAAATTCAATACAATTGAATGCAAACTAGACAATGGGTAAAATTTACAAAATATTTATTCGAGTAAAAAATTGAGTAGATTAATCAATAAAACAACACATTGCAATTATAAATCTACCCTTTGCAACATCAAAATGTTCAAAATAACCAAGACAAAAGCTCAATCTTAAGGATTGCATATTTATTTGTAAGAGGATTGGAGGAGTTCCTTTTATGATCTCATATTTATTACTCTCTATCAAACACTTATGCAACTAAAATAACTATCTAAATAAATTTTCAACACAAAAACAAATTAAACAAATCAAGACATTAACACATTTTGATTTTGTTTCAAAGACTATTTTCCTTCCAACATTTTATAGCATTGAAAATTGTACTCCCTTTTAGGTGAAAGTACAATTTCATGCTCTATTTGGAACTTTCTTTAGTAACCTATCCATTTAGGCATTTTAGACATCCTCTAGCGCTATTCTTCCTATCAACCTAGCAAAATACGTTAGTATTGCCTTAGAAAATGTCTAATCGATTAAAACATCATCAAAATGACCCTAACAAGTGCTCTTATGTTGGAGAAGTCCTAATAATAGTAAACCCTAAACACCCAGATTAAGTTTTGTTGAGTGTGAAAGAGTTGGATAGGGTTGCCTAACTTCCTAGTCTAGGTATTTTTCCTAATAAAAATAATTTATCATTTTTGTCGGTCTCTAATTTCGGTGATGTAGTTTCAAATTTGAGCCTTGGCGGTAAATTAATCCCAAAAATTAAAATCAAATGAATCAACTTATACTTTAATTTATTCTAAATTCCACTATACAAACATGAATTATTATTTCAAATTAGAGAAGCAAACATAAGTACAATAAGACTACCAAAATACATCTATTTTTATAGGTTTTCAAGAAGAATTTCAAAATTAATCAAGTTGCTACAATGATTGGAGTTTGATGCAAATGAAATAGCATGATGGAATCTAGGTTTTGGAGATAGCTTTGGCTTCTTTCAAACACCTAATAACTTGTTTTTAGACTTTGATCTACTTGTTGCCATAACTGAGGTATTATTGCATTTCATATTTTCCTAAGGGTATTTGAATTTCTCTTGGGTTGATCTCATTTATGTCATTTAGGAATCCTTCTCTAATGCATTTGAGTAGAGTTTTTGCATTTTAGCTCATTAAAGCCTTAGATGCACTTAAGGTTAAGAACACACACTTTTTTTATCAATGAATCAATTGGTTATTTGTGGAGGTAGAAATACCAAAACAAGGGCTTGACCTAGGAATACTCCTATAGAGCCACCCCCTTCCCCCTCTTTGCTGTGATTTTGCAAGTTTAGATCCAAAGACAAAAATATTCTAGAGTACAAACAAGGAGTTATAACCTCATGAGATAAAATCCTGAAAATTAGGAAGCCACTCTACAGCACACCACACCCCTAACCAGTCATTTCAGCCTCAAATTCATATCATAGGTGCACAAAAGTTTGCACTCCTTAGATTTTTTCTTTGTTTCTAAGTTTTTTGTTTTGTCAGTGCAAAAAAAAGAGTATTTTTAAACTTTGTTACATAGTCAAATCAAATCCATTAATCCACATTAAATCTAATCAATTTTCATAAAAATAAAAGAACCATATCTAGGGCATATTGAATCTCCTTTTAGGTTGTTAGCCAATCTCATACCCTTTTTGGTTTGGCTTCTAATGTTACTTTGAAGAAGGATTGATCTTAATGATCTACACACTAGGTCTAGGATCCCTTTTTCAAGCAAGCACATTCAAAGTAAGTCATTAGGCTTATGGCAATGCAACTATTGACATTTAGACTTTTCCAATATTTAGTAACCTTATCAACATTGCAAACCTACTTCAAGCAAAACAACATCTTGGAATAGTTTCTTGCAATTTTGCAACTTGACATCTTTGCAATCTAGCGACATTCCATGCAACTTATTAGACTGTCATCCTAACATACACACATTTGTTTAAACCAACCTACCAACATTGCAAACCTACTTCATGCAAAACAACATCTTGGAATGATTTCTTGCAATTTTGCAATATTGCTACTTGACATCTTTGCAATCTAGCAACATTCTAGGCGACTTATTAGACTATCATCCTATCATACACACACTTGTTTAAACCAATCTACCACCTCACTAGATGAATTCCTTAGTTTGTAGAATTTCTCTTTTGAGATTTCCATTTTAGAATCTCTCCTCTAAGTCTCTTGAGGCTTGATTTTGGCCTCTTTCTTGAGTTTCCTTACAAGTCTTTGTGACTTGCTCTAACCCATCCCCCAAAAGTTGCATATGTCTATTTTGGTGCATATTCACCTTACCCTCATTAGAGAATATCATGCTAGTTCACGAGGAGATTATTCCAGTGCCAAATTTTAATACACGAGGATTGCAATGGTAGCCAAGCGTTTCCTCCTAAAGGTCATGTAATGCCATTGATGGTTTGCAAAGATTCCTTTGGGGGTGTTTTTGATCCTATGCATGGTATTGCACATTAGAGGTTAACTGAACTAATAAGACCACTGCAACTTTTTAATACTTTTTTTTATTCCCCTTATAAATATAATTCTCAATACATTTTTATTTAGTTTAAGACTTTGTACCCAAAGCTTCCTAATCATTTTTGTGTATTTTTTTAGATTTTTGAATGTATTAATTTTTAATCAATTTTAGCCACTATTCCCTTTCCATAATCATAAAAAAAGGAACCCCCAATAAAATCCTACTAAATTATTTAAAAAAAATTAAAATCTGATTAAAAATAGATCGTGGTAGGTTTTCAACTATCACCTTAATAAGATTGAGAAAAATCCACAATATATAATTTAAAAACATGATTTTCTTTGAATAAATCAAAAAAATATTGTAAGCATCGGAATCACAATTTCCCAAAATTCATATACCAATCACATCTCTACGAGGAGAGTTCGTTTAAAAATATATATTATTTATCCACTGCATAGGGCAAAAACTAAAATAAATAAATAAACAATCCTTCGGACTAAACTATACCATCTCTGTCAAATTTGATCACTGTGCGGAAGAATCGTCTGGAAGCGGATATGCCACTATATTTTATTTAGGTAAGCCAAAATTTCTACGACTTCCTCTGCAGAAACGTGATCGAGTTGCTTTACGTTCACGAGGAGTGGGGTACTTGAGCCCACACGTTATTGGTCAGGTTACGTGTATGGTCTGTGACTGGAGCTATAAAATCCCCAATTCCCGGGAAAATAATTGTGAGAGTAAGAAATCGTTTTTTCGCAGAGAATGGGAAACTTGTACGAGGGAGAGGACGAGATATGGGAGCAGCTGCGGTGCGAGGCGAAGGAGGAGGCAGAGGCGGAGCCGGCCCTGGCAAGCTACCTGTACGCCACCATCCTCGTTCACAAGACGATGGAGCGAGCGCTGGCATTCCATCTGGCCAATAAGCTGTCCAGCTCCACGCTGCCTAGCACGCTGCTCTACAACCTTGTGGTGGACGTGTTTACAGAAAACCCTGACATACGCCAGGCGATTCGAACCGACATGCGCGCTGTCAAGGACAGAGACCCGGCCTGTGTTTCCTACTCCCATTGTATGCTTAACTTCAAGGGTTTCCTGGCCTGCCAGGCGCACCGAGTGGCGCATCGCCTCTGGTCGCAGGGTCGATACGCGCTCGCCCTCGCTATCCAGAGCAGGATTTCTGAAGCGTTCGCCATGGACATCCATCCTGCCGCTCGGATTGGGGAGGGCGTGCTCTTCGACCATGCGACGGGGCTTGTTATCGGCGAGACCACTGTTATTGGCGATAATGTCTCCATTCTGCACCACGTTACCCTCGGCGGGACTGGCAAGCAGGGAGGCGACAGGCATCCGAAAATTGGCAACGGGGTTTTGATCGGCGCTGGGGCTACCATTCTTGGCAACGTTAAAATTGGCGAAGGGGCTAAGATTGGAGCCGGGGCTGTCGTGCTCATCGATGTGCCACCCAAGACTACTGCTGTTGGAAACCCTGCCAGATTAGTTGGGGGAAAGCGTAATCCTACCAAATTGACCGAGAATCCCAGTGAAACTATGGACCACACGTCCTTCATTTCTGAATGGTCAGATTATGTTATTTGAGATTAGTTGAATTAGGTTTTTCCATCCAAATAACCGGACAATGTAAGGTGTAAATTCATTCCAGAGAGCCTGGAGTGCATGCACACCGTCACATAAAGCAGTTATTTGAGCCTCCTAAGGGATTTTCTTTTCTTTTCGACCCTGCTACAGAGTCTTCGACCGTTTCGGGGACTATAAAAAGTGAGTTGCTTTTGTCGTTGGCCACGGATTGTATCAATAGGTTTATTTGACGGTTATCTATTTGAAGTTATCCTTTTGAACATATATATTTTTTAATGGAATGTTCATCCTTCCTAAAATTTTGCTTGTATTTTATGGGAAAAAAACAAAATCTTCTAATATACCATTCCTCCGTCAAATTAAGGCCCTGATTGTATCCACTAATGGGAATTCATTCTTGGATAGATTGACCTTGTACAAACTAATTATTTAATGCAATAATGATGAACTTTGTTGTTTTTTAGGCATTCTATGATTCATTAATGAAGTCAGCCAGTTTGCCTTGTAGTGAGGTTGCTGATCAATGTATTAATATGTCCTTTAGAGTGTGTGCTCTTCTTGAGATGACATACAAAGAAGTCTGTTACGTTTTTGAGGGGATTTTGTCATGTAATGTGATTTTCGTTTCTTGCTGGAATGATATATAGAGAGCTCTATTAGATAGCATATTCTGCATCTCCAAAGAATTTAGTCCCTTAAAAATGTTTTTTATTTTTTTAACTGAGATGATATGCAAATAGCTCTACTAGGACGCTATCCCATAAAAAGGTGCTTCAGCTCTTAATTTTACTCGGACAGTCCCATGGAATCGGATAACTGCAGTTAGAGGAATAAGATTAATCTTTTTTCTAAAACAGGAGTCCCAAGTAACTAGTATACAAAGCTTCAAGTTCAAGCTACTTTAGGGGCTTTTCTGTTACATGGCAGTTTGCATGAAATGTTTTTTTAAATTAAAAAAATTGAAAAAATAACGGACCATTTATTCTTCATATAATTTTTAAATCTCAAAAATTTGAATAGTTTACAAAATTTCTCACTTCCACTTACGCATTTTTCTCCATTGAAAGAATAATAAAATCCATGGGATCATTTACCTGAAAAGGGTCCTAATTTTTCTTAGCAGCACCTGCCTAGAAATTTTTGTTAGCCATGCAACCATAGCCTTATTATTCTTGAGAAGATTTAATCCTTTTAAGTTTCTGGGATGATTCAAAGGATTCTTGAGAGGGAAAAAGGCAAAAGCATCAGACAGAAAGGGATGTAGAAAGTGAAAAAATGGCAAAGGAAGGGATGAAAATAACCTGAAATGTGATAGCTTTATGCCAATAGTGACATCCAGGCCAACTTAGCTCCTTGAGAATGAGGCCACTGATCTGCAATAGTGAATGATGTCCAGAAATTGGCAAAAGATTCAGACCGAAATGAGTGCAGAAAAAGGAAAAATGGCAAGGAAGGGATGGAAATAACTTGAAATATGATAGTTGTAAATCAATAGTTACATCCAGGTCAAGTTAGCTCCTTACAGAAAGTAAAGCACAGATTTTATGCAGAATAACTGAAACAACTTGCAGCAAGTAAACCACTCATTTTATGTAAAATAACAAAAACCACCTGCAAAATTAATGGAGCGATGAGAAATCCAGGGAGAGCACGTCTGTGGAGGTGTCTGAATCTGAGGAGGACGAACATGCAGATGCAGATGATGCTGAGAGTTTGCTGGAGGCATTTCAGGTTGAAGATGCTTTGTTGAGAATGGAAAGGAGAGCAGAGATTCTTCTTTCCGGCTAGCGGACAGTTGAAGATGCTATAGCGAAAGGGGTGATGGCGGTGGAGGTTTTTCATTTCCGACATTGTCACTATTGTTGGCGGACCGTTGAAGATGATGTGCTCAAAGCTTGGTTTTTTGTTTGTGCCTTCACCATTTTTTTTATGATGGCGTTTTCGGGCGGGATGTGGAGCGGCCCTGAGCATTCTTTTTCTTCTGTTGTTGGCGGGAGCTCGGTTTCGGTCGAGGTTGAGTTTATAAGTAAGATGTATTTTCCACAATGTATCAAATTGTGATATTGCTATAAGGATTCATCTGTGTAGTTTTACAAGTCAAACTCATTGATATCAGGATTCAACCGTGTAGTTCTACAAGTCAAACTCATTGATATCAGGATTCAACCGTTTAGTTTTACAAGTCAAACTCATAGCAATGGGTCAATGAGTTTGACTTGTAAAACTACACGGTTGAATCCTGATAGCAATATCACGAGGTTGAGTTAGCTTTGTGGCTGTTTCTGTTCTGGTGGTTTGTTTTGCCTGTTTGGGGGGCAGTTTGTGGAAGCTTTGTCCCCTGGTTTTGGGGCTTTGTTGGGCTTCTTGTGGGTTTTTGTTTTTGAGGAAGGTTCTGCTTTCCAGTTTCATTGGAGTTGGAATCAGATCTTGTCGCCCCTGTTCTTGTATGTCTTGGCTTTAGGAGTTTCGTTTTCTGGGCTTTATGTTTTGGATCCTGCATCTGTGGTCTGGGTGAGCAGATTGATCTGCTTGTTTTTTCTCCAATTTGTTTTTTGGTTCCCCTTTTGGTTTGGGAAGTTGTTATTGCTTGTGGAGCTTGTTCTTTTTCTGGTGGCTACCAGTGTGTTGTTTTCCTCTTTGAAGGGAGCTGTGAGTGTTTTTGTTGCCTTTGGTTTTGGGCTTTTTCTGTTGTTGGGGCTGTTCCCTCTATGTTTCTTGATGATCTTGGGTCTCAGTTGGTTGGTGATGTACTCTGTCCATGTTTGTGTTTCTTTGCTGTTGGCTGGGTTGGACTTATTGTTTTATCTTTTGACCCAATTGTTTGCTTTGATAAAGGGGGTGAAGTTGCCCGTTCTAGTGATTATTCTTCCTTCTCCTGTTCTGCTCCTTTTAAGGCAGGGGTATCTTCTCTAGAGGTGGAGATATGGAATGATGGAGAGGAGGAGGTCTTTTGGTGCTTAAGAGTGTTGGCTGGGGAATTTTCAGCTTCTTCCTTCATGTACTAGAAACTCGTGTTGCTAAGGGATGCTATGATTGCCCTTCCTACTGAAGTTGCTTACTGTTGGGATCTTCAGCTAGTGTCTTCTATTGAAGCGGAGACTGCTCTTGTCGAGGTGGAGCCCTCTCCTATTGAGGTGGAGATGGATACTGTTGAGCTAGTGGGAAAATCTTTTCTCTTATGTTGGTTCCTATTGAGGCGGAGCTTGTGTGGGCAGGAGAGATGTGATTTTTGTTAGTGTTTTAATGATCAGATAATACAACTGAAAGCACTCAGAAAATTGCAACACATAAGACAATAAACACAGCAAGATACACTGGGAAAACCCTCCTCTTGAGGGAGAAAAAACCCAGCAAATATTTCTCTTATATAATGAAGGAACAAGAGCAGAAATCTGCTTACAACTCAGGCCTAGCACATGGCCGAATTTGATACAATGAATAATAGCACCTCTCCTAGATGCAAAGATACAATGAATATGTTTCTCCTTGAAATCGGCCTGCTGCTGCAAGATGATTCGTTGCTGCTCAAGTGCGAACTTCTGCTTGGAATGCGAATTATGCTTGATGAACTTGATATCCAAATGAACAAACATGACCTTGTATTTATACAAAGTGAGGTGAATCTTCAAGTAGGTCGGCCACCTTTAATAAATAAGAATTACAAAATAGCAAGGTAGGTTGGCCTCACTTGGAATAATAAATTACAAAATAATCTCAATGAGGGTCGGTCTCATACATTAAATCAAACATGTATAAATTAAATAGCCGTAGGCTATCATTTAATTTAGTACATCTTGATGTGTTCGTTGGAAGAAGCAGCCCGATATTGCTAATAACATCAACACTCCCTCTCAGCTAGGGATGATACTTCCAACTGCACAAAAACATATCACCTCATCGTGATAAAGGAGCTTATCACCTCATCGTGAAAGCATATAAGATATCACCTCATCGTGATATCAACTATCATGGCTACCTCCATAGATGGTATGTACAAGTGCTCATCACTCAATGTGATGTTGTCACCTCACCGTGACTTTCACCATAGCTCTCCCAGAGGGTGAAACACAAGTACAAGAAAAATCATCACAGACTCCCTCACGTGATGCTGTCATGGAGTCACACACATGACATCCACCATGACTCTCCCAGAGGGTGGAAACAAGGGATTTCACCTCGAGCTTCTCCTGAGAGAAGAACTCATAGCCAAGGGATTTCACCTCGAACTTCTCTCAGAGAAGAACTCATTACCAAGGGATTTCACTTTGAACTTCTCTCACAGAGAAGAACTCATTAAAGAGGATCACTGATACTGAGACTCCTTCTTAGTCAAGGTTGCATTCTCCACCATACCAAGCTTTTCTCGAAAGTACACAAATTTTATCCTGGAGAGGGGCTTGGTGAGAATGTTTGCCGTCTGCTCATTAGTGCTGATATACCTCAACTGTATAACTTTCCTCAATACCATATCTTTGATATAATGGTATTTGATCTCAACATGCTTTGTTCTATCATGAAACACAGGATTGACAGAAAGCTTCACACAGCTCTGGTTATCACAATGAATGATAGTAGGCTCCATTGATTGTCCAAACAATCCTGCTAGGAGCTTACGAAGCCACACTGCTTCACGAGCTGCCATACAAGCTGCAATAATCTCCGCCTTGGTTGTACTTAATCCCATTGAAGACTGCTCCCTGTTGCACCAGGATATCATAGTAGATCCCAAACTGAAGCAACAACCAGAGGTACTCTTTCGATTTATGACACACCCTGCCCAATCAGAATCAGTAAAACCGTGCAGCTCCAAATCCACACTTGTAGAATATCTCAATCCATATCCAATTGTGCCACGTAGGTATCTCAGGATATGTTTAGCTGCAACAAGATGTATCTGCCTTGGTTCACACATAAACTGGCTAAGTGTGCTCACTGCATAACAGATGTCTGGTCTAGTGTTAACTAAATACATCAACGAACCAATCAATTGCCTATACATCGTAGAATCCACCAGTTCTGAATTAGTTGTAGCCTCCTTCAACTTGTGTAAGTTAGTCTCCATAGGTGTAGACATAGGTTTGCAATCAATCATTCCAAACCTTTTCAGAATGTCAATGGTATACTTCCCTTGACTTAGAATCATCTCGTCTGGCTTTTGCCAAACTTCTAAGCCAAGAAAGTAATGCATGAGACCAAGATTCTTCATTTCAAATTCAGAAGCTAACTCTTTCTTGCATTTGAGAATGGGGTGTTCTTCTCCAGTGAGGATCAGATCATCAACATACAAAACCAAAATCAATGCTTCACCATTAATTACCTTGAAGTAGAGGTTAGAATTTGCATCATTCTTTGAGAAACCCAGACTCAACAGGTAATGATCAATCCTTTCGTACCAAGCACGAGGAGCCTGCTTAAGACCATACAGGGCCTTCTTCAACTTGCAAACATGAGACTCCTTCCCATGTACCTCAAATCCATGGGGTTGCTCAATGTAGACCTCTTTTTCTATTACACCATTCAGAAAGGCTGTCTTTACATCCATTTGGTGAATCTTCCATCCTCTAGATGCAACAATAGCAATAATGGTTCTAACATAAGTATAACGAGCCACAGGAGCAAAGGTTCCTTCATAGTCAACTCCCTCTTTTTGTGAGAACCCTCTTGCCACAAATCTTGCCTTGTATTTCTCAATGCTCCCATCTGCCGCATGCTTGATCTTGAAGAGCCATTTAGAAGATACCACAGATTTGCTTTCGGGTCTAGGAACGATATCCCAAACATCATTCTTAAGTATGGATTGATACTCCTCAGTCATAGCATCTTTCCATACTTGTTGACTAGAAGCTTCTTCAACACTTGAGGGCTCTAACTCAATAATCTGACTCATCAAGGCTTCATAGCTGGAGAAATTATTAGGTCTCTTACTTTCTCTGAAAGTTGCCCTTGGGGTTGCAAAACTTTCTGCATCCTGCATTATTTTCTTGGCCCAAAGAGGTCTCTTCCTTCCAATCACAATATCTGTAGGCCCATCAGTAGGCTCCAAGGGCTCAGCTGGATCATCATCTTCTTTAGGTTTTGGAACCTCCTTCTGATTCTCAAGAACATGGTCAACTTCCATATCTTGAGGAGGTTCTTCTTCATCGATCTCCATATGAGTGCCCTTGGATCTTCTGAATGCAACATCTTCCTCAAATGTGACATCTCTACTGATCTCAATAGTCTTCTGACCCGGGATGTAGATTATGTAGGCTTTTGATGTCTCACTGTAGCCCACCAGAATTCCCTTCTTCCCAAAAGGTTCCAACTTTTTTCTCTTTTCCTTTGGAATATGAACATACACTAGACACCCAAAGATCCTCAAATGACTGACTTCAGGCTTCATCCCTGAGAATGCTTCTTCAGGAGTTATATTCTCCAAGATTCTGTGGGGACTTTTGTTCTGCACATAGACTGTTGTCCTAGATGCCTCAACCCAAAGTGAGGTTTGCAGGTCTTGATCATGTATCATTGCTTTGACTGCTTCCACAATAGACTTGTTCTTTCTTTCAGCAACACCGTTCTATTGAGGATTATAAGGAACACTGAACTCCCTCTTAATCCTTGCTTCAATACAAAAATCACGAAAGATGCCATAAGTGTACTCTCCTCCGTTATCGGATCTCAAAACCTTGATCTTTTTCTCAGACAAATTTTCCCCCTGTGCTTTGAATTCTTTGAATCTTTCTAATACCTCCTCAGATTCTTTAGATCGCAAGAAATAAATCCAAGTCTTTCTAGAGTAGTCATCATAAAAATAATATAATACAAGAAACCACTAGAAGATGCAACAAACATTGGACCACATAAATCATAATGAATGAGATCAAGAATACATTTAGATCTACTTTCTCTACTATGAAACGTACCTTTTGTATTCTTACCTAAGGTGCAGCCTTTGCATGTACCTTCATGTTCCTGGTTGAATTTCGGAAGGCCGGTGACCATCTTCTGCATGATAGGTAACGCTCGAAAGTGAATGTGAGCCAATTTTCGATGCCAAAGGTCACACACACTAGAAGAGTCATGCACTAGAGCTTGAAGGGGGCGAGTGCATAGCTTGTAGAGACACTCATGTCTAACTCCAATTACCCGAGTAGACTTGATGTTGGAGTTCTTTGCCCATATAAGAACTTTGCCTTCTGAAAAAACAACTTGATAACCCTTTTCTTCCAAAGTTGAAATGGAAACAAGATTTCTCTTTATGCCTGGAACAAATAGCACATCATTCAACTCCAAAGAAATGCCGGAATCGAAGTGAAGAGAGGAGTTCCCAATTCCTTTCACAGAGTAACTAGCGTCATCTCCAATAATGACTTGTTCACTGGAATCTATCTTAATCAAATTTGATAGATGCTCCCTAAATCCAGTGATGTGGCGAGAGGCACCACTATTGAAGTGGAGACTGCTCTTGTCCAAGTGGAGCCCTCTCCTATTGAGGTGGAGATGGATACTGTTAAGCTAGTGGGAAAATCTTTTCTCTTATGTTGGTTCCTATTAAGGCAGAGCTTGTGTGGGCAGGAGAGATGTGATTTTGATGGTAAGGGTTCTTATATCATCCTCTCCTATAGAGGGGAGCCCTCTCCTTTTGAGGTGGAGGTTGGGTTGGCTAATCGGGTGGGATGGTGCTGTAGGAATCTTGATGTTTCGCAATGTTTTGTTATTTTGCTACAGTCTGGCTGTTACAAGCTGTTTGTTGCCTGGTTGATTTAGGCGGTCTTTATTTCTTGTTAGGCTTTTCGGTCCCTGTTACAACCTGTTTGTAGAGGGTTTTAGGTTCCCTTAAAAACCTGTTCTTTGCTGCATTGGTTGTCTTGTGTATCTTTAGGGTTGCTGATTATGTTGGGCTGGTGATGGTTTATGTTTGTATCTATTTGCAGCTTTCCTTTGGTTGGGTTTCAGGTCCCTTTAAAACTTGATTGTAATGGGTTTCAGGTCCCTTTAAAACTTGATTGTAATGGGTTTCGAGTCCCATCAAAATTTGTTTTTCCACTAATCAAAAACATAAACCTCTTGCAGCAACTAAACAACAAATATTATGCAGAATAACTAAAATCACATGCAGAAAATTAATCGTGCCAAGCAACTAAAACTACTTGCAGGAAGTAAATTGCACATCTTATGGAGAATGACAAAAGCTGCTTGCACAAAGTAAGCCACATATCTCATGCTTAACAATTCAAACTACTCGCAGCAAGTAAACTACACAATGTTTGCTGAGTAATTGAAGCTACTTTCAGGAAGTAGTTTTCATTTCTCCAAACTTTAAAAAACAATGCTGAATGCATCTCATACTGAATATTTAGAACTACTAGCACTAACTAATGGTTTACGATGCTCTATACATCAGAACACTATACATCTCAAGTGAAATGATTTAATTACTTGCAAGCAGTCAATTCTAATGTTCCAGTATCATAGCACCATACATTCAAATGTAAAGGAAATTTGGAACATACAAGAAAATGAGAATGCAAATAATCATAAGAAGCAGTGAAAAAATCATACAGCAAAGAAAAATTTTTAGCATTGAAATTAACACCTTGGATTGCTCTAAAAGAATTGCCTACAGGAGTGTATCCTCAAATTGCATCGCCTATTTAGGACCTTCAACAATCTGTTTCATAAAAATGGTATACAGAGTCAATCTTTCAGGTGGTTCATGGGGTAAATTTAAACTAACACCTTATATACTCTGGAGTCTAAAGCAATAATAACATCCTTTTTTGTTCCCTCATTTATGGGATTGGTGGAGCTAATTCCACAAATAAAGTAAGGAAACATGCGAGATGGATACCACCTCAAGTGGGGGGGCCAAACTGAACTTCGATGGGGCATCTACAGGTAATTTGGGTTTCTCTGGGGCTGGAAGCATTATCAGAGATTTGGGAGGGGACCTAATCATTGTTGCATAAAAGAAAATCAAAGAAATAACGAACAAGTAGTCAAGGCACAGGCATTGGTACTGGGTCTTCAAACATGCTTCCAGTTCGGATTAAAGAATGTTGATATAGAGGATGATTTGATGATAACTAGTAATTCAATTCAAAAACTGAAAAATTAATAATATTTTATCTCAGGGCTGACTGTATATCAACTCTCAATTCCTTCATGATTTTATGGCAGTATATTACTTGGCAAATTATGCCATAGGCATGATCCAAGAAAAAAAATACCGATCTCACAAATGACTGGGAAGAATTACACAATCTTACTAACATTAAATATAATGCCAACTCCAACTTCCATGAGGATTGATCATAGAATTATTTGGAGTGCACATTAATAATGATCGGGCAGGTTTTCCTACAGCTCAAATGGAATGAGACTCTTTGCACATGCGAATTGGAAGAGATACAATAATAAATCTACTTGCCATTATGAGATGAGATGGAAGAACGAAATAATCTCGAAACAGGTTGATTTTATAAACTCATCTATGGCAGTAAGCTCATCTACACCTAGTGCCAAATGCAAGAAAATGATGGATACATGTTTTCGGTTAACCAGTGACACTTGATAGATGGCTTTTCTGGGAATTATCTTGGAATTGAGGCTCAAAAAAATGTTTAAAACTAGGTCATGTCTGTTATTATATGCCATTCAATGGCTATGAGGAGAGGAGTAATTGGTCACAGACCACAGATCCGGTTCATGCCTGTTGGTGTTCTATTGGACTTGGGAGAGGAAATGGAAAGGATGTGCGATGGCCAATCCGATGTTGAAGCGATAGGTGATTTGGTGGTTTAAAAGAAACATTGCAAATCGTTGCCCTTGGCCTTCGACTCCTAATTGGGAACGGAGCTCTGGCGAGCAATTGTTCCACATTTGTGCAATGGAAACCATTCATCATCACCAGCCTCCCCATTGATGGAAGCAAGGAAGCAAGAAAGTAGTGGAGTTTCTTGAAGCAAGCCGTGGGTTTAAGCAACGAGACTGACATAGAATGGATGATTTCCCTATTCACTGATTGTTGGAAGGAGGACAACTGAAAGTAAGAATATAAAGATACTTTATTGTTATAGATAAATTTAGAACATTTTGTTAATAAGCCCTAGACACTGATATAGCTCTGGGATTTGGTCAACCCAGAAAACTAAAATGTACACTCTGCTTATAATACTAATTAATGAAAAGGAAGCGGTCCCATGACTGCAGTTTATATATAAAAAAAATCCTTTTTCATACCAAAATTTTCAAAATACGGAAGATCCATTTGGTTGAGCACATTGCCTATTCCTGGTTTACACTAATTTAATCTTCTGGGTCTGTATACAGACGCTGGAAAAATGCCTTAGAAGATTTTACACTAATTCATAGTTATCAAATAATGTATTAGTATATTTGTTGTTAATTACAGTTCAAAATTACCTTTGCTTAAGCTAGAGGGGTTGTTTAATCTAGAGTGTTCTATAATGACACCTTTGCTTAATCTAGAGGGGTTGTTTAATCTAGAGTGGTTTATAATTTGACATTTTTCCTATTCATTTAATAAATAGGTCAATACTTTATATGATTTAACTTTTTTTAATTATTACTTATTTTAATAATTGTAATGAAATAATTTGCACAATAAAGAATATAATATTGAAAATGTTATAAATACATGATAATAATATGTCAGTTTGGGGAGGGTAACCTTCTAATCCATTTCAAGGGACATACTTGCAAATAGTCTTCAATAATAACACATATTTCATGTGATGATAGTAACTTATATCTCCTATATTTAACATACTTATGCCTTGGATACCACCCAGTTAAGTATAACTATCATAATGACTTAAATACCTATATATGATTGTAATAATGATTATATAACTTATTTAAGCGCTAAGATAGCCACAAGCCGACTACTTATAACCCAATACGCACTATAAGATTAGGGGTATAAACACATGTTTACAAATCTGATATGGTTGATAATCATAATATATATAAAATGACATTGTAAAGTAATTTAAGTCAAAAAAATGAAAAAAATATAATAATGATTAATTGATTGGTGTATTATAACATAATTGTTAAATATTTAACCAAAGTAATTGTCACATATCTTGTTATACTTCTCTACCCTATCTCTTAAACAAACTCAAAGTGATTGTATTGATTAAATGTATTATTCTCTTTCCTTGTCACTTGTTAAATTGAAAAAGGGTAAAACAGTCCTTATTGTTAAAAATATTCGTTTATGATTGATTACCCCAATGACCTTCTTATGCTTATTTTGCATTTCCTTACACTTCATTTGATTAGAATTGCTATGTAGAATAGCGTCTCTTTTATCATTTGGTCAATAACTTGAGAGGACATGGCCCTTCCTCCCATATAGAGCACCTTAAAGGAGCAACCGTCACGGGGATGCCACCTCCCCTAATCATGTATGTGTTGATGCCATCTAATCCTAGGAATCTTCCATCTTTTTGTAGAATGTGTTGCAGAGGGAAGTGCACTGCCAAGCACTTTTATGTTATTGTTGATATGCTCTTAATCCTATAGATGCATGAGGTTATGAGTATTTGGCTTGTGGCTACCTTAACTCTTAACTAAGTTATATAATCACTAATATAGTCTTACATAGGTAGTTAAGTTGCCTTGGATGAACATAAATATGCTATATATAGGAGGTAGAAGATAGTTATTATCATCATATTGAGTATTGTGTTCTAGTTATTGGATGTATCCCCTTCAAAGTGGATTAGAAGATTAAACAAAACATTTTCTTTTAAATGGAGGTCATTTTGGGAAGCACATAACTCTCTAATTTTGGAGATTTTTTTATTTTTGAATGTTTTTTCAAAGCCATATTAAATCTTCTATAGTATAGATTTGAGGTCATTTGGAGGAGAATTCAAGTTATTTGTTTCCACAAAATTATCTTCCAAGGCTTCAAATTAGTGTATTTTTTATTAAAAAATTGTAGGAGGGTTGAACAATAACAAGTTGATGATCCACTTACAATCTTGATTTGAAGGGATTTAGAGTTGTTTTTAGTAAGTTATTATAAAATTAGGGTTTCCATCAAATTTGCCCTCAAGAATATAAATTAGTGAAATTATTGGAGATTTTTATTTTGGGAAGTGAGATCTAAGCCTTGGTAATTTACAACAATTTTTTAAAATTGATTGGATTTGGTTTGTGTAATTTATTGCAAAATTAGGTTTCCACTCGATTTGCCCCCAAGGCTATAAATCAGCAAAATCCTTGGAGTCTTTTTAGGAAGTGAGACCTAGGCTTTAAGTTACAAAAAAAACGTATCGATTAGATTTATTTTGTGTAATTTAGTACAAAATATTTTGTCACATCATAGTGGGGGCTTCAACAAGAGGCAAGGGGAGAAATACAAAAAGGATCCATTAGTACAAGAGAGGGATGCCATAACCATGGATGATATAAGGATAGATATCAACAGGATTAAGGATGCAATCTTGATAAGGATGGATGCAAAGATAGAAGATCTCAAAGTGATGATTAGACAAATAGTTTTTAGCCAGCATTATAGAGATTCCCAACACACGGATCTTCACAACAAGACTTGGCAAGAAGAAGATGGAGATTTTATGCAAAAGAATCCATAGTTAATCAACATTGAGGACAATGCTTCTCTAAAGAGGGGAGGCATACTATGCCCTTCATCCTATAGGTGCATGGGGCCACAAGTAGTTAGCTTGTGACTACCTTAATTCTTAATTAATTTATGTAATCATTAATATAGTCTTATATAGATAGTTAAGTTGGTTTAGGTGGCATCTAAGGCATAAATACACTACATATAGGAGGTAGAAGATAGTTATTATCATCACATTGAGTATTGTGTTCTTATTGAAGACTATTGGAGGTTGCCCACTTGAAGTGGATTAGAAGGTTTTCCCTGAAGTGAATTAGAAGATTGCCCCCTTGAAGCGGCATATTATTATCAAGTCTTTGTAACATATTTCCAATTATATTCTTCTATAGTACAAGTTGTTTGATTACAATCACTATCTCCCTCTACTCCTTGCACATTGTGTATTAAAATTATGTGGTGATTTATGTGTTTAAAAAAAGAGTCTCATCTTCTATGGTTTTGCTTATAAGGGGTTAACAATAAAATTCAATTTTCTGTATAAAAAATAAAAAATATAGAAAATCTAAAAAGCATGAAAGTCTAGGGAAAGAAACCAAACAATTGCATCTCAAAGAGAAATCGAATCAGAAATAAAAACTAATTTAAGTATTCTACATTAGTTCTATACAATATTGGGCAGAAAACAATGGCATTTGGATTTATATTATGTTTTACTGTGCTGTTGGAAATATAGATTGGCAGCAGACTATATATGTTATTAAATGTTGCTCTGATGTATAGGACTTTCCCCGCATCTACCTGGAAAACATCAATTTCCATAACCGCCTTTTCTCAAGGAGGAATTATTCTTAAATTGTACAATTTGAATGTCAACATCTCACATAATCTTTGTATTGACCATCCTAAAATAGAAGCCTAAATGGATTTTAAGCACAGCCTATCCACTAACGGCTCTGGCTGGGTTTAAAAATGGAAATATGGCTATTTTTTGATCTTTGGCTTATATTAGTACCACAAAGTGTGATTAATATAGAACTAGACTTCAAGGTAAACCCTCAACAGGCTGCCGATCCTTTTTTTTTTTACATATGCAATTGTGAATCATCTTCCGAAGAAACCAGAAACACATCTTTGAGTCCTCATCAGGTTTGATCATTTAATGGAATTTATCTGAACTATACATGGAATGCCATGAAAAGGACTGATGGAAATCTAGGTAGCATTAAAACTTAGAATCACAACCTAGATGTTTATATCTGTCGGCCTCATTGCCAAAAGATGATCAGACATGGAAAACCCTGAAAATGGTTTCTAGCCCATAACAGAGTTATATCTATAAAATACTTCTTTATTCTTTGTTTCCTTTCCTGTGCTGTTGCCGAATGAAATTCGTTGCTCTTCTTTTGGCATCCATGAGAGTATTTTTGAAGCGGGCCAAGTCCAAATGAACATTTTGTGAATCAAGGTAGATTTCTTTTGTTGCCGACCACCCTTGCTTGATTATTGCTGTTGGATTGACTAAGACGGTGTCATCCTTCTTATATCTGTCACTTAAGGTACTTTCATGGAGACCTATTCTATACCCAATGTACTGAAACCCCATCGTCTCGGCAGGATCACCAAAGTAGGTCCGAGAAGCCCAGTCAATCCCAAGTGGAATGATCTGAATGAGCACAGAACCTGGAGGCATGAAGAGAAAATGTGTCAATGCTGCTCCATGCACTCCCATCAAAACATGACTTGAATTAAGAAGTCTGTATGTGTCCTTCAAGTCAGTGGTTGGAAGTGGCTTCCATAATGTGACATTGAATCCTATTTGCTTGGCCAACTTCACAACTTGGTTAATGTTCTCTATCACCCGGTTTCCTTCACGAACAAGTATCACAAGATTGGGTCTCTTTCTTTTGACTGGTTTTTTTTGAACATAGTACGGAGTGTAAGCCCTGTCCAGCATTGCTCTAAAGTTCAGCATACTTTCATTGTTTGGCATTAAAGTGGGATCAATTGTCATTTCAGCATGGATAGACATACCAATTGTGACCTTTGGAAAGCAGTGAATCATAGTTTCATTGTCAAAGTTTATAACTCTGTATTTGGTCAGTTGATTCAGCACTTCATCATACTTGGTTAGCCACCAATTGTGACAATCAACATTAATGAGCACAACTTCTCTTTTCAGATGCTGTGATGTAATGTATAGTGGGATAATGCCATCATTGAACTCATGGTACACATTTCCTGTGTATCCGCCAGTACTAAACACAACAGCCGGGACTTCATGCTGGACATCACACTTCAACATGGAATCATTGTGGACTGCCTTACTCTCCAAAGTTACCTCATTCACCAATTCCATAACCTTAATTTCCCATTTACGTGGATAGGGTTTTATCTTCTCCCTTATTCCATGATTGTTCTCATTGACAGCATTTAGCAGGAATAAACGTGATCTGGCATCCATTTGAATGTGCCCGAATGCTGAGCAAATGTCTGTTCGAGTATGGGAGCGATCACAGACAATTCCTTCCCCATCTGATTTGTAAACTCCTGGCTTCTTAACTTCCCCTTCTTCTCGGTTTCCTGTTAAAAGTCCAAATGATAAGTTCCGTTATGTTCTTTAAAAAAAAAAAATTCTACATGAATACATAATAAAGTTACTAAAGGAGAAATCTTATGCAAATCACAAACACCAAGGGGAATGCTCTATCAAATTCTAATGGTTATTGTCCCCTGGGTTACAAACACTAAGGGGAATGCTCTATCAAACTCTAATGATCATTGTCCCCTGGGTTACAAACACCTGTGTCTAAAAAAGGACACAATACATTGAAACTCTTTGACTCAGATCATCAACCCATATATCTCTGAGGCCTGAGGAAACACAAAGGACTTGATAGCATATAAATTAGTCCACCTGAAAGCACCGGTGATGCTGTTGGAAAAAAATTAAAAAATATGCATGTTTAATATTTCTTTCCTAATCCTATTACCAAGAATCCCATGTATAGAGTGGATAATTGTTAGCTCGTCCTAAAAAAAAAGCATTAGTGGGAAGTATATTTTTTTGAATTTGACCTTGTGAGCCTTAGGACTCACATGCTAACCCATGCTTGTTAGGACGCCCATGTTTTCAGCTCAGGTGGTATGAGATCAGGCAATCTGGGTGACCGAGGAGATTACACCTGATGCTGGAGGAACAAACTCAGCCTTGTAAACTGTAAGATACTAAAAACCTCTGCATTCCCAATAAGAAAAATTTCCTTACCAAATTGAGAGTTGGCTCAAAAAAACACAGGAATCAAATTTTTCTGTAGTCCAGAAAAATGTTTGGTGCTATCACATATTTATTAGAGACTAATAAAATGAATTTTCTGCCAAAATTAATCAAACTAAGTTCCTGCATATAAACATGATCTCAGGTGTTCTAAGACCGTCTCTCATCTCATTTAATAAGAATGAATTAACTTACATTTTGCTTTGACAGCTCTGTCAAAGATATACTTGCTTAAACTTTTGACTCAAATGCACCTCATATAAAATTGAAATAGCATTTGTCTTAGGACAGACTAGATTACTTCAGGTCAAGTCACAATAAATTTGACTCCGACCAACTTGATCTTAGTTAGCACCCAACCTAAACATGAGAAATCTCAATTTACAAAAAAAAGAAAAAAGAAAAGCTCTGTAACGTCATCTATGTAATTAAGGACATAAAATTTCCACAGTCCATAATATTTGTTTGCAATGTATTTCTGGATTTGACTCTGTGATGGATCATGGATTGTGATCCAAAGATGATGGATGAGATAGCAAGAGAAGAGGCATCATAGAGTGTGATCTGAAACAATTTCTCTCTCCTCTTGCTACCTCATTATGATGATGGATCATGCAGCATTGATTTCTCCCTTCTATTGCCATTTCATCCTGATGATGGATCATCGAGTGTGATCCGAAGATGATGGATGACATAGCAAGATTAGATAAATTATTTCTCCTCTTGCTATCTCATCCTGATGATGCATCATGAAGTGTGATCCAAAACACTGATGGAAAAAAAAGTGCACATAGTCAGATCCAGAAATATATTGCTAACTAATAATCTATGTAATTTACTTTAGGAGTATATCTAAAGCGACAAATTGTATGTTCTTTAAGAAATCTTGGCAGGCACCTCCCAACAATTTCTTAAAATATTTTAATTTAATTTCAATGAAAATATTACACATTCACATTTGCATAAATGTTCATGAATATTGTAGCTGAAAGTATCTTATCTTAAAAATTGCAGCCCTTTAATAAATAAACTGGTGGAGGTATCTCTATCTACCAATGGTAGGATGCCCTTCCTAACTTCTTAGGCCTAGCACTGGTCAAGTGTCTAAACTTTGAGTGTGTAAACAACTCTTTAGATCCATGACCTAGGTGTCTCTCTCTCCCATCTCTTGAGTGCTAGACTTAAATTTATGCCACCAGACGGTTGAGAGCAGAAAGGACTTGGTACTCTAGATCCAAAGGCCACAAGGCAATTCTTCACCTCAAATCGTGAAGGCTGTATAAAAAATGGTTAAATGCTTTCCTTCATCCATTCCATGGGTTACAAAAATACCACCTGCAAGTGGTGGCCTTCTAAGAGAGGGGAAACTTAGAAATCAATATGTCAGTCAGCAATAGCATTGCAAGACGACCCCTACAAACTGTAATGGCACAATATTATAGGATTTTTGAGGAGACATTTAGAAATCAAGATGTAAGGCAACATTTCAAGAAAACCCTTGAAAATTGTTATGGGCCATGGCACAATGCCATTGGATTTTTGTGGAAAGCAACATGTAACACAAAATTTCAAGAACCCTAACCACTCAGCCTATGGGTGTTTAAGACATTTAGGAAATAATTGACATTGTTTGTCAAAGATTACTCAACAAGTATCAACAAAAATGTTGAGTCAAAGCCGTTTGGAGCAAAACGGATGTGTTCACCATGCTAGGCGAGAATACTCATTTCCTATCAAACCATATGTTAGCTGTCCTGGCCTATTCAGGAATAGACCTACCGTACAACCTGTTTGTCTATATATGTAGGTTTTGTGCTCCTTGAAGTTTACATATATACATTTCTCTAAAACAACAACAAAAAATAAAAATAAAATCGTTATATGCATAATGATACTGTTTCTTCCAATCAATGGTTTGCATAAATGCTATCTCATAGCAAAGGGCATTGTTGAGGTTAGTCTTCGAAGTAAGGTCTGTTAAAGAAAGAGAGCCGCACCAGAACTATAACAAGGAGCCTACAAAAAAGCCAGGAATTTCCTAGGTTGGAGCCAGCTGGTCCATGCCATAATGGTAATCCGGTACTAATTTTGCTCTTACGAAAGCTATCAACGGGGAACCCCGACAAATTAACAAAATGGGAATAAAATTTCGAGCTATCAGGTAATTTAATTAAAAACTTATATTTATTCAACATTTTCTTTCCAAAAGGATAGTACATACCAGAATCTTCGGTGGAATATTGATGCGTTAGGGATGAATTCGGGCCATCTCTGGGCGCAATTGCTTCCAAAGGCTCCTCCATACTCTTCAGTTCCTGATTCGGCAGCATTGTGAGTGCAGTTATATCTGCAAGAAAAAAAAAAAAAAAAATACCATAAGCTTATGGCAATGCCATAACTGAAAAACAAGATCCTGAAAACAAATTAGCATGAAAAGAGACTCACACTTTACATGTGCGGGAAGAGCGACTTTCTGTAGGACGAGCACAACGAAGCCGCTGGCCAGAACGGCTACTGTCAGCAGCAATCGCCTGAGCGACATTCTTCTTTTCATGCTGTGCGCTTTGAACTCTGTACCTGTTTGAAGTTCAGGCGGTCGGAATTTGAATATATTTCATGAATCGTACAAAAAGTTCGCGTCGGATAAGAGCATTGTATGTGTTGCTTTCCTTGGTTTCGACTTCTGTTTGGAGACGTGAGTTGGAGCATTCTTAAAGTCACTGACGTGGCAGTCGTATATTTGGCCACCTGGAAAGCTTATTTACCGAATCTTAACTACGAATTGTTCACGCCGCATCTGGCGAAACCGTTGGAAGGGGGAAGGTGGTGGAAGTTGACGTGAAACAGAAACCATTAATTCGATTAAATCGTAGTAAAATCTTTCGTAATTTACTTGAATAGAAATTTACAACCCGGTCAAATCATGTGGAGTAAGTTATGACTTCTAATGTCTTCAAACTAAAAATTGTTATGTATTATTGTCTTTCATGTTATTTTCCAAAGTATTATGGAAGTTGTTTGTTAAGTATTATGGAAGTTGTTTGTTTGTTATTATCATTTGTTCAGCGGTCCCTTTCTTTATTTTTTTCTTTTTCTAATTGATTTAAAATATATATATTTTGGAAATGTGATCTAAAATATCATGTAAAATAAGGGAGATAATTGTAACTTTTGAATTTTTTCATTGGTGGAGTTTTTTTTAAGGGTATATTGAGTAAAGAAAAAATGAGGAATTTAAAAATATTTGTGTCATTTAATTTGAGGGTTTCAAAATGAAAAGGTTATTAGAACATGTTAAAGGGTGTTTCTCATATGAGTTAACATCATCTATCAAAGAGGTACATGACAATTTCATTCTTTCAATATGCAATATATGTCAATTTTTTAGAAGACATGGGTTATTTTTTAAGCTATAGAATTTTACAAATTTTGTTTGTTTCTATTCACAATGTGATTTTACTTTCATCAATATTTTGTAGGGTTTTGAAATGTAAAGATCTCTGCATTAGATGTAAGTGTAGAGCTCTTTTGGTGTGACGGGTCACATTGAAAAGGTTTATTTTCGCATGTATGACATTTTTTTTTCATTGTTTTGTCTGTAATTTTTAGTTTCCCACTTTTCCTTTCTCCTTAATGTAAATTCTTGTTTCTTATAAATTTGTGTCTGTTTAGTGTTTAAGCTTGTGGTCATGGTCAAGATGGATGCATTTCTTGCCTCTACTTATAATTTCACGGTATTGAGATTCAATGTACACATTTTCATCTTTTGCTTTTAATTTCTTAGTATTAGGATTGGTGCGTCAAGGTGATTGTGCCATTTGTAAAACATTGTATGTTTGTCATTAAAATTTACGGCAATGTTCCTTTCCAAATCCAAGTAATTTAAGTTTTTTAGAAATTATATTTTCATTATTTACCTTTTTTTGGAGAATCCAACAATAAGAGTTGATTATGATTTCTTCAAGGATGTTCCATTATGCATTGAAGATCTTCCGTGTAGCATAATGCATCTATATTTAGCTATGGTTCCCTCGCTATAGTAAATAATCTATTTTATAAATTCTTCTATGCATTAAAAAAAAGGTGTGTTATGAAATGTGCAATTAAAGATTGCTATGCATTTCTAACAAATTTTCTAGCTCAATTTGAAAGTAAGTTAATGTGTCACCAAAAAGTGTAGCCTTGACACTTTTTCACTCATTTGGGCCTTTTCCCTTGGATTTTGGTTTGATTTTGCTTAGATCTGATGTCATAATGTGGCCAACACATTCACATTAGACTTTGAACACTTGCAAATCAATAACAACCTAATGGTGTTTTACAAAGGTGTTGTGAATTGTTGTAACACATCTTCCCACTTTTCTAAGACTCTTTCAACACAATTCTTCTAAACAACCCCTTTTTACCTCTTTCCAAGCCTTGTGCCAAAGTGTTGTAACACATTTTCACACTTTCCTAGGCTTGTCATCAATAAATTTACCATTTCTTATGATAAATTGGCTCCTTAATGCACTTATAGGCCCAACTTAAGTGTGTTTTGGGAGACAATCCCATTAATCAACTTTAAACACCACTCAATTACTAACTACCACTTGAATTTGTCCAAGTGGAGTAAGTCGCCACCTTGGGCGACTTAGTCCCATTTGGCATAAAATTCAAACTTAAAACAAAATTATAACAAGACTTTACTTCCAAAACCCTAAGGTCGGCCTATGTTGTGTTATTTTCGGGGAATTAGGGCTTCACATGTATAAATAAGGGTTTTTTCCCTCATTTTCATTCATCTTCATCTTCATCATCTTATGCATTCATACAATCTTGCATCCACAAGCATCCAATCTTCTCAAGCAAGCATTCAAGCACTTAGCATTTCATACATCATCCATTGGAGCTGGTTCTTGCATATCTTCAGACTTTTTCAACAAGGGCTTGGTTTGTATGCAAATTAGTCAAGGAGTAAAGTGTTGAAAATGTGTCATCATTCCATCCATATTATTCCAAGTCAACAAACCCTAGAAGGAGCTAAAAGACAACTTGCAGGTCATTTTATGAAGATTCAGACACGAGTCTCTGTCAGAAACAAAAGTACAAGTGGGCACCTACAAATTCCAACCTTGAAGCTCCCAAAAGTCCCAGGAGGACTAAGTCGCCATCATTGGTGAATTAGTCCTAGTACCAGGCCTGAAAAGTGGTTTCTAGGTTTTTGGATACCCTTTTGCCAGAAATCTCTTCCGACAGAGTTTCCCAGGAGGAGGACTAAGTTGTCCATTATGGCATATGTGTCCCAGTGAGCATTTTCAGCAGATTCCAATAGATTCTGAAGCTTCTCTTCTTCAACCTTTAGTTTCCAGGTGCACCATTGTCGTCTCTTCTAGTTTCTTTACAGCTTGCATGCATTTTAGGTCATTCTTAGGACATCGCATATAGTTTACATTTCTTAAGTTTATTTCATTACATTGCAACACTTAGGCACACACATCACACCTATTCCAAACCCCAATCTTTGAATGAACTCACCAAGAATACCATTAGTGTGAAAGAGAGCTATTCTTCCACCTTGCTCCTAGGTGAAAAACCCTAGGGGCACATTGGAGAATCGTCTTTCCCTATTGCATTCCTTTTTGGTGACCCGACCTTAGAACACTTCTTTTTCACTTCTGATTTTACATTTGCATCCTAGGAAAAAGCTTTCATTGCATTAGGGTTTTGCATTGTTTGCATTCTAGGGTTCTTAAAAGTGCATTAGTGAAAAGTTCATGTTAGCTTGCACTTTGCATTGCATTTTCATTGAAAAAGTACAAAAAATCTGCATTTCCATTCTGTGTTTGCATTTGAAAAGCATAAAAATTAAAAAAACTAGACAAAAACTTTGAAAAGTGTTCAAAATATCACTGTTGGGACTAATTCGCCACACTGGGCGACTTAGTCCACTTGCACCATTTGCATTGTAATTTCTAGCATTTTCAGAGCATTGTTTGCACCTCTAATTTCTACCATTGCATTTCTATTTTCATTTCCATATTCTTTGTTTTAGTCGATTTATTGTCATTTGTTTGCTTTCATCATGACTCTGTCTTTCAAAAAGTTTTGGATGTCCTTCAAATCCCTAATGGATATGTCAAGCTGCACCTTTGCTATTGATCCTAATGACCTTGAACCTACTCCTGCTCAATCAACTCCAAATGCATGTCCTCCTCATGACGTTGACATCATTGGAGACGATGATGCTAGCATGAAACAATTCCTTAATGAATACCTTGATAATCTCGAAGCAAATCCAACCTTCTACCCATCCATACGACAACTCCCACTTCCTACCATGTCACCCCTTGAAGAATTTGGTTATTTCCATCCTGAAACTCACAATACACCTAAGTTCCCTATCCAGGGTGAGCCTAGTTCATCTAAACATGTTCCTACTCAACCCTTTTACAATAACCAAATGAGAAACACCCCAATCAACCTTCACCAAACCTATGGAAAAGGTTTTACCATTCTAAGTAAACAAGGTGGTGACACAATAAACGAACATGAAATACAATTTTTTTATGAACAACTCTCACCTGATGAAACCACCAAGGGGATAGGCTATCAAGATCCCCCTCATAACCGTATGCCTACTCGAGATTATCTCCGGCTTCGTGATGATGGCACGGTGATCCTTGATTCCCCCTATCTGAATATCCTTCTTCCTAAATAACACCCACCATCTCCTAACACTCACATGGACAATAATAAGCACATATCAGGACCTCCTGGCCTATTCTCCTCTCATGAAGTAGGAGAATCTAGTCGACGCAAGAGGCCCTATAAATTACAAAAACTCAAGTTTCCTCTTCATCCACCACCTGATTGTGAGAGGAAATTACAAATGCTCCTCAACAAAGACCTCATCACATTGCCACTTAGGAATAGGTTGGTAATATGCCCTAGATATGCTAATGTCTTGCATTGCGCATACCATCGTGTTCTTGGCCATAAAAGTGATGAGTGTCGTCATTTGAAAGAGATACTATGCAAGTATCATTTCGATGATGATAATTGATACCCCCTCAAACCATAAACTACTATCGCACACCCCTTCATGTAATGGTTGTAGAAAATTCTCTTCTCACTATTACATGATCCTTCCCAGCACCTCGGCTCATTCTTGCCTTGCACTAAGTGGGGGCACAAATTTCTTAGCCTTGCCCTAGTAATGCACTTGTCTTTGTCCCTTAGCTATGTTTTTCACCTCCCGCTTATACCAATTGAGATTGGGAGGCAAATGACTTGCTTAACGATTGAATTACACATGCCTTACTAGTCTTGTGTTTGTTTGTGTGTGACATATTCCCCCGTACTATTTGATGTTCCCTCTCTTTGTGACATTCTTCTATTTGTACCTTGCTTCTTCTATATGTCGTGCATTCATTTCGCTTTTCGTTTTTTCATTTTCATCTTCCTTTTGGGGATGATGCAAGGCATTGAGATTGCAATGTCTCCTTCATGTTGACCCAAAAGGCCTTTTCATTTTATTTCATTTTCACCTTCCTTTTGGGGATGATGCAAGGCATTGAGACCGCAATGTCTCCTTCATATTGACCCAAAAGGCTCATTTCATTTCTCTTTTTCCTTTTGCTTTTGTTGTCCTTTTGGGGACGATGCAAAGTGTCAAGACATCCTATGTCTCTTCCATATTGACCCAAAATGACACTCTCTTTATTTGTTTTCCCTCTCTTTGTGTCCTTCCAGTTCTATGTATTTGGGGAGATGATGACAATTTCACTCTCTCTAAACAAATATTGCAACAACGAACATACTGGCCCTGAATCCATAGATCCCTTATGTGTTTGGTGTTTTTAATTTTGCCCCCCCCTTTTACCTTCCTTTTTATTCTTCCTTGGCATGGCATAGCCTCACTTGGAAACATATGGCTTAGCATAGGGCTTTCCAAGTAGGCTCTCATGTCCTTTTCTTTCTTTTTGCATTTTGCATTTCTCTACTTTAAAGTAATTGCTCATAGTATGGTGTTTCACAATTCCTGTAAAGTGGGGGCATACATAGACATTATTTCCTTTTGCATTTTTCTTTTTCTTGGTTCTTAGTGCAACCTTATTACTTCATATGACGAGTTTCTCACTTTACGTATGATATTGGGTGTAATGTCCTTCATGAACGTGACCTATTTTAGCATATTACATTCCTCTTAGTGGCCTGATGTGACACACTACATCCCCTAAGTTGTGAATTTTCTATTATTTGATTGGTCCTCCCTTGGAGACATTAGACACAATGTTCCCTAAGTCAAAGACCTCGCATGAACTAAGCAAGACTCCTTTGAACATCCCTTTTGCATTTTTACATGTTGCATTTTGCACTTTGCATACATGGCCACCTTGCATAACACAACTTGCATGCATATAGTGCCATCTTGCACTTGTTCACGAGTTCTAAGCATACAAATCTTTGCTTGTATCATGAACCACAAACCCTTGTCTTTTGTGGCGCCTTATCAAAGTTATCAGGAGGTATAACTTTGGTATGGTTAAGTGGGAAGCCCAACTAGCGGCACGATTTTCCCCATAAGCCACTTGTGTGTGTGTGTGGATACATACCAGTTGTATGTTTCTCACCTTTTGGGCCTTCTCACCCGGTGGACAATCGAAAGTCTCGTCGCCCTAGAGTGAGTACACTTCTTTCAGACAAACAACCTAGATCTGATCCACAACTAGTTGGACAAACGGTCGAAGCTTGATCCAACTTCCCCTCTTCACTTTTTCACATCAACTCCTTGTGTGATCTTTTGTGCTTATGATTGGTTTGCCATGGGATGTTGATCTTGGGGGCTTGATCATCCCTCTTGATTATAGTTGTCTCATCTCACTAGCATGAATACATTGGATCCCTCTCGATATGCATGTCTTGGCTACTTTAGTGTGAGTTTGAAGCAAGTTCATCCTCTCACTAAAGTGGGGGCTAAATATGTCACCAAAAAGTGTAGCCTTGACACTTTTTTACTCATTTGGGCCTTTTCCTTTGGATTTTGGCCTGATTTTGCCTAGATCTGATGTCGTAATGTGGCCAACACATTCACATTAGACTTTGAACGCTTGCAAATCAATAACAACCTAATGGTGTTTAACAAAGGTGTTGCGAAGTGTTGTAACATATCTTCCCACTTTTCTAAGACTCTTTCAACACAATTCATCTAAACAACCCCTTTTTACCTCTTTCCAAGCCTTGTGCCAAAGTGTTGTAACACATTTTCACACTTTCCTAGGCTTGTCATCAACAAATTCACCCTTTCTTATGACAAATTGGCCCCTTAATGCACTTATAGGCCTGACTTAAGTGTGTTTCGGGAGACAATCCCATTAATCAACATTAAACACCACTTAATTCTTGACTACCACTTGAATTTTTCCAAGTGGACTAAGTCACCACCTTGGGTGACTTAGTCCCATTTGGCATAAAATTCAAAATTAAATAAAATTATAATGAGACTTTGCCTCCAAAACCCTAAGGTCGGCCTATGTTGTGTTATTTTCGGGGAATTGGGGCTTCACATGTATAAATAAGGGTTTTTCCCCTCATTTTCATTCTTCATCATCTTTTGCATTCATACACTATTGCATCCACAAGCATCCAATCTTCTCAAACAAGCATTCAAGCACTTAGCATTTCAGACATCATCCATTAGAGCTAGTTCTTGCATATCTTCAGACTTCTTCAACAAGGGCTTGGTTTGTATGCAAATTAGTCAAGGACTAAAGTGTTCAAAAGGTGTCCTCATTCCATCCGTATCATTCCAAGTCAACAAACTCTAGAAGGAGCTAAAAGGCAATTTGCAGGCCGTTTTCTAAAGATTTGGACACGGGTCTATGTCAAAAACAAAAGTACAAGTGAGCACCTACAGATTCCAATCTCAAAGCTCCCAAAAGTCCCAGGAGGGCTAAGTCACCATCATTGGCGAATTAGTCCCAGTACTAGGCCTGAAAGTGGTTTCTGGGTTTTTGGATACCCTTTTGCCAGAAATCTATTTCGACAAAGTTTCTCGGGAGGAGGACTAAGTTGCCCATTCTAGTGTAAGTGTCCCAGTGAACATTTTCAGTAGATTCCAGAAGATTCTGAAGCTTCTCTTCTTCAACCTTCAATTTCCAGGTGCATCATTTATGTCTCTTCTAGTTTCTTTAGAACTTGCATACATTTTAGGTCATTCTTAGGACATTGCATATAGTTTACATTTACATTAGTTTACATTTCTTAGTTTATTTCATTACATTGCAACACTTAGGCACACACATCGCACCTATTCTAAACCCCAATCTTTGAATGAACTCACCAAGAATACCATTAGTGTGAAAGAGAGCTATTCTTCCACCTTGCTCCTAGGTAAAAAACCCTAGGGGCACATTGGGGAATCCTTTTTCCCTATTGCATTCATTTTTGGTGGTTTAGTTAATAATTGGAAATTTCTTAGCTTAAAAGAAAAAAAAAGTTTTACAATTTGAAAATGATGGAAAATTCAACCAAATAAGTAAATAACGTACATTTTTTAAGCTAAGGAAATAATTTACCTTTTGCTTCCAAAATATTAGGCAAGATGGCTATCATGAGTAACTTTTCTTCATCCTTTGTTTGGGTAATCTTCTTATGTATGGTCCAAAAAGATTGCATAATTTTATTTTTTTATGAATATTATCTTTATTAAAAAAACTAATATTTTGTCTAAATAACTAAACACTAAGGAAATCTAATACTCGGTAACATCGTTTTACTTGTTTTGCCATTTTTTTAGAATTCTCAATAATTGAGATCTATATTAGATTTTAGCTTTATTTGTTGTTATATATTTGGCTAGTGTTGAGTGTTGTTCACGAGTGTAAAATGTGAACTTGTGATGTTTGGTAGGTGTTTAAGCAAGGGTTGTTGATTTCCTCGGTTGCTACTTGCTACAATTACCTTTAATGTAAATAATACACTTTGATGCTTATCTATGCTTCTCATATCACAAAATTGGGAATATTTCTATGTTTTGTACATACTTTAAAATGGGTTATTTTTCTATGTTTGTACATTTTCTCAAATACTTTGCATGCTAACTTGCATCTCTATTTGTTTGCTCAATTAGTTTTTCTATGCTACTTTAGTGTTAGGAAAAGTTACATAGTTTAAAATTTCTTTGTGAAGGTATTATCCAATATCCTTATTATTGTTGTTTCTACTATGTTTGTATATCCTTGTTTGAGTCCTCATTGTCTACAACCCAAAGATACATTTTTTCTTTAGATACTTTTATTTATCAAAATTACAAAAATAGAACTTGGAAAATTTATCCTAAAAATAAATCGCATAACATTTATGAAAAAACTACAATTGAAACTAACAAAATGTCATAAAGAACCCTATTGGTAGGGAAAGTAGAAAAAACCATATGCAACATAGGAAAACCTACCACAAACCAACACAAAAGGATTGTGGAGCTCCTAGCTGAAAATCCACCTTTAAGATGACTGTATTTTGTAAGGGACATGTACCAATAGGAGGATATATGTATAAGGCATAACATAATATAACAAAGTAGGCTCGTAGAAATAGGAATAGGAACAAAATAATATGTAGAGAACATATAAGTATATATAATGTATAAATATGTCCAATGGAATGATGGGAATGCAATATAAGATATATCAAGATAGTGGAATTGACCATTGGTTATGTATGATAAGTGATTGCCATTTAATTTTTGGTTATAAGTTATCTTGATACCTTGTCGATTTCACATTATAGATTAATATCTAATCCCTCTCCTGCTACTAAGTGGTATAAATACATATAAAGAATACTTGGGGCACATAACTTTGATCCATCAGTTTTCTTGCTCACATTGGTTTCGTTGTTGGGACCTTGGTTAGGTAGTACAAAGGAGATAAGAAAACATAATTAATTTTTTTTAACATGAATGCAAAGAAGTGAGAATGAATGCACCAATGTCGGTGCTACCGAGAAGAATAAAGGGAGAATAATTGAAGAAAAAGAATGGAAAACTCCTAAATAATGACCTCCCATTTGGAAAAAGTAGGAGAAAATTTGGCAGATTTAAAAGGAAGCATAGATAACTATGGGGCATCTAGGAAGTTACTAGTAGATGGTTGTGGAAGCATTAAGGATCCAACACTACCATATTTCACCAAAATACCACTGATAAAACCAAATTTATCAAAGATCACAATCAAACTAGATGAAAGATTCATGAAAATCTTGAGAACCCTTGAGAAAATATTATCTGTTAATGAGGATTATTTGGAATGATTGGTCAATAGAAGTGTAAGTTAAAAAGAGAGGAGCTAGAAGAAGGAAACAAAGTGATGTTTAAATTGGGGAAAGACTTTTCAATGATAAAAAACAAAATTTCATTTACAAATAAAAAGACATCACCAACTATGAAATGTCACTATGAGGATGCACAACCTCGGGACAAGGGCCCATCCACCATGCCATATAAGACTAGGAGAATTTCAATTCAAGAAGCACTACAAGAAGAGAGAAAATATTCATAAGAGAAATTTGTAGTAGATTGTGAAGAGATTTTGGGAAAATAATACTTTGAGACTAGGTTAGCAAAATAAAAAGGCAAAGAACATAAGTCTGCAATAGCAAGAAGTAATAAGAAGGAGAAGAAAGTGATAAAAGCCCATCACAAAGAAAAAGGAGAAGAAAGTGATAAAAGCCCACCACAAAGAAAAAGAAGAAGTTAAGTACATCATGGAGCCTTCAATTAAACTCCTAGTATTTAGCAAGGACACCACCAAAGTTGCAGAGCACATATTACAATTGGAATCCTTGTGGAAAAGAAATGAAATTGACGAAGATAAAACCCAAGTCATTTGATTTTTTTGGATCTCTAAAAAAGGATGCTCTAGACTGGTATATAAAAGAATATCCTAAACATGACAAAGATTGGGATAGTGAAATAAGAAGGAATTTTTGATAAACTTTGATACTCCAGAAGTGTCATTTGAAAGTGTAAGAAAGATGCGAGACTTAGTAAAAAATAAGGGAGAAACAATCAAGGAGTATGATAAGAGGTTCAAGGAAGTCTCATGAAAATTAGATGAGCCCTTGACAATGAAGCAAAAATTTGAGTGGTTTATTTTTGGATTAGACAAAGAAATCAAGGAAAAATTAGATGGAAGATATTTAATACCTACTCAGATGCGATAAACTTGGCCTGCCACAATGAAGCACAACCCTGGAGAAGAACAAATAAGTAAAAATAATATGATGCACTAGATAATATGTAAATAACAATTAAACAATTAACATTATGCTAGGAGATAATGGTGAAGGAGGAGAAAAACAAGGGTAAATAAAATATCTAGTGTTCATACTGCTTGAGAGAGGGCTATATGAGAAACAAGTATCCTAAGGATCAAGGAAAAAATGAGCCACTACATTAAGAGTGGACCTTCAGACAATACCACATAAGCTTCAATTAGTATTTTGTAGATTATGTGATAAATGGGACGACCATGAAATAGATGATTGTCCCTTAATAAGGTTCCAAATAAAAAAATAATAATAAGCCTCATTGTTTTAATAATTATGGATAAACGATAAATAAAATATCATACCATGGAATATGTTAAGGGAATTTTGAAACATCCCCTCTATACTCAAGATAGTGGCTCTAAATGACCTCCTTGGAGGAATAAAAAAATGCCAACACAATGCAGGAAAATCCTCTGCCTACAATGAAAATAATAGGTCTTTTAATTACAAAGGAGGAAGGGGATGAAAAAGAGGAAATCATAGAAGAGATGATAATGATTATTTCAAATGCGATAAACCATGAAATTATGCTACAAAATGTTGGTCAGATAGAAAGAAGAATTATGTATTTTGCAAAAACCCAAATCATGACCTCTTCACTTGTGAGAGGGCTCAACTATATTTTCATAACAACAACACAATCAAAGAGTGATGAGCTAAAAGGTTCAAATATAGGAGCTAAGCAATCATAAAGAAACCAATAAATTTACCACAAAGAGCAAGGAGATGTCAAAAACAAGAAAATTGATCATTAGATACATCTACAGGAGAATACACCATCAAAGAAGACTGCACTACGAGGGGAGAAAAAATGAATAACAAAAATAAAATACAAAGAATAATAAGAATGTTTATAGTTATCACCTACCAAGGGATTGATATTGCCAAGAATAAAAAAGTCATCATAGACACTAAAAATGATGAAGTGGAAGAGGTGGAACAATTCTTACCTAGTAAGCAACAACATGACAGAGTTATTGAAAATACAAAAAATAGTAATTAAACAAAAACAAAATGAAGAAATAAGCTATTTCTCCAAAGAGGAGGTTACTGCATTAACGAAACTCACAACAATAGTACAATTGAAAAACCTATTAGAGAAATAAGAATAATTTTGTAAGTATTGGAACAAACAAGATAATACTTGGCCACAAGTCCAAAGAATACAACAAACAAACCTAGATTGGAAAAATAAACCCTTGATAATTACATCACACATTAATCACTAGAAATTCAAGTAGATAATGATAGATTTAGGGGTAGATATTAATATGATACCACAAAAGACATGGGAAAGCTAGAAAGCCTAATTTGACCAATGCCCCTTATCACATCAACCTAGTTGATGGTTCATCCATGTAGACCTCAAGAACTTGGAAAAATGTAGAAGTAAATGTTTAGGGAATTAAGTTGAAAATGAAATTTGAGGTAGTAGTGATGAAAGAACCTTTTGATACATTTAGAGCCTTATTAGGATTGTAATGGTTTGTCAATTGTCATGAAATATTTGACTCAAGAAAAGAAGAAATATCTTTTCCAAATGACAATAAAGTGGTTCACATACACCTAGGAGAAAACACAGATAACTCGTATGTATCTAAGATATTACCTCAAAAGAAGATGAGAATGAAAACACAAGATTGATTTATTCTATTGCCAAACTAGCTAAAATAGATATACTTGAGGAACCACATACCAAAGGAGAAATTGATTTGGAAAGTGAAAATGGTAGCATGGATATTGAGGAACCCTAAACACCTAGAAGTAAGAAGAATTGAAGGTAACTTCTTGGAAGGTATACAACTTTAGAAGAGTCTTATGGCACATAAACATTCTAAAAATATACCAAAAAGTACCATAAATTATGATAATATACCACAAAGATTAGAATAAGGAGCAACAAATATTCTATCTCTTGTTCCTAAGAGGCCAAAATAAATAAACCACATTCAAAGGGGCATTTTGCATATCAAACTACCCTATTTTTTCAAGAGTTGGTAATTTAAATGACTACTTGGAAGATATGGAGAACAAAATTTCAAAAAAAGTGTAACATGCCAATTGTTCATGCAAGTATAATTTCCTAAGTTTTCACTTTCAAGTAAATAAACTATGTTTCATTTCCATTGCTATAAATTTTTTCTTTCCAAAAGAGAATATATCAGCTTAATGATACAACAAATTCGAACATTGATTTTATTCCCAATAAAGTATTTCACATGTTACAACTTTCCAAAGATTGTATACAAAGTATATACATTGCTCAACTGAGCTTTAAACAATAGATATAGATGGTCTAGGAATCTCCTTTCAAATCTCGATTGCCAACTGTGGAGGAGAAGCATCACTCAAGCGCTTTTCCACCAACCACAAATTCAAATGTGGTCCCCCACACATCTACCGCATATGGTAAGATGGCCCTTCCCCTCGACAAAGAGATTGGTGAAGTAAGCACATAACTACAACCTTCTTGAGCTTAGTGTTGTGCCCTACATAACTAGAACTTGTAGACACTACAATCCTGATCTAGCATGCATTAAAGGAACACAATGAACTAACAGTGCAACCAAAGGAAATTAACACTACTTTGGCCAAAGTATTCTCACTCAGTACTTTGAGTGACAGTATTCCTATCCACATAAACTACTCTAGCTCGATTTGAATTTAGGCCATTATATTCTATACATATGTAGTTTCCTCCAATAGGTAATCTATAACCACATAAACAACCTATTCTCTTTTTCCCCAATTTACAATGATATCTCTACCAATAAAGCACAAACATAATTTATCCCCTTCATTGGATATCCTAGTCCCAGGTATAACATATGAGCTTCTTAAGACCACAAAATAACTTTGCATCTAACAACCCTTAAGCTATTTCGTGTTTCACCAACCCTAGTATATAAGACTATTGATAAACAATCACTCCTTATTATGTAGTATGTACAAACACTCATAAGGAAACCATAATAACATGACTCTTTCCCTTTCAACCAAAAAAATAGATCATTTCTCTATTTCAAGCAATCTAATACAATTACCAAATAATTCAGACAAGATAATCAGTCTTCAACTTCTAAAAGATAAGCACAAAGAGAATAGAAACTCATGCCTGCAATCACTTAATCCAAATGACCCACTGGTTCCTTAGCCAAGCCTTCTTCTAAAATCAACTTACAACTAATCCTTCTCAAAACTCCTCTTACAATATTCCTCACAAATCACTTACAACAAAATGAGAACTTCACAACAAAGAAACAAAATAGAAATGCATGATAATGCATAGCAAGATGTGTAGCAAGTGTATTCTCAGATGAAGTAAGAGTGCCTCTATTTATACCCAAAACTAAGAAACCACAACCTATAAACTAGGCCAAAAAATTGACACTTCTTAGTTTAGCTCAATCGACTCAGCAAGACATCCAAAATGTGGTGGATTCCTATCACAATACTCATCAAAGATATATAATAGGTTGATTCTTCTCTTGCCAGCAACAAGTTGATTCTTCTCTTGTCAACAATAGGTTGAACAATTCATACTTGCACATGTTCTATACAAGAAATCAACTTGCATGCATAAAATACTTCTAATGAGTTTCTAAGTTCATAATATGGCACCAAAAATTCAGCTCATTCCCTATCATCAAGCTTGTTGAATTAGTCAATACTTAGTATGTTGCATTTTATTATGTTGACTTGGTCATGGTTAAAGCATTCAACACATAGTAATGAGTCGACTATCTTTCAAGGTGTTGCTTTACTCATTGTAACAACACGTTTAAAAAATACTTGCCACCTCCTTTGATACACAACACTTTATGTTGTTTGCATATTAATTATGTGCTATGCACATATAATAATAGCTTATGCGTTTTTGACATCATCTTATATATTTTCATCACTTAACATCATTGATATTAAATGCGGGTTCATACATTATAATTGTATTCATTAAAATTGTGCGAATTGCAATGAATAAAGCTTTCGAAGCTTTTCATGCGCATAACAATAATCCTGCGCTATAGTATAAGTGCAATGTGTTTTCATTTAAATCAGCCTTCATTAAATCGGCCTACCCAAATATATATAAATATATACACACACATTTCTATCAAGCATAAAATCTTATATGTGTTTATTCATTAGCAATACGATAATTTAAATAATCTATTCGACAACTGAATGACTATGACCATGTGATTATATTCACAATATTAAAATATCTATATACATATATGCATACCTATACATATATCAACATACCCATATGGACATCCCATTATGTCAACACATACACGTATATCAACATGTGTACATATATGTATATATGCATGTACCTCAAATACACATTTGATTACACAATCAATCTCATACACTTGCTTATCCTACTGATGAACATATATACATATATGTGTACATGTCTTATTGTCCTTTTGATATCCCCATGCCCATGATCAATCCATCCATGAGCATTAGTAGGTACATCTACCTACGTATACTCATGTGTATGGGTTATCTTCGATATGCACATGTATAACTATATATACATACCTCATACATATATATCTCATCAATCGAGTATAGCAATACAAGAAAGAAATCACATGCACCAAGCACTTTAACATAAACCAAGAATGCTCTCAATATAAATTATGATCCTTCCTAATGCAACCCAACCTACAAAAGGATGACTTACCAATTTCCCTAAAACTATAACTCGACTCAACCATTCTATAAGTGAGTGTGTGTATATAAGCTCAATTAGGTTTCGTTACAAGTTACCTGACAAAGTTCTTCTCTTGATTGATACTTCCCCTCGCTTCTGGAGGATTGAATATGAATCTGCATCCAACTTTTAACACATTTTCATAGTAGTCAGTCGTTCATCAAAACAAGCATTTATACATTTCATAATTAGAATATCAAATTCGATAACCATTCATTCCAGATATCCATTCCACTATATAACATCAAATGGAATATACATTCATTCATAATTTTCCAATGATTCAAATAAACAAAGTGCAACCATATATATATTTTCCAATCAGAATTCCAAATACATTCAGATATGCAATAATTTACCCTAATATAGTAATATTAAATAGGTAAACACACAACGAGGTGTAACAAAAAGACTTGTGGATTACTGCACTACAAGATACATTAATTTGCAATACCACATACTAGTGGAAAACTCATTTGAACAATATCTGATAAGAGGTATGTTTTAACACTTTTGAGCAAAATATAATACATACAAAAAATAGGAAAGGGTCAACCCATGCATCAAACTATCAAATATTTTCCTCTCAAGACAATGATAAACATAGAGTTCAATAAGGATAACTCAATATTGGTTTGTGTTTGAACATCTATTTCCTCAGATAATCACTAAGACTCAACATTAAAAAGGGCATTAAAAAAATTATCACAAAATCTCGATATAAAAATAATTTTTTTTCGTAAACAAAAAGGAATTACATAATCATCTGAAAAGGAAGAATTTTCTATTACCATACCACACATGGTCTTTTACTAAACTATTTATTAAATACTACACAAGGTCTTATCAAAATAATATGCTAAAGACCATTACATATGTATTATTTTATTTGCATCATACAAAACAACTTGTTTAGTAAATACAATTCTATAAACTAATATGTCTTTTGTAGTGCATTGTGTGCATATAATGATTATGAACAAATACAATCACAAAAATATGATATGGATAGATTAGAGTAACTAAACATCATGTCATATACCATTTAGAAGTTCCTACTCTCATTGAAAGTATCATTTTCATTCCATGGCGGGTTAACATCTGAGATGTCTTCATTGGATCTAACCCATTCTACAGTGAAGTCCTCCCCATGATTTACATTAATCCTTGATCCTTTCTACAAGTTAAGGTCTTTCTCAAATACCTCAGTTGGGTAATTTTTTTTATACTCCTTTTAAAATTCTATGTAACTTTTCATATAAGGAATATTATTAGCTTGATTGAAAATCCAATGTCTTCCATATTTAACCTTTGTCTTGTTAATGTATATAGTTCCTTCCTTTATAGGCTTAAATTTTTAATCTTTTTACATCTCCATTGTGATTGTTACCCGCACAAAAAAATTGTAAAACACATGAGTCTTCTCAAAGATTTAGTAAGTACTCTCCTAGTAGTACCCTAAAAAATATCCTCATTTCTAGCCTTCTAGATTACCCATAAAATATAAGATGACAAAATAAGCCAAAAAAATTATAATAATGACTTAAACCCTCCATAGAACTAGAGAGAATGTCCTTCCAATTGACCTTACCTTTATCCCCCCACCCCATAAGATTAGAAAAAAATATGTTCCAGATCTCTTTTGTAAACAAAAATTCAAAGAAGATGCATCTAATACTTTCCCGATTCTTACAAATAGTACATAAGTTCACATGGAAGAAGAAATAGAATAGTGGAGATTTTGAAACATGAACAACCTTCTAAAGCAAGCAATTTTTGGTTCTAGAATATTAGACCACAGAACCTTGAACGTTTTTGATCATTGAATTCTAGAGAGATCAAGATTCCAACATTTATTTAGATGCTTGAAGAGATTATGGGAATGAATTAAGTTTTTGTAAATTATTTTAGGTTTTAAATTTGGAATCTTAGAACACTTAGTCCAAGTGAGTTTCTTAAGAAACACATTGCCACTTAATTTATAAATAAGGAATTGAATGGTCCTGCAAGCCTCCCTAAGAATAGAATTAGTCCTCCAATGAGATGGGGGGAGTTTAAATTAATTACTCAGATCATTCCATGTCTTTAGCTGGTTATTACACAAGATATCTTTAAAGAATTCATCATTATTAATCTAAATTGTACTTCACCTAAATGAGGTCAATTTATTTAAAATCAACCTTGCCTATCATGAGGTTCATCAAAATTGATTTTATTCCTCACCTATCATGAGGATAATCAAAGTCTTATCTATCATCAGAATCAATCATCAGGGTTATTTAGATCATCAAATCATATCAAACCGAAGAGTGGCCATGATCAAAATTGATAAAATCAAGTTTAAAATTTGACAAATTTAGCAAATCTGACTTGGATGCGCTAGAACAAGCATTCAAAGCACTAAAAAATTAGATGTGATATTTTATGACTTGGATGCGCTAGATGAGGCATTCAAAGCGCTCAAAAACCCAAAGTGCTATTTCATCACTTGGAGGCGCTAGAACAGGCATTCGAACTGCTAAAAAACTAGAAGTGCTCTTTTATCACTCAGAAGTGCTATAACACGCTATCAAAGTGCCACATCAATCAAAGCGCTATTTCAGAAGGTCAAAGCGCCGAAACAATATCTCGAAGCGCTAAAACCCTCTAAGCGCTAATTTAAACTATAGAAGCGCTAATTTATCCTATCAAAGCGCTAATCTATCCTATCAAAGCGCTAAGAAATCTAACAGAAGCGCTAATTCTCAAAAGCACTAAAATAGGTCCTAGGAGTGCTACACTGGAGTGCGAAGCGCTAAAGCGTGTAATTGAAGCACTAAAACTACAAAAAAATAATAAAGTGAAAAAAGGCACAAAAATCAAAATTGCACAAAATACGAGGAGGACTATGGGTACATATCGGAGGTCCGTAAGTGGTTGGGCGCTGATCACCTCGCACACGCTCGAACTGGTGGCTGTGGTAAGGAATCGACATCCTGCTCCAAGTAGCTCAAATATGTCTCTCTCACAAAGATTTCAAAAGTCAATTCACAAATGAGTATGAAAAAAACCTTTTGACCTTTTATTAGTTTCTTAAAGGTGGAATTTTGTGGGATTTTTAACTTTTTAATTAATTTTATTGGGAGATTAATTGAAATTCATCCAAGGGGAAACTTTCTTCATCATTATCGGGAGATAATTATTTCATCATCAAATCATTAGAAAATTGATTTTTTTTGAAAAATCCAAAAAAATAAAATCAACAAATCATGAATTTATCTCCCAAGGGGGCATATTATCATCAATCACTTGAAAATCAATGCCTGGGGCATACTGAATTTTTTTCGTCGATATTAGCAGCAACACCAAAATTTTCTTTGAAGTAATGTGTAAACACATCACTTCAAAGAGGGGCACAATGTATACACCTAAAATTGGTCTGGAGAATCTGATTAATTGAATACGACTTATTTGATTAATTATCCTAAATTCCTCTACTATTAAATATTAGAAATATTTATTTATATAGTTCACATGTAAATTCTTCTAAATTCTTCTATTATTTCATCTTAATTAAATAAACAAAAATAAATACTTTGTTTTCTTTAATTATCAAATTTCCCTATTTTATTCTATCACATCATTTAAATAAATTAAACAAAGGTTAAACACTTTATTGTTTAATTATCATTTCCTTCCATTCTAATTTAATAAACAACTTCTATAGTTTTTTTAATTAAATTATTTATTTCTCTTTTGCTAATTTAAATAAATCAAAATATTTAAATAAAAGCATAAATCAAATTCCTCTATTTTCTCAAAACCAAATTAGATATCATATGTCTAATTTATGTCTAAATTAATTGATTCAATCTTCACGGGAAGATTTGGAGAGAAATTGGAGGCAAATTTGAATCAATCTCTCAATCCTCTTCCATCAATTGTTCCTATCATCTTGTCTGGTGTTTTCATGGGTAGGAACTAGTCCCAAAATCTTCTCCAGCTTCTTCATCTCTCACCATTCAATCCTCCAGATTGAATCTAGGCCTTTGTTTGCTGCCCCTGTGAAAATGTGTTGCTGAGAAATCTATAAATATAGCCCTATACAACAAAGAAAGGATCCCAATTTTACGCAAACTTACTCTGCAAGAAAGCATCGAACATCAATGAAGCATCAAGCATCAAACAACAAGAATCAAGCATTTTAACAATAGCATCATAGCTTTAATTCATAATCATGGCTGCATTTAGTTTGTTGTAGCTTTCATTTATCAGTTTCATGTCAATTTAGTTTACAATATCATCATATAGGATTAGTTTCCTGCATTTAGTATCATTCTCGTTCTTCAGTTTGTCATTTTAAACAGTCATAGTGCTTACACGATTTGAGAGCCACAATGATTTGATAAATATTTGGAGATAGAGAGTAATATGACGCTTTCAAGAGTTTTTGTTTCAATTAGATTAACTTTGATTAATTCTCTTGATATAATGTTGTATTAAGAAGTGTATTTAATTTCATACTTATTTCACACTTACAGTTGTGGATCTGATAGAGCCAGAACTGGTGTAGTGCTTAGATTTTCCTTTAAAGTATCGAAAGAATTTTGCTATGGAACTCCCCATTGGAAAGACTTCTTCACACTTGTGAGTGCGTGCAATGGAGATGCTATGTAGGAGAAGTTAACTATGAACTTTCTCCAATACCGTATTGTACCTATAAAACTTTTGACTTCTATAATTGTACTTGGCTTTGGCCAGTTTATAATGACTGTAACCTTTGCAAGATCCACTTTCAAGTGACCTCCTCCTACAATATAGCCTAAGTATACTAGTGACGTCTTTGCAATTCACATTTTGACATCTTTACATACAATTTTTCCTTTCTCAATACATCCAATACTTTTTTCACATGTTCTACATGCTCTTCCCAAGTTCGACTAAATACAAGTATATCATCCAAATAAACTATGACAAAATCATCTATGAATGGAAGGAAGACATCATTCATGACTCTCATAAAGGTATTTGGTTCATTACCAAGCCCAAAGGGCATGAACAACCACTCAAACAATCCTTATTTTGTCTTAAATGCAGTTTTCCATATATCATTATTTGCAATTCTTATTTGATGATATCCACTATGCAAGTCCAACTTATTAAAATAAACTGCATGTTTCAACTGATCAAGTAAATCATCTATTCAGGGAAGGGGATACATTTTCTTTACTATTATCTTGTTTAGGGCTCTGTAGTCAATGCACATTCTCCATAACCCATCCTTCTTTGGTACCAACACAATTGGCGAACCACAAGGAGAGGTACTTGGATGAATTAATCCTTTCTCAACCAACTCCTGAATCTGCTTCTTGATTTCCTCATTCTACAAAACTAATAAATGGTACATGTCGATGTTTGGAAGAGGCACATCCTACTATAACTGGATTTTATTCTATATCTCTCTCTTTGGTGGCAATCCATTGCGCTCTTGAAATAAATCATCATAGGTGGAAACTCCTTTGACCAATTCAACTTTGTGCTTTGGATCACACCCTTTGAATGCCTCAGATGTATCATCTTCTTTGGATTTTACAATCATCAATACAAATTTCTTACTAGCATTGACTAACCTCTTCATTTGTCCAGTGTTCACTAATGTTAGATTAGTCTTAATCTTATGTGCCCGTATAATGAATTCTTTACCATCCTTAAAAAGGTGATATTTGTTTTCTCCCCTATAAAAGATTGCTTTTTGATCATAAAGATAGGGACTCCCTAGTACAAGACCACAAATATCTAAAGGAACCACATCAACTTCTACCTCATTTATGAAGTTTGAAATGATGAAAAATATTAACTTATATTGCTTTGTTACTTGTAACTGTGCATCATTGCAAAACCATCCAAGTGGATATGGCTTTGGATGAGGTGTTGTAGCCAAGTTGAGTTTCTTAACAACTTCTTTAGATATTAGATTTATTTGAGATCCTGTATCAAACAAAGTATCAAAATTAGTATGCTTTGTTACAATTCAAATGTGAAATAATTCATTTCGATGCTTATCAACCTTACGTGGAGAAGAATATTTACTTTCACTTGCACTTGCATTTGAAAAACTTGTATTAGCAGAAAGAGATATATCTTTTCCTTTACCTTGGATCTGACAACAACAATCTTTGTCTCATCCCTAGGGTTAGATCCAAGATCCTGTTGTTCTACAACAATAGTCTTTTGTTTGCCTTTGTTTCCTCCATACTTCTTCGACCTTAGTTCTAGATGCAACTTCTAACATTTTGAATCATCATGCCACTCCTTGCAACGGGAGCATGTGGGCTTATCACCATCCTTCTTGAATGTAGCTATCTTTTTCCCCTTTCCTTTTCCCTTGGGTTTAGCTTCAAGCTTAGATGGATTCTTGACAAAATTTTCATTGAAACTACTCTTACCTCTTGACTCCAAATGTGTGGTTTGCACACATACTTCATCTAGATTAGTAGGATTTAAATCCAAAATGGTATGCCTTAAGTAAGAGTGAATACCACCTATATACTTGAGAAATGTGTCTTGGGTGTATAATGGAACATTAAGTGCAATAGCCCGCTTCCTAAATTCATGAGTATAGTCTTGGACAAATTGACCCTTACCCTGCCTAAATTTTTTCTAGTTCATAGTTAACTATTGCATATGACCTAAGGGATAAAAATATTTTTTAAGGGAAAGTTTAAACTCCATCCAAGTTTAATTGACACTACCATGTCGAGCAATTTCTTCTTGAGTTTTACTCTCCCACCAGGTGAGAGGGGTTCCTCCCAATCGAAGAGCAACTAATTGGATTTTAGAAGCATCATCTAAGAGACCTTGAATCCTACAATATACTTCTACTTGTTGAACCTAATCATCTAATTTCTCAACATTCAACTCTCCACAATATTTAGGTTGTTCAAATTTTACATCCAACTTGATTATAGGCTTATGTGCACTTTTGAAAGGATTAGCAGAAGAAGTAGAATTAGAAGGAGAAGATGGCAAAGATGGAGAAGATGGAGATGAAGGAGTTTTTGGAGACTCGCCGTCACCTTCTTCTCTTTTCCCTTTGTCCTTATAATCTTCATCATCCTCACACTTTTCCTGATTCGATGATCCTCCTTTTTCACGCTTCTTCTATTCTTTCTTTTCTTAATAACGCTCTTCCACCATAGCCTTCATGTTGAGAAAGGCTCATTGAAATTTTTTCTCATTGAGCTCATAAATTTTTCTAGCCTTTGTATCTTCCATCTTTGGTGGTGGAAAAGTTCTCCATTTACCAATCTCCGGATTAATCTCCACAAGCATGCCTTCACCTCGCTAGCTCCTAGATCAGGTTAACATCCACTTCTACAATCACTAGTCAAACACAACTCTAATACCAACTTGATATGTTAGGATCTATGACTGTTACTTAGTGAATGTTAATTTATGTAAAAAAAAAATAATTTCTTTAAATTAGTTTCAAATGTTTTACAAGAAAGACATTAAAATGATTAAAAGAATAATAATATGAAATCACAGAAGAGAAGACAAAGAAAAAAATTGATAACGGAGTTCGCCAAATGGCTACATCTCTGGGTCCCTCTCCAACGGAGTGACCAATCCTTGATTATGCTCCAAAAGATATTTACAAGGCACTTCAATCTATTACAAATCTCCACAAAGTCTCCTCGATTCATATTGAAACTTAAAAAAATCCCCCTCGTTCAAGTACAAAATAACTTGGCTTATAGCCTCTCCTAGCTAAATGTACAGAATTGGAATGATTTCATTATTAGGTTTCTCCTATCTCCCTTATCCCACAAAGCCAAAACCCCCCCTTTAAATACAATTTGATATTCCATTTAGGGGTTAACAATAATATTTCCCCAATATTTCCTGATCTCCTATACTAATCCCTTATCCCAATTTAATCCCCTTAAAAATTAATCTTTTAATATTGTTTGGCACCCCTTAATTTGTGGAATTCGGGGTTACATTTTATTGTTATAGGAGATTTAAATCTCATTTAAAGATCAGTATAATTTAATTCCCTTAAATTAATTGGGAATAATCAGGCTTTTGTTCTTGTTTGAAAGAAACTACTGTTGAAATCCTCTCAAATCCTCAGATTGGTGCAATGGTAGGAGGTGCTGGTTGGGTGAGGGGAGGTCAATAGTTCAAACCACCTCCCCTCCAAATTCAACTTTGATACTTATTAAATAAAAAGTGACTTCTATCAAATACCGAGAATAATGCATGGTTTAGTGGAAGTGGTTGTGACTTGTAAGGGGGAGGTTGCAAGTTTGATCCCCCCACAAGCCAATTTTGCACAACGAGCTCAGAGGAGACTGCCACATAGGTGCCACATGGCACTTTCTCATTTGCTCGTCTACTGACACGTGTCAATTTCCAATTGGAACAAGTCAACACTTGAGACATGTCAATGAGTGCATCATGTCATCAGATTGCCAACTATGCTACCATGTCACCTGCTCTTGCCATGTCAACATGTTGGCATCAACATGGTCAACCTTTTTATCGCACAACTTTGATCGGCCATATCTTCTGCGTACGAGCTCCATTTGACATGATTCAAGCAATGCTGGATTCCTATTGATGAGCTCTTTGACGTGATGTTATTTTTGTCCATTTTTGAGATGATCAATTTTTTTTACTTGGAATCTTCATCTAAAACCCCTATTTTGATCGAGAATAACTTGGGCATACAAAATTCTTCTGAGATTATTCAAGTTGTGTTGGGTTCATATTGGAGAGCTCTTTAACATGGTGTTGATTTTTGGAGCATTTGAAATTGTTGAATTTTTGGTGAAAATATCCACCTCGGATCAATATAATATAAGATATATCAAGATAGTGGAATTGATCATTGGTTATGTATGATATTAGTGACTATCATTTAATTTATATTTATAAGTTATCATGATAGATTTCTTGATTCCACATCATAGATTAATCTCTAATCCCTCTCCTACTACTGAGTCTGGGGTATAAATACAACATATAGAGAATACTTGTTGCACAAAGCTCCAGTTTGTGATCCCCCACTTTTCTTGCTAACAAACCATAACCACATTTGAAGTATAAGGGAAAATAATAATACATTTTGCAAAATAACACACCCTTATTCATGAAGCTAATGGTACCAAACTCTACTTACAAGAGATGGTTGAGATGTATACTTACCTTAATGGAAATAACTGTTTAATTACATGTTTAAGCATGTAGTGAAATTTGTTCATGATTTTGTACTCAAATTTGAAGTGCTCCATTATTGGAACCATAATATGCCTCTCTTGTGGTGTGTGTAAATATAATGAACTTAATGGAGCAATGAAAAAATATTTAACATATTTTCTAATGTAGAAAGTGCACATTTACTATAGTTGTGAGTATAACCTAGTTAATTAGAGTGTATTTTGTGATTCATGCATGAAAATCTAGTTCATATATTTTCCATATATCCATGCACAATTTACATTGTAATTTATGTTGTATGCATGCAAAGTGTAATTTGGAGTGTTGGGGTAAAGCATGTATAAAACTGTATGATGGAAATTGATGAATAAGTAGTCAATACATATATATCAATAAAGTTTTACCCATTTTGGATGCTCATTATGCTTGTGTATAATAAAACATTTTGTTATACCACATTTATGTTACATTTTCTGTGTTTGTAATGCTCACTATGTGAATTTCATAATGGGGGGACTCAAATCATCATGTGATTTGGGTGAGAACACTTGTATGCCAACATGTGTAGGCATATTTTGTCCTAGGTATTAGCCATGGCCTAAGAGCATGGTTGCTAAATGGATTTTTTTTTGTTCTATTACTAGGATCATCCATAGTTTGACATGTTTTTGATCAACAATGCCATGAAAAATAACATGTGATATGAGATCAAGAAGTGATTTATCAATGCAACCAATTTTTTTATTAAAGAATATATCCTAGATAGCAAAAAAATTCAATGGTGAGAAGACACTATTTTTAGTGTTGACATGTACAAGGATTTCTAGATTGAGCTACCAAAATAAATATTTAATCGTCTCTCTATATGGTTGAACTAGTAATGTTATAAGTGTTAGCAATTAGTCACTTATATGTTAGAGTTGATCTCATAGTTGGAGCATGTTAATCTTGTATAGACTCATGTTGTGGATACATTTGTGAAAAGTGTGACCAATTTTTATATCTTATAATTTTAAACTCATAGTTACTACATGCATATCGATAGAGGAAGCCTTAAGTTTTTTATGCCTCTTAGAAATAATCTCTTTAATCTAAATACATTATGGGTTAAGAAGTTTCTTGTATAAAAACATGTAAAAACCTTTTTGATAGAGTATTTTCTCAATATTCTTATGGGTGAGTGGTGGAGAGTGTAGTTGGTTAATTGTAAAATGAAAAAGGGAGATGGAGAGTAGTAGCAATTGTAGCACCCCTTCGTTTTGATTATGTTTTCAGATAGTGCTTTTATTTTGATAGACTATGATACTTTGATGTTGTTATTTGATCGCTGACATTATAGCGATGATGGTTTTTATATTAAGATGTGATGGTACACTATATGGGTGATTATTGTTTATGACATGCTTTCTGGTTAGCATAATTGATTATGTGAGTTGATATTGATATATATTCATCAGTAGTTATTTGATGTTTTAGTTTCATTAGTTTTGATGTGACACTGTATTGGTGAAGGGAATGAGATTGCATCACTCGCTTGTGAGCGCCCTGTGATTCCACAATTTTCTCTTCACGATGTGATTGTTCATGATCTATATACATGTACGACATATGTTTTGATTGCAGGATTACAAGTACAAGACATCGACTCCACCTGGATTCACATGTTTGAGCGTGTCCATTGCCCAACATAATAGTTGATTGGGAGATAGTAACGGGGTTTCCTTGTCAAACCACAACCCTAGTCACAGTGTGTCGTCAGTTCTTGTTTTTGGTCATGCTTTGTTGTCATGTTCTCCCCATTTTCCTTGTCGTTTAATTATTTTACAAGGTATGCTCCATGGGAAATTAATGTTAATTAATGTTTATAATGTTTTAAATTGATTATTTATTTAATCGTGATTAATGTTGTTAGAAGCTTTAAATTTGATTTAATTAATTAGATTTAATTTATTGTGTAAAGTAATTTAATTATTTAGATTAAATTTATTTTACATAGTGATTAAAATTAAATTTGATTAAATTTGATATTTAAGCTGTTAGATTATAAAAGCTTTGTTTAATTAATTATTTAAATTAATTAAATGAAGTTGTGAATTTAATTGAATGGTTAATTAAAATTAGTATTTGGTTTAAAATTATTAAATGAACAAATATCTTAGAGGAAATATTTGTGATATGTTTTGGAAAGATATTTTGGGAATTGTGACATGTGTTAGAAAATTAATATCTGGTGTTGAGAATTAATTCTTGGAGAGAATTATTGCATTAACTGAAAGAGGGAAAGAGGCTATTTCACAACAATGAAAAAATATATTTTTGGGGTTGTTGAAAAAATGAAAGAAGTTCTCGGGAAATTGGCTCTTGTGTTGTTTTCAACTTTATGGAAAAGAGGATTATTTGGAAGAAGCTTTGATAATATTGGAATATGAAGGCGAGGCTCTACTTCAAACTTCAATTCTTCAAGCATCCAAAACAAGTTCTTTAATGTTTTTTTAATTTAATTACAAATTGGAAAAGGCTATTAGAATTAGTTATTATTTTGGAAAATATTGCCTATACAATGAAGAAGATTTTAATTTGTTTTAAAGCTTTGTTATGTTTTGAAATTGGAAAATTGTCGTGAAAGCTTTAGAGCTTCTGTAGGAATTAATTTAAAACAATAGAATTCCCAGAAGGAATATATAGAAAATTTGGAAAACCTTTGTAGGAATTGATTGAAATCTTCCTATTAAAAGTTGTAGAAAACCTCTTATTGTATTGGAAAGATCTTCCTGTAGAAGATTATTGTTTTTCTTCCAATTAAATTTGTTTGGCTCGGGAAATTGAAAACCTTTGGAATTTTTTTTTGTAAATATCCTCTTGTAGGAAATTTTTGTGAAAATAAATTGCTCGTCTGGAGCAATCATTTTGATATATATATATATATGCATGTTAATATTTATTAAGTTCCTGTAAAAGAAAATGTTTATTGAAAATTCTAGACGATATTTGTACGTGAATTCGAAATATTAAATCACAGGAATTTTATTGAATAATTTTTTTTGTTTTATATGTATGGGGTAGGCGCTGGGGCTATCCCCACAACCGCCACCCCATAGGGAGGCAGAAGGTGGAGGCAACGCCCAACGCTACCTCCATAGGCCGTGCCCCCTATATGGGGGTTTGGCTATATACACAACCAACCAACAATGTTGGCTATAATGAACTTCTTCCGTTTCTGTAAATTAGATTTTGATTTTTTTTAACTTTCTTTTTAATATATAAAATATTATATATGCATAAATATATGCATGAATATATATGTTTAAATATATATTTATATATATTTTTATATATATGTTTATTTATATATATGTATATATATATGCATATATATATATATATATATATATATATTTAATATTGTTTGGAAATTGTGAATTGATTTTAAAATATTTAAATAATATATTTATTTGTATATATATAGTTATATATAAATGCATATATAATTATGTATATATATATATATTTAAAGGAATTTTAATAGGTGCATGTAATTGCACAAGCTAGATGATTTTAAAATGAAATGATTTAAAAAGAGGAAATTGATTTTTATATTGATATAAATTGGGAAATTGATTTAAACAATAAGATTTAATTTCTTTATTGCCTGTAAATGAAATTGCATTAAGTTAGTTTATTTGAGCAATGGATTATTGTTCTTGGAATGGAAATTGGATTAAGGAAAGCCTAATGTTAGTTTATTTTCCATGCTTGAATTGCTTATTTAATTAAGATGTCCTTTGTCCACATAAGTTGGGAAATCTATTATTGTGAAAGTGTAAGCCTTCCAGATGTTGTAATATTGTGAGGGGGTTGTTGTGATATTTTGTTTAGCCATTTGTTTTCCTTGGGTAGTGCACTTGGTTGTGATCCAGTTTAAACACCCAATTACTAGGAACAAGATGTGTTGCCTCTAGCATTATGGTTGATATTTATTATCAGTTTTTGTGCATTTTGTTTACCCTTGGGTTTTGGATTAGATCCTTGTGTTGTCAGTAGGGGAGTGGCTCTCAATGGGGGCCGGTGCACAAAGTGGTTCCAAGGTAACTCATGTGAGAGTTAGATAATTCAATGGAAATTAAATAAAAGTATTAGGGGGAAGGGTAGCTTAAAACACATAACTTATTAATTGTGCCTCGCTCATTGGCTCAATGGCTGATATAGACTTGAGATGAGACAAGAAGGCCTAGAAGGGAAAAATCATTATCTTGTCCCTTTGATAGATATTTGATTCCACATCAGTTTGCATGTGGGGCTGGGGATCGTGAGAGGCTACCAACGTAACCCAAGATGGGGGTCGAGGCCTAGGAAGATCTACCAAGGTAACCCATGCTAATTTGTGATGACACTCCTTCTATGACAACGGTTTGTATTGTTTAGTTGATGTACTTGATTCTTTTACTTTGGAAGCAATGTAACCTTCATGTATTGTATTGTATTTGTATAGTTTAGTCTTTTTGTTGCCTGTGTCTTAAGGTTGTTGGTTATGCTTAGGAATCCCTTTTACTATCTCCTAGCATGGGGGTGGGCCTTCGAGTACCACTTGGTTGGGTGGAATGTGCACCTTACACCGTTGGGTTTCCACTTCATGTTTGTGATGGTGGGATCTTCCAGATTGGAGAGCTCGCATGTTCTAGTTTCTTTCTACCTTATCTCTTATGTTCTATTGGATCAGTTAGATGTTTTGTATATGTACTACTCATTTGTATTCAAGGAGAATCCTTGTATCATTGTAATTGTAACATTGTTTGTATGATCTACCTCATTTTGGAAATGAGCCTTGTAATTGCTATATTGAATGAATGCAATCTATGAATGGTTATATTATGTACTTTGTAATCTTTTGAAATGAGTTTAATGTTATTGGATCTATGTTCTTTATTTCATGAGTATAATTTATATGCTATGGATTAGTTTACTTTTGTATGTTATGGGTTTCAAATGTAAGCGTTTCCGCGTACCTTAGAGGATGTATGCGTTAAGTGTAGTTCACTTTACTTATTGTTAATTGCACTTAATTTTTTTTTTTATGCTTTCGTTGTATTTGCATCTTCCTCTAGGGTTACGTGGCGGGGTGTTACAACAATGGTAAATAGTGTAGAGAGCATAAGGAGAGATGTGAAAGCCAGCATGAACTTGCAATCAAGTGTAATTTAAAATAGAACACAAATTGGTACATTGAAATCAAAGGAGGTGGTTCATAAAGGGAAGCATTAATATTGGAAATCACATGAGCATATCAATAGAGGAGTGGGTGAATGGTGATTGGTTACTTGTAAAATGGTATGTGTATTGATGAGACTAGAACATATGATATAGAGATAAAGTGTATATACTTCAATTAGGAAAAACCACAATAGGAATCAATACTATCACCTCGTGTATATCCAAGTACTAGTAGATACTCATTGAGTGATAATTAGAGAATACATTTGTTTTTGGAACACACATTGTGATGAGAGACTATAGGAGAAAAGGGATGGATGTAATCCCAGATAGTTTTATGTTGGGATAAGTTATTTCTTATTTCAATAAACTTTATAAGACTACTAGTCCTATTATAAATAGGTTATTACATAAGAAAAAAATGCTACATAGTTTAGCATCATGTTGAAAAATCAAGTAATCATCTATGATTTGACACCTATTAAGTCATTCTCAGGTATGAGAATGTGGGTCAATATTGGCGTGCTTGTTAGATGGAATGGTATCCAAAAGACATCACTATTGATGCACATAAAATCAAGCTATTTTTAGCCACATTATGAGGTTGTATGAAGGATTAGTACAAGAGCATAAAATAAATTAGAATCTTGGCTAGCCTAGCTAATCTCAAGATCAAAATCTTTGTGGAACTTGACCAATTATAGATGACATACTAGAACATTGTTGCACTCAAGGAAATAAGGTAGTAGGTAGGTTAGACTATGCGCACCTATGATTAATGTTTGAAGGGTATGGTGTCCAATATTTTCCAAACATTGATGATGTCATAAATAATGTGTAGTTCATCAATATACCAATGTGTATATCCACATGAAAATATTTTAGTGCCTACTTCCCATTTAGGAGGCTCTTAAGAATACTATTCAATTGGAGGTCTTAAGAGAGATACAATCATAAGGGTTTTTTATGCCTCAAAGAGAAGATTAATTGAAGGGTTGTTGAAATTGAATAGTTGGTAAGATACTATATAGAAAGAGAGGACTTTGGTGCATAGGGTGCCAAAGTAAGGGTCATATGAAAAATAACTATTTGATGGTGAGAGCTCAATAAATTAGTTATTTCAATTTCCTTGTAGCTTCATGTATCCCACAACACATAAAATGCTAAGAAGTTCACAAAAATTCTTCATGTTTGTTGTTATAGTAACTACAAGGAGTGACCACTAATTATTAGTTTGAAATATTGTATACAACCACTACTGATACTAGTGTATTCCAAGTGGTACATGTGCTCAAATAATAGATCAAAAAATTAATGATGACTACCATATCTTATTCATAGTCCACAAGTAGAAAAACCAACAATACCAAGGTTGAGGCTCTAGTTGTTATGGGTGTGGAGATGGAAGAAGTGGTAAGAAAAGTTATTGGAAATCTCACACTCATTAAAATTATGGTGAGTAGGGTCATACCTCAAAGAAATACACAAAGTTCCCTTTTTGTGGCTATTTTGATGAAGAGCATAAGATTAAGGATTGTCCAAGATGCTCCAACAAATGAAATCATGGATAAAGTCCAAAAAAATGATCAAGATGAATTATGACACTAAATCCCTAAATTCCCTATTTAGAAAGTCATAACTTAGAGTATTGTGCAACAACAAGAGAAGAATAGAGAGTAGTCCAATACACAAAATATGGTGCTACCAAAGAACTTGTATAACATGTGAGAGAGGTAATAAGAACATGCCCTCATAAAATCATAGGAACAAAATGTTAATGCCAACTATAGTAATATGTTACTGTAAATTTATAAAATACATACCCTTATAATTTCATGTTATATTTTGTGATTCCTTTGGTGTCTATTCCCATAACATGATTTTAAGGATCATTTTAGCCTAACCTTAACCTTTTACCTACTTGGTGCCATTGTTGTGTTATGTTTAGTCTTGTTTACTATTTTTCCATGTGTTTCCTTATGTTCATGTTATGTTTTGTTCTTGCTCAATTGAATTTATTGAGTGAGTTATGCTTATATTTTTTGGGATTAAGGTGTCTCAACCTTTACAAGTCCTAGAATTTAATTTCAGTGATTAATTATTTATTTTATCCTAATATGTTTTGCCTACTAGTGTTGTGGAACTTTGTGGGACTTGCTGGTGATGTGGCATCCTACATGGAAGGTGACATGTGGATTTTGGAAGATAATTTCAAGGAGGTAGGTGTCCACTTTTGAGGGCCTAAATTTGGGGTTATAACAGTGGCAATTATCATAAGTTTCTATGTCATAAATTATGACAAACGAATATGACAACTTGCCATGATAGTTTACGATAGCTATAAGAGTCATGCATAGTAGTTGTAAACTAAATTAGTGGAGGTGAGAATCCAATTTTGTGGGGCCTAATTGTATGCTAATTTGGTGGATTTTTTCATATGTCATAAGTTAATTATAGTTGATTATGACCAAGATTGTCACATGACAGACTATAACAATGTAAGAGTTGACTATGACAAATTATGACATGCATGTTGGGTGGTGCCTTGCATGTGAATATTCTAAGTGTCCAGCTTTGTCATGAGCTCTATAAATTCTTGTGTTGCATTTGGATTTGTATGATAGTGTGCTTTGTAGGTACTAATGTTGTCAAATTGATTCCAAATTTGTAACACGAACAAACACTTGTAGAGGCTTGCATTGCAAGTGTATTATAACCGTTGTTTACAGATAGTACATTGTTTAGGATTTTGGAGTGTGGGTATTTTATTATGAAAGGGTTTTCCCCATGTATATTTTGGTGTTATCTATTTTCGTTGTATCTGTGAAGTTTTTTATGTTACTTATTATGTCCATCTTCTTGTATGTAGCTATGTAAGGGTTTGATATATTTTAAATTTGTACATTCTCTCATCTATTATATTGGTGTAGGAAGCTATTTCGCATACCCAACTTCCTTTCAGTTGGTATTAGAGCCTAATCACCTCTATTTCCTATCGTGGGTTAAAGGGTTTTTTGTATTGATCTTATTCTGAGTGGGAGCTTATTGCAATATTTTTTGTTAATCTTGTTGCAAGAAGGAGATAGTGAGCACATCTGGTAGAGTTGAGATTGAGAAATTTAACAGAGGCAACTTTGAGTTGTGGAAGCTCAAGATGGAAGAAATGCTTGTAAACCATGAATTTTGGATAACTATCTCTAGAACTATGCCAACAAGAATGAAATAAGAAGATTGAGATATGATGGATTGAAAGGCTATGGGTTTGGTAAGAATCTATTTAGTTGATTTAGTACTTCTAAACATTCATGAAGAGAAGACCGTTGCACTTATTTGGAAGAAATTTGCTTAGATTTATTAGGCTAAATCCCTGGTAAATAAGTTGTTCCTACAAAAGAAGATGTATTGAATTCTTTCAACATGCTTGTTGCCCAGTTGAACTCTGTTGGTGTGAAAATAGAGGAGGATCGTTGAATGACTTTACTATGGTCACTGTTGAATTCTTGGGACCACCTTATCATGGCCATTGGAAGTACCAATACCACCTTTAAGATGGATGAAGTGGTTGCATCATTGCTATCTGAAGAGATGTAGAGAAGATATTTCAAAATGACTAAGGAGGCTCTGGTGGTTTGAGGAAGGACAAAAGAAAAAGGTAAAAAGAACATGAAGCAAGAAAATTCAGAATCCAAATCTCATGGAAGATCTAAGCCTCCTAGTAAGACCAAGGAAAAATGTTGAATTGTGACAAGTATTGTCACCCCAAAAATATTGTAAAGAGGAGAAAAATAACTCTTTCTCTAATTCTGAATTTGATAAATCCTCTCAGGATGATGTAGATGGTTTTGTCACTACCTTGGAAATGCTTGCATCACAAGATGTGTGGTTGATAGAATCTGGCACTTCCTTCCACATGACTTTGCATCATGATTGGTTTTCTAAGTATGAAAGTTATGATTGTGGGAAGGTGTACTTGGGTGATGATTCTCACCTGAAAAATTATTGATTGTGGAAGAGTCAAGATAAGATTCCCAGATGGTAGAGTGAAGGGGGTCGACGGTGTCTTGCATATCCCTAGTTTGGTATGAAACCTTCTTTTTGTAAGTAAGTTTAATGATGTGGGTGTGCAGGTTGGCTTGTCAAATGGAGGATGCAAGATGAGAAGAGGAGTTATGGTGCTTGCTAAGGGTGTTTGGATAGGCACTTTGTTTCAGGTGGATGCATGCATAGATTAGTGCAATAGTTATTCTATGGAAAAGAAGAAAACAACTTTTGATTCATTATCCTCACCATTGGAACTAGTAGCAAAGAATAAAGTTGCATCCACTTGTGATGGTCGTTCTTTTTGGGTACCTAAGGGTGCTCATGCTTTGAATATGAAGCTTCCTATTGAGAATACAATTCTTTGGAACCAAAGACTTGGTCACATTGGTGAAAAGGGTTTGAGAACCCTGAAAAATAAATGCCTTGTTGAGGGGCTTGATGATTGTAATCTTGAGTTTGATTTTTGTGAACATTGTGTTTATGAAAAGAAAAACTGTGTTTAGTTTTATCACAGTTCTCACAAATCTTCTAGGTTTTGGATTATTTGCATTTAGATGGTTTTGGTCCTATAAATGTTCCTTTGTTATTAAAATATATATATTTTGTTTCTTTCTTAGATGATTACAATAGAAGGACATTTGTTTATTCTCTTAGAAGTAAAGTTGAAGTCTTCAGTTAGTTTAAGGAGTTTAAGGCCTTGGTGGAAAATCAGACTAGTAGGAAGATTTTGAAGTTTGACAATGGTGGTTAGTTTTTTCCATAGATTTTGATAAGTTCTATAAAGAACATGGGATTGCAAGGCATAAGAAAACTCCATATACCCCTCAGTAGAATGGAGTTGTGAAAAAAATGAACACGAAACTAATCGAGAGGGCTAAGAGTATGCTAAGTGGAGCTAGTATTGAACAAAAGTCTTGGGCTGAAGTTGTTGCCACTATGTGCTATCTGGTTAATAGATCTCCTACATAAGCTCTTGTTGAGAATACACCTATGGAGGTGTGGTTGGGAAAGAAGCCCTCATTGAGACATCTTTGTGTGTTTGGTTGTGAGGCATATGCTCATGTAACAAGGGAGAAAAGGTCAAAGTTGGAAAACAAGGTTGTCAAGTGTATCTTAATCGGATATGGTATTGGTGTGAAAAGGTACAAGCTTTGGGATCCAGTGGCTAAAAATATTCTCTACAATTGAAGTGTTATCTTCAGAGAGATGAAACCTTCTTCCATTATTCTGAAACCTACAAAAGAAAAAATAAAGGAAGATGTGGTTCAACTTCCTCTTGAACCTAAGAAAGTTGAACTAGAATCCTAGAACAAACCTAATGATGAGGAGAGTTCTAGTAGATTAGAAATATCAGAAGAAGAAGAACCTCAACTATTGAGGAGGTCCACTCATATCAAGTGACAACCTAAAAGGTTTGGTTATTCGTTGTTGGATTCAAATTATATTTTTACTTTGATTGCTAATGTTGATGAGCCAAGGACTATGCAAGAGGCAATGGGTATGAGCGATATAGATTCCTAGATGAAATCCATGGATGAGGAGATGGTTGCATTAAGGAAAAATAACACATGGGATTTGGTACCTTTTCCTGAAGTAAACATATTGGATGTAAATGGGTGTTCAAGAAGAAATGTGGTCCTAATGGTAGTGTTGAGAAGCATAAAGCAAGGTTGGTCACAAAGGGTTATTTGTAGGTGGAGGGGATAGACTATGGTGATATATTCTCTCCTGTTGCAAAGTTAAAATCTATTTGGTTCCTATTATCTCTAGAAGTAGCATATGATTTAGAAGTGGAGCGGATGGATGCAAAAACAACTTTCCTTCATGATGACTTGGAAAAATAAATATATATGTCACAACCTAAATAGTATGTGGTTAAAGATAAAGAATGTATGGTATGGAAGTTGAAAAAGTCTCGGTATGGTCTTAAGCAATTTCCTACGATGTAGTACTAGAAATTTGACACCTTTGTGTTGTGTTTAGGATTTTTGAGATCTAAATCTGATCATTGTGTTTGATATTAAATTGTGAATGATTGTATTCTCATCATTGCATTGTATGTTGATGATATGTCATTTTTGGGAAAGATAAAAGTTTGATTTCAGATTCGAAGTCTCAATTATCATCACAGTTTGAAATAAAAAATTTAGGTGCAACTCGATATACCCTGAGAATGGAGATCAGTAGAGATAGAGCTAACAAAAATCTTTGGTTAAGCCATAGTATGTATGTGAATGCAGAGATTCAATATGACAACTTACAGACAGTTAGTTGTTCCTATGTTGCAAGGAACAAAGCTTTCTATAGAGGATTGTCCAAAGTCTCCTTCTGAGATGGAGGACATAACCATAGTACCCTATGCTAGTGTTGTAGGCAGTTTGATGTATGTTATGGTCTATACAAGGCTAGAAATTTCTAAAGCAACATGATTCCTAAGTCATTTTATGGCCAATCCTAGAGAAGTGCATTGAGATGTAGTTAAGAGAGGGTTTAGATACTTGCGAGGTACTTTTGAGTATGCCCCATTTTTTTATGGTTATCTTATTAGAGCTTGGAATTCAGTTTGTATTCGTGGGTTTTTAGATTCTGATTGGGCATAAGATCCACCAGTGGATATGTATTCTTGTTGTTTGGTGGTGCCATTAGTTGGATGAGTAAGCGACAAGTTGTAGTCATTTTTTCCACATTAGAAGCAAAGTACATGGTAGCTACTCATGCTTGTAAGAAAGCCATTTGGATTAAGCGTTTATGTTAAGATTTTGGGCTTGATGCAAGACAAATCACTATTTGTTGTGAAAATCAAAGTGTCATTTGTTTGGAAAAGAATCCTACTTTCCATGCTAGAAGAAAGCATGTTGATGTATAGTTTCATTTTGTTTGTGATATGGTGGAAGAAAGAAAGGTTAAATTGGATAAAGTTGAAGCCTTGACAAATGTTGCATATGCATTGACAAAGCTAGGGAGAACAAAGAACTTCAGATGGTGTTCTTGTTCCATGGGCCTCTCAGCCCTAAGCAATTGATTGCAGATGAATCTTGAAAGGTCTTTGACAAGTGGGAAAATGTTGGGATTAAGGTGTCTCAACCTTTGCAAGTCTTAGCATTTAATTTCAATGATTAATTATTTATTTCATCCTAATGTATTTTTCCTACTAATTTTGTTGCATTTTGTGGGACCCGCTGGTGATGTGGCATCCTACATGGAAGGTGACATGTGCATTTTGGAAGATAATTTCAAGGAGGTAGGTGTCCACTTTTGAGGGCCTAAATTTGGGGCTATAACGGCGACAACTGTCATAAGTTGCTATGTCATAAATTATGACAAACTATGACAACTTGCCATGACAACTTATGGCAACTGTAAGAGTCATGCATCGCAGCTGTAAGATAAATTTGTGGAGGTGGGCATCCCATTTTGTGGGGCCTAATTGTATGCTAATTTGGTTGAGTTTTTCATATGTATAAGTTAATTATGGCTAATTGTGACGAAGATTGTCATATGACAGATTATGACAATGTAAGAGTTGATTATGAAAAATTATGACATGCATGTTGTTGGAGTGAAAAGGACACTGAGGGGGGGGTGAATCAGTGTCATGAACCAATTTAACAATTTTTAGAAAATGAAACAAAACTGAATTATGAGATCTCACTATTTCAATGATTAAATCATCCATAAATTGAATGCAACCATTTAGAACTGAAATGAGAAGTATGACAGTAAAATAATGCATAATAAAGCATTCTCACAGTAAAGCAGTGAAACCACAAATGAACAATGAGACACAAGATTTTCTGAGTGGAAAACCCTCCTGGGGTAGAAAAACCACTCCTAAACTGCTGCCATACTGCCTTCTATTTTCAAATCACTATATATAATGCCTTACAGTCTAATTTATGAGCACCAACTCAAGGAGCACCAACCCCTCATTTAGAGACACCAATCTCAAGGAGCACCAACCCCTTTTCATATTACAAAATAACAATAACACAAAGGATCTCTCTATTTTCTAGATAAGCTCATAGAACCCCACACCCTTAATCTATCTAATACCCTAAAGATTCAAAACAATGAATCCCTAAAATATTAAATAAACTAAGTTTACACCTTTCCTCTGCATCATATTTTTTCTATTTTGTATAACAAAGCTTTTTCAACTTTTTCTTTTTGATAGAGCAACAAGTTACATTCTCAACTACATCAACATCTCATAGTGATGAAACACTGTATATATATCTTTAAAAAAAATAATAGATCTGCTGGAAGAAACATGAGTCTTCAATAATGTCGTTTATAAAAGAATCTTTTTCCCAACTGGTTGTTGGAACCGTTTGGCTTCAGGCACCATAGAATAAATAGAATAAAGAGCATATTTTGTTTTGTAACTGAAGACAAGATATCCGTTTTTGAAACCAAACATAAGGAATGCAATTTTCCAAAATGCAAGATTACCCATATGCCAGATTTGGAAAAAATTAAACATAATTATAAAAACCCTCACTGCAATGACAAATAGGAATGATGTTTATCAAAGCATCTTTTCTTTTCTCTTCACACATTTTTACCATTCAGATGAAACAAAACAACATTATCACTGTAAAAACCGGCCAAGTGTATGTATCATAATGAACCACATACAAAATAAGCAATTATTTCAGAAATCCCATGAAGAAGAAACAAAGTAACTGATGTCATTCTAATAGAGATATGCAAGCATCTACTTATGCATTTTCTGTTTTGAATAACAAAAAAAAAACTGTAACTACCTTTTCATTTTGAACTTGAAAACTTTCTTCAAATAAAGAATGATAATACTTGTTCGAGCTGCAAGAGAATCATGTAAATACCAATGTAATTTGATATATGCCCAACTCTCTAACTGCCTTATTCCATCCTTGATAACGCGCACCTGACAACAACCTTCCATGCACAGTGAAATTCCTATCATGATATCAAATAGAGCAATGAACAAATTTGCAATAGAGAGGAATCATCAAACTTTAGCAGCAGTTACAAAGACTCCATGGTGACGGCGTGGCTAGGGTTTCAACCCTTAGCAAAAATAAAGTATGAAATGATTTACCCTAACATCCTCTTTACCTTACCATTTTCCACAAGTCATTTGATGACTTAACTCAACTTAAGGATTCTTTGATGTCCGAATTAAAACATAATGAAATTCAATCTACAGTCACATCATGTTTATAAACAATGTCGACACAATTATCACTTTGATAATTGTCATGACATTTTAAACATGTTGATACCTTTGAAGGAAAAAAAACATTATGCAATTTCCTTGACTTTTCAAAATGCCGACCACCTTAATGTCAAACAACATTATTACCAAGATTCGATGTCATGTCACTCTCATAGTGACTTTCCAATATTTCCACATGCCTTTTACCTCTGTTCAAACATAGTCGACAAGAATGATTGCAGCCAAAACACTTATGAAAGCTTTCATATATTTCAAACAACCATCGAATTAAAGTCACCAAATAGTCAAATGTAATGTGCTCAATGAAACCTGATGGAATTTACCCATATTAAAGTTAGTGCCAATTCCTCAATGAATAACATGCCCAATAAGGGCTTGATATGTTTTGGAAAACTGACACATTATCTCACTATAGAGCCCAATTTCTGTGAATAAGAATTGATCTCATATCACATGATTTGAAAATGCGATACTCCTTAGGAGTATAAAGTAAATAATTTCTTAAAACAAGAGATGTAGACCAAGTAACACTTGGTGTAAATACATTTTTCAATATAGATGCCAATGGATATCAACTATAAACCATGAACCATATCAAATACCTATGCAATGATATCAAACTCGAGTGCCAAAGAGAGCATTAAAATAATTCCAACCCAATATGCCATGTAGACATAATCAAATGAATCTTGTCAATGCAATGTGACTTCTAAGTTTCTTTTGATATAAACCAAGATTCATAAAATCCCAATGATCAACCTCATAAACATCAACTGAAACCATATTGCCATAAGCATTACCTTTATGAAGCTGATAATCACAACTATGATGTTGTTCAATACCTTGCAATTGAGAATGAATCTGCGAGAGAGTATGTCACAATGACTTGTAAAAAATGTTGAATATACCTGTCAACCTACCACATTCTGAATGTGATTATCATTCTGTGTCATACTTTGATGAAGAGCCATCCTGATAAGAACATCGACATAAAATAACTTGTACACTGCCTCATTAAGATTTTCAGACTAGTATAACCATAAACCTCTGCAAAACAAAATTATGCAAAATCCTGAAGCTGATGCAGTCATGAACAATGTCAAACTGAATATGAAGTGACACATAAATCCTAAATCACCATAAACATGAATACCAAAAACAAAGCCTCCGAATGAATATCTTGAACCTGTTGAGTGACCTATAGACATGCTTTATCACACTGTCAGTAATCATCACCATAAGCACATCTGTAAATGAATAATGACTGAAATAGATAGTTGAACATGAAATATAGATTAACATGGTGACTTTGACATCAAGGACAAACACTGACACGACTGAAAGACAAGACATGTTGGGTGACACCTTGCATGTGAAGATTCTAGGCATCCAACTTCAAGTCATGAGCTCTATAAATTCTTGTGTTGCATTTGGTGTTGTATGATAGTGTGCTTTGTAGGTACTATTATGTTGTTGAATTGATTCCATATTTGTAACACGAAAAAACACTTGTAGAGGTTTGCACTCCAAGTGTATTGTAGCCGTTGTTTATAGAGAATACATTGTTCAAGCTTTTGGAGTGTGGGGTTTTTCTCTGAAAAGGGTTTTCCCATGTATATTTTGGTGTTATGTGTTTTTGTTGTATTTGTGAAGTTGTTTATGTTACCTATTATGTGCATCTTCTTGTATGTAACTATTTAAGGGTTTGATACATTTGAAACTTGTACATTCTCTCCTCTATTAGATTGGTGTACGAAGCTATTCTACATACCTAGCTTCCTTTCAATATTCTAGTGTGATGCATGAACTTACACACAACAAACTAATGTACCTTGACTATGTAGTCATATAACATACTTTTTTGACTTGCTAGTGAAATTTCAACTTCTAGATATTCTTTTGTAAATGGTCATATGGGTAATTTTTTAAAGTTTATTTGCATGTTTGGGTGTTTTATTAGGCTTCCTTCTCATTCTTCCAAGATAGATCATGTATTCTTCTTGTTTTCACTAAAAGTGTGCACCCTTGCTGAGTTGATAAAATCACCTAGCCACCTTGTGAAACATGGGATGATCTCCTTGAGTGTGGGCTCAAATGCTGGAGATCAACCTCTAGAAAGGGTTGGTTCCCTTTGAAAATTCACCTAATTAACCTATCTTACTGCTGCACGCTGAGAAAAAGGGTGAAAGGAAATATAAAATGAAACCTAAGACTAATAAGGTGATACACCAAAATGATTTCAAGCCTACACTATTGTTTGGACTCACAATATGATCAAATGAACAAGTGTTTCATGCACAACTTAGGTTTCTACATACTTATACATCAGTATTTCATAAGAAAGATGGAAGTTTTTTCAATCCTAAAAGGAAATACAATTTTTTTCACAATTAGAAGTTGTTCAAACTATTGTCATAACCTATGACCTGCACAAAGTATGTATATCTCTACAAAAAGGTGTTGAAGGAAATAAGACATACATAGAGGATTTGTATAAAATCATAGAAAATACATCAATCATTTGTATTTGCACACAAAATACAAATAATATTAGACAAAATACTTGTCTTTTATTGATAAAATATGCTTACAAAAAACTGCATATGCTCGAGAAATATGTTCCTTTGAGTTACAATGCTATTCTTCATTGAAAGAACCTTAAGAGATTACAATACAATTCCAATAATGAGAAAGAACTGAAATATTCCCTTAGGCTTGCTTATAAGCTGCTCAATATCTTGCCAGAAAATAGGAACATGTATTTAGGGTGGGGTCCCATGGAGGGGGCTTCCAAAAAAATTTCAGTGGGTGCTATTGAGATTTTTTAGGATTATTTTAAAGTGGGTGGTCTCATGAATTTTGTAACATAGTTTAAGCTCATATATTTATGGAAGTTGGTGGTCTCATGAATTTTATTATTTTGCATATTCAATTCACCTAAGTACATAAATATAAAATAATAAAAAAATTAATTGGCAAGAACTTTAAAGCTTCATATGATTGACAAGTGGCGGAAAAAAGCCTAAGCTCGTGGGGCAATTTCTAGCCCCACCCCTTTTGCACTCACTTAAGTTTTTGAGCTAAAAAGTAGGGGCTGCTATTGTTGAGGAAAAGATTCTAATTTATCCACTCCCCGCTCCTTAAAAATAGATCCTGAAGGCCCCCTCATGGAACCCCACCCTTAGAAAGGAAAGACAAGTGTTTGCTTTAGTTGGCTGGGTCAAACCTCGTTAGGCGTCCCTACTTTCCATCCCCTTAAAATGCTCCAAAAAGGTGTTTGAATGAAGAAAAATTCGTTCCTTGACCTTATCCACTAGCCAAGGCTCTTTAGACAACTCCTAGATGCTCTCAATTGCCTTGAATTGGGTCAAAACTAGCCTATATTCTCTCCATCTGTTTTGGAGCTCACCAAACTGCCCCTAAATGCTTGCCATTGCTCATAATTCCTCATTACTTCCCTTAAACTAACTTGAATTTATCTCCAGGTTCATAGGGCATGTGGAAAAGGTTTGAAATAGATTAGGAATCCTAGGAGGTTGTAGGAAATCTTTTAGGACTGAAGAATGACACATGGCACATGTCCTAAAACTTATTTATGCTGGTCCTTGTTACTGCTATCTCTTCACTTTTCATAATGCTTTGCAACATAGTCATATTGTCATGCTATTTTTGTGGCTTCACTATTCTTTCCTTTGGTTTCTCTCCTTTATGTATCTAACTCTATCTTTGTACTGTCATACCAGCTTGCTCACTGTATGAACAGTGAAAAGATTGCATCATGCTATCCTTTGTTTGAAATGAATCAGGCCTTGGATCTTAAGTATATCTCTCTTCAACAATCTTATACTCTCCTTGAAAATGTTTTCCTTGAGCTATATATGTGGTATGAAGGGACTTCTCTGTCCATGGATGTTTTTTGCTTCATCTTTTATGGCTTCTACAGGTCAACATATGCCATCTAGAGGCAATACTGTCTTTGGTATCTTATGCATTTGTACTTATTGTTTCATATTCATGCCAAGCTGCTCTAGTTGAGATCACTAACTGATTCTTGACATCAATATTGGTCCTTGCATACTAAATTACCAGCACTCCTCTAACAGTCCTTATCTGTCCATTACAATCTGTTCTCTTCATTTCTTTCTTATCTCTGCAAATTATTATGGAACTTTATCAAGTCTCTAGATGATTGTCCTCCTCTTACTATTATGCAAGGTCTTTCAAAATCCCCTCTGCTACTTTTTGGCAGTGACATCTACTTTGAACAGTCTTTTATATCTCTGTAAGTCTTTGACAGACATAATCATCATCTCTGTTGAAAGTGATGCCGTTGCACACTTTTATTTACCTCATGTGATCAGTATTCCATCGTAGCCACCACTGCTCTGGTACGTCATCTTGCTAGTCCAACTGCACCACTGGTTCTACATTTCCCTTGGAAAGTTAAATAATCTTTTCTTTAGTCTTATTTAATCTATCATCAACTGTCATCACAGGCTTTTCTTAAATGGGTACTCTTGCAAAATCCATACCATCTGCTACTATGAGAAGTCTTCATTCAATTTCCCTGCTTGCTAAGGTAGAATCACATCAAATAAAACATACATGAATTTCATAAATGAACCACATCAAGTAACTTGAAAAAGGTGTGATATTTTGATCCCCAGTAGCCTATCAACAGAGTCTTTCTTGGCAGTCACAATATCTTATCATCTGCATTTTCTTAAGATTTCAGATGACCTGCATCAGGAGATGCAACACCTGTATGTGAAGTTGTGAAATCATTATATCCCGACCAGAGCCTTCTTTCATAGGTTCCACAACACGAATAAAGCCATTCCTTTCTTCAAACAAAAGAATACCACTTGGATAGCAACTGTGATTTATGATGGAGACAATGGGATAAAGACCTGTCCTTGTAGGCTTTAATTAACTATCGCAGATAGTATGAGCATTACCCGCAAATATCCTTCAATGTACATCTCATTTATGCCAACACTGTTGTCAAGATTAATCCGACGTGTGGAACGGCCTTTGACAATAGTTGTACTTAATGTTGATGGTTCCATAGCTAGTTTGAGTATGCCACGGTGGAAACCATTCACCAATCCATCCAAACCACTTGTTTCTATGGACTATACCCTTCATATGACTATTTCCCCATCCTTATAGGCCTGTAGCAGACCATTTACCATGCTTGTACCCTTATGAAGACCAAAAACGTTGCCCTTATCTTCTCACTGTTATCTTTAATATGGAGCTTTCATTACTATGATCTCTTGAAGTGACTATCCAATGTTTTATCACTATCCTTCCTTGGACATTGCCTTCTTTCACAAACTGTCATAGGGTTTGGGAAACTCACAACCTTCTTCCAGCAGATGAAAGCATGAACATCACTATGTAACCTATTGAAAGTACTTGCAATTCTTAGGGTAATGTAACCATCTTCCAACTGTCATAACTGACCTCTTCTTGGACTGTCCTTTGGAACTTGATGTTTTCCTCTAACCTCACTATCCTTTGCCAACTTATGCATTGCGTGGTTGTTTTGTGCAATTTCTCTTTATTACTATCCTCTAGTAACAAGGCTACATGACTGTCCCTTCAATGTTCTCTTTGTAACTTGGCATAAAAATCTTGCTGCTGCCCTATATTAAGACATAAAGTTTGATTTGTTTCTTTCATAGGACTGTCTAGATAAGGCTTGCTAACTGATTTCACCCACCGAACCAATCAAGCACCAACGAAGCCCATTTTGAACTCTCAACAGATAGAAAACCTATGGAAAGTTGATGATCTGTACCTGTACATACCTCCAGATAACTGAACCCCTCTTTCTCCATCCTGGGTATTGTATAACAACAACTACCACCCGGGATAGTTGTAGGAAAATATAGAGAATAACAAGATCTCCCCAAGATCCACCTTAAATATTATCGCTATGAAGCATGCTTTCAGCAATCACCACTGAACATAAGATAAAAATCATAGTATTCGCTATGTATGCCACCATTTCCTAGAAATGATCCAAACTTTATTGGCTTTCACCTTTGAAAGCTGTTTTTGCAACTGTCGCATGGAACGGTTCTAGGAAAATTCATCGTCAATAATTTATCGTGGAAAATTCACTGCCAACAATTCACTGTCCAACAATTCATCTTTTGACAAATTCATCGTCATGACAAATTCACCACCAGCAATTCATCGCATATACAATTAAAAAATTTGATTTATGAGAATAAAAATGAAAATATTTTTTAATATATTTTATTTTATTCTAGTAAACCAATTATACAACAATATCAGTCATCTCTATTATTAATGCTGTGTAAATTATTCTTTTATAAAAAAAATCTCAAGGTCTTGAAAATATATATTAAAAAATGTTAATGTTATGAATTATCCGCAGTAGTGAATTGCTGATGGTGAATTCTCCACAAAATAAATTTATTATGATAGTGAATTGTTAAAGGTTCTAGACATTTTGTGAAAAACTGGTCTGCAATTTCTAAATCTCTACACTTGGCGTACATATCTATAAGAGAATTCCCTATGGAAACATCCGACTCAAAGCCATTTTCAATAATATAATTGTGTATGCACTTACCTTATAGATTCTTTAAATGGCCACATATAGAGAGCAAACTCACCATTGTGATTTTGTCAGGTGCAACATATATGATTTGCATTTGACAGAATTGGATTAATGCCTGATTGTTGTGTCCATTCTGAGCATAACCAGCAATCAACGCATTCAATGAAACAAAGTTTTTGTTAAACATTTTAATCAAAAAATTATTGTGCAGTATCTATGCTGCCACTTTTTGCATACATATCAATAAGAGTAGTCCCAACAAATAACTCTGTCTCAAACCCACATTTGATTATATAACCATGTACCCACGTGCCTTTTTGCAGAGCTACTAAATAACTGCATGCCGACAAGAAACTAACCAAGTTAAGTGAATTAGGTTTTATCAATCCTTTTTCCTACCCCACACACTAGTTTATCAATCCTTGTCGATCTAAGATTTTATGTTTATATATTTATTTCAATTTGTTATTTTGTTCCTAGAAACACAAGCTATGCATACACACATTTTCTTATTTTACATTTTATTGTTTATGGAGATCAAAAGATCAAACTAAGGGCTTGACCATTCTTGACAAGCTCCCAATTCTCAACCATTTTTTTCTAGCTACATGAATTTGAAAGATGACAATTACATAGAATTTTCATTCTCTTTCTCTCTTCCTTTTCCTTGTAATTTCTATTTCTAATTTCAAATTACATAGATTAAATTGATTTTCTAGAAATACTATGTATTTTCTTGTTTTTGTTTCCTATTGTAAAGTTGAGTTCAATATAGGGTAACGTTTCAAATTTTGTAACTTTTATAGATGACATCATGAGATTGGGATGATAACATGCAAGGACTACAACTTGTTGGGATTATGTCCTAGATAGTGAGCTTCATCCTTTGATGCAATTTTTTTTTTTAATTATTTGTAACTCAAAACCAATTTTTTTGATTCTATATTTTAATTTGTTGTTTCAACTAACACTTTATAATCCAACTCACATAAATGTAAGTAAAATTTAAATAATAACTTAATCTCACCTTTAAATTTTTGGTGAATTTGAAATTATTCACTACCTTATTTCTTTCTTAGTTCACCCATTACACTTTGGTGAACCTAACATCCTTCACTACCTTTTTTATTTCTTGGTTCACCATTTAAATTTTGATGAAATTTTACATTTTTGCAATTAAAAATTACTTTTTCATTCTATTTTCTTTCAAAACCCCAACCAAAAAAAATTTCCTCAATTTTTTTGGGGTGCTACCCCAAACCTTGTTCCATAGTTCTAAAGGAGAAAAGTGACAACCTTCAATCAAATCTATCTACGCCTTTCTTAATTTCCTTCTAGAATGGACACATTTTCATCTTTTATTGTATTACTTTCTAGCCTTTTTTTAAAATTTAATGACTAGGATACTTTATTTCATGAATGTGTAAGCGACTTGGCTCTTTCTATTTTTCTCTATTATCTTGATATCTATCCTAAAATCCCTTCTACTACTTTAAAAAATATTTTAGTATATGATGGTATTATTTTAAACTTTCTTAACACTATCTTGCCTAATTTTCATGCCAATTCTCTCGCCTTAGGTAATGAAGCATTTCCTACTACAGACTCTAATCCCATATTGGATGATCTACAAATATATCTTAAACACTTTTCAATTTGTATACTAGTAAATGCAAGAACTCCCTAGTTAATACACGGTTCATAAATAAACTTATTCTACCAAATATGGTGATGCTTAATAAGTCTATCAATAGTGTAAATTCTCTGTTACTTCCTAAAATCATTGTGTGTGGTATACTTGATTTTCCCACACCTTCTCTTTAAATAATTATTATTTAGGGTATTATTGATAGACCCTAACCTTATAATTTATATATTCACATTGCCTAGTATATACATTTTAGTATGCCTATGACTACTAACTTCAATGTAGTAGCCCATATATAACATGATAAAACAAACATGTTACTCTTGCTCTTGTTTCTCTTCCTCCATAAATTACTATTGTTCCATCAACCCCTTATCTTTGTGTGAAGAACACCAAATAATATGAAATTAGTGAAAAAATTCAAGCTAGTCAAGCTAAGATCTCCCTGTGGGAGCTAATTCAAACTTTAGCTTGCTATCATAGCATCCTTTATTAGACCTTGCAAAAGATATCTATTTCATCTTCTATGAAGCCCATTGAGTTGGTCGCTCTTCTTGAGTGCATTCATATAAATGCATTTGATATTAGCTTTCTTCGATTTGAACTTTCTTATCTTAAAGTTTAGAAAGACAGTGAACCTCTTATGATAATTGTTGGTATTAACTTGAGTGAGATTAAATGAACCCTTATCGATAATGATTTTAGTCTAAAATTTTGTAGTTCAGAAATCTCCTTAATTGTCTCAATATTGACACCTCTTCTATTTCTCCATCAAATCCTTAAATATTAGAGGTTTTGATAATATCAATCACTACACTATGGGAAACACAACTTTTCCTATTGAGTTAGGTCCTATTATAAATTACCTAATGTGATTCATATAATGATAATTATTTCCTACAACCTCCTTTTGGGTAGACCATGGTTCCACACCATGGGTGCAATTCATAGTGATAAAGCATTCATAATAAAATATGATCTTGACCACTTACAATATTATCAAAGATCTAAATTAGGCAATTATAATTTTTCTTCTACATCTTTTACTCTTCATAATCTCAAACTTTATTCACCTAAACTATACACCCCATCATTACCCCTTGTTGATGATTTTGTGCCTCTTTGTTATTATTCTACTAACATATATCTTAGTGATTATCAAGGATCCTTAGATGTCACTCTTCTTATATTTGTTAATATAAGGTTGACCTTATTCAATTTTACATACATCTATGGAGCATGGATCCAAATTATTCTAGTGGAATAATTCCTTAATATTCTATTAGTTATACTATTGCTTCTCAAACATGTGTCTATACATCACATTTTAGTAAGGCTAATGATCATGTAGATGCTCCTTTTCTTTCTAAAATGAAAATATATTATGGGCTTGGACTTGACATTCTTTCTAAACATAGATATAATCCAAAAATGGTCTTGGGTGCATGGTACAAGGAGTTAAGGTCCTTGTTGAACCTATACTATAAATTTTGACTATAGCTATAGGTTTATTGAGCTTCTTCTTTGTCTATATCCCTTCATCTATCAACTAATATCTTCATGACTTGCCATTTTCATGAATTAAACCTTTCTCCTCATCTAGAAAGGTTAATTTCTCCTATAAATAATTATTTTGAACCTATTCAAAGCATTCAACCTTCCTCTATTCCATACAAACAAGAAAATAGTCTCTACATGCAACTTTCTCATCCTCTTGAAAATATTCTTCCTATGATCCTAAAATACCACTTGATCACTCTTTTTTTATATTAAATATAGAGAGAGCACCAAAAAAAATTACATGTAGATCAAATATGCAGTACTACTACAAGAACCTATACATTGAATCAGTTTTCTACCCCTTATTTTATCCCTTACATTGTATATGTATTGTATCCCATTACATTGGGTATGTATATATATAAAAGCTACATCATTAGTAGATACACATTTTGAATTGAATTGTTTATGATACCCTTACAAAACAAGGTATACATCATATAACAAAATTATATAGCAACTGAAGATATCTCATGTGTTGGCAAATCCCATTTTGTCCCGTCCCACGTTCTTCAAACCCAAGAGTGTTTTAGATGTTTCTATCTCTTCATTGGAGAAGTCTTCAATTCTAAGTGGACCCAAAGCTTCTATATTAGGGCCCTTCTTAGTGGTCCTCTCATTGAATTATTTTTGAAACACTTCCAAATCTTTCAGGAAGACCTCTATACTAGGCTGACCCACCTGCCAAGTGTGACCACACCAGACCTCTTGCAAGTTCATTCTTAGAGTTCCCTCCTCCAGTAATTTGAGAAATTTGAACTTAGATACTTTAACAGTAAGAGAAACCTACAATGTAATATTGTACAATGTGAGTCTCTTAAGAGACTCAGTAAGTTCCCTCCTAGTTCCATTAAATTTCTCATCATTCCTTGTTGTCCATATAGCCCAAAGAATTTTAGTGGAAAAACACAACCAAAACAAAGAGAGTTCTTTTCCAATTTTATTGTCCTTCATTAAAAGAATTATGTTAATTATGAGTTTGTTAGTAGCATCCCAAATGTACTTCTTTTCACAAAGAAATTTTTGTAACTCTTTTGCATAAAGACAATAAAAAATATGATTTATTATTTCTGGTACCCTACATAGGCTGTGAATTTCAATATCCTCATAATTAAATTTGAATGGCAACTTCTAAAAAATTAGAAGCCATCTGAAGCAAGCCTTCTTAGGCTCAATAATGCTTGCCCAATTATTTCTAAAAACCTTAGACTAGTCATTCTTGCTTAGCTTTGTACCCCAAGATTTGTTTACATGGTCAATTGCCTCCTACTGGTTGGAAAGAGTATTATATATTATTTTAGCATTTAATTTTATAAGCTTGTTCCCATCCTTCCATTGAAATTATAGGAATTGATTTGGATTAAACTTACATTCCACTGGGAAGTTAATTTCCTTGCAGAATTCCCTTAATATTGTGTATGTTCTCCAATTAGAAGTAGGTAGACTATATTCTCTACAAAGCTCATCCTAGTCCTTTAAATACCCATCTCTTAGAATGTCTTTAAAGACTTTTATGCCTTTTTGGACCTAGCTTTTGGTAGAGCAACCCTGCACTAAAGCTAATAGTTTACCCTTATGCTTGAGGTTCCACCAAATGGACTTGTGGGTTAACAATGTATTGTCCTTGATGTACTGACAGTTTGCAATGTTATCCTTAACATGTTCCCATTCTTTCCAAATACTTTTAAATAAAACAAACCCTTCAAGGGATATAGAGTTACAACTGCTAAGGAGGTCAGAAAGAGGAAGGCCTTTGCATGCTTAGGGATTGTTTTTTTATGTTATTCCTAACCAGGATCTTCTAGGGTTCATACCCTTCTAGTTCTCTGAAGATCGTCTTTGAAGCTAAAGCCATACCTTGGAGTGTTAGGTCCTTTAGTCCAAGCACCCCATCTGATTTATTTAGTCAACACCAATTCCACTTGACAACATGTTTCTTCCTTCTTGAATGTTGGAATAGCCAATATTTATCACTTAATCACTCTTCCTCCTCCAAAACACTATAAATATCCTATAAATATACAATCATATCACTTCCTTCTTGTGCATATCATCAAGTACTCAAGAATTCCACAAACAAATATTGAGCCTTGCAAGATAAAATCCAAAACCTTCTTGATATAGGTGTCATCACTATTACTCACACTAATGCACTCTTGTCTTCACATGATACATGATATTGAGGTTCACTTTTATTCATTCCATTCTAAGATAGCTCTATTATGATATTGAGGTCAAATATTTCCTAATATGAGAACCATATATATCATCACATTGAGAGTACCTCTTCCATTTTTATCAATAGTGCATGATATTGAGACTACCTCTATCTTTCTTTCTTCTATTTTATCATGAGGCCTTTAGGATTGCATTCATCAATTATGGTTCTATCCACTATGTGACACTCATGAATGTTGTCATATTGTGGGGGTAAAATTTTAGGTGCAATATTTTCCATTGAGAAACAAGGTGAAACTACTAAAATAATTTTTTTTTGAAAGAGTATGCAAATATAAAATTTGTTTATTTAACAAGGAGTAACAAGATGAGTAAAATTATTTGATTAAAAAATTAACAATAAGAGATGAATCAACAAACTATAGATAAAATAAGATTTATGTGAAGAATTCCTTTTGGTAAAATCATCATGATAAAGAGGACAAGTATGTATTAATATTTAGAAGGAAAAATATGCCCACACATTAACACTCTTCACTTTGACAATAGTTGTGTACCTATATTATCACAAAAACTCTATCTTATATCTCCAATTTATAGAGAAATAGGAGAGAAATTATAAATTTGGACTCTCAACATATCTACCATCAAACCATAGTAAAATACAAAAAAATCCTTTTCCAAATAAAGAGGCTCTACTGAGAAGAGTAATGGTAACTCCCAATGAGCTATGAATAGAAAAAATAACTTTCATACTAATAATATAAATCATATTTGATTTGTGACTCCTCCATAATGATTCATTTCTTAAGATAGGTGCTCAAAATCATCACCCAACTCATATGGGACCCACCAATAGCAACCAAGATGCTCCACAACTCAATTGTCATGCCCAAGTTGAGAGATTTTCTAAATATAGATTTGCATCCACCACTATAAACTCCACATCCTTCATGAATGAATATAACAACTAATTTCAAGATTCTTGGGTAATCTAAATTATTAATTAATTTCCAATTACACCATATGCATCTAAAGACACATTCCAAGAGTGTTGGAGAAGATGAATAATGCATAGGATTGCAAGGTAAATGACTCCTTAATTATAACATTTTCCCATTTGATATTATACTTTGTAAATACATCCTTAGATTAAATGAGTGTAATTATGTACAAAAATCAAGACCCATATCCTTCCTATACCAATAAAACCTATCCATGGTCACTAGCTTCATAAGTGAATCTACAACATTATCCAGAGTTTCAAAATTTTATAACAAGACCTTAACATTCTCAACCATTTATCAAAAAAAGTGATACTATACGTAAAATGTTAGGAATTAATGCTTAACATAGGTTAGTAATTAATAATTTCTTATTTTTTGATTCGTAAGCATTTTTTACTAGGTCTATGACTCAAAGAGGCCACAAATTGGGGATTGTGGGTCAAGTCTGCGAGCACATTGGATCAATGAAGGCATAGTGCCTACAATCACAATAGCCTAGTGGAGACTTGAACCTTAGTGGCTACAACAACAATGCCACCAGTTAACCATCACACTATGGGATGAACCTTGATTATTAAATAATAATTAATAATGTGATTGATTATTAATAATTGCTAGTTAGTACGGATTAGTTTTTGGTTAGTTGTTAGTTAGTTGTTAGGTAGTTAGAAGTTAGAAGGATTTATAAAGACATTGCAATTTAATATTGGTTGTTGTTGATGAATGAAGAATTTCCAAGTTTGATCTTTTGGCTCTCTTGTAACTATTTTAATATGGTATCAAAGTAGGTTTTGAAAGAGGCCTCTATGATTTTCACCCACTCATTATTTGTTTGCCAAGTTGATTAAGGCAATGGATTAGTGGATACCACAAACCTCCATGACCCCATTACCTTTTTTTTGTGCCCATCCATTTGTTGTAAATTCAAATGTTACAAACCAAGGACTAGCAGATACCATGGACCTTACATGAAATTTGGAGTTTGTAGCATCCACATATTTTTCAACACTACTAGCGAATAACATGAACCTTATAAAAACCCATTGACATCCACCATTCATGTGCATCATATTTCATTTCCATTCTATACATTCTTTCTACAATTTTTTCTGCCATTATGTTCATTGTGTTCATGCTCAAATTTAGTTTTTTTTTGGGTTGTTTTCCATAAAAAAACCCCTGTAAATTTTATAAGGTCACCATCCATGGTGAAAGCCCTCACTGGAACTATCAAGGATATTGAATGATATTCATAAGGATTGAATTATGAGAATTATAAGGCTATGAAGAGAATAAAGGTTTGGGAAATATAATATTTCATTGATTCATCTATTGAGTTAACTATTTTGGAAGTTATCCATTGGAATTGGGAGATCATTATTCTCTTTGCTAATAGTTACAATAGTTGAAAGAAAATATAGTCTCTACACTCTACATAAATAGATCCTGGATTTTATAGAAACTGATTCCTTTTAGATCATATAGTGTGAGAAGGAATGGAATGTTTCATGGTTGATCACTCATTCCCATTTGAACTGGTGATAAAAAATTAAATAATGCTATTCTAATTTTGATTATCAAATAGAAGGGAGGGGTTCCTGCTAGAAATAAAGCGTTTAAAAAAAACAAACAAAAAAAAGATAAAAACAAAAAGAAAGCATCTCAATCTTGCATGACAATAAAAATAAAGCAAGCCAAGCAAATGAGATTTTGTGATAGGTGAAAAGCGACTATTTTGAGAAGTATCTTTTATATGGAGATAGAGATAAGTTTTCTATGATATTTTATTAGATATTTATAAAAAGAAATGCTTTATGTCTAGAAGGTTCTCATATGCAATGCAATATTATATATTGGTACTTTGAGATTGTCATTTTGAGGTGTGAGAGTTAGTTTGCAAGCCTGTATGTTGTTGGAATGCTGCTGAAATTCCTCTAGATTGAGTTGAGGTGAAGACTCTTGTAAGAACTTGCATTGCAAGTGTGTTGTAATCTATTTCAAGATTTGATAATACATTGTACTTATTTTGGAGTGTGGGGTTTTTCTCCCGAAAGGGTTTTCCCCACGTATATCTTGTGTTCATTGTTTATTTTCTGTTGAATGTGTTCATTGTTTATTTTCTGTTGAATGTGTTTCTAGTTTTTCTATAATTGTTAGATCAGTTTTAAAGTTTGCATAATATCTCTTCTCAATATTGGTGTAGGAAATTGTTTTCGCTACTCTAATTGCCTTACAAGTGGTATCAGAGCTTGATCACCTTTGGTTTTAGTTGTGGGTTGTTGGGATTTTTTTGCTAATCAAGGTTTGAGTGGGAGCTTGTGTAGAGGATATTTTGTGATCTTGTTGCAGATCATATCTTTTCCGAATGGGGATCACATCTAGGAGGATTAACGTAGAGAAGTTTTCTGGTATGAACTTTGAAATGTGGAAGTCAAAGATGGAAGATCTGTTGATTGATCGGGATCTATGGGATGCAGTGGATGAAGATGTATAGAGGCCTACGGATCCAGCTTTGGCTGCAAAATATGATGTAATGGATAGAAAAGCTAAAGGTCTCATTAGACCATGTCTTGCAGATTCAATCTTGATAAATATCCATGAAGAACCCACTTCAAAGAATCTTTGGAAGGGTGAGATATACCAAGCCAAATCTCTAGTAAATAAGATTTTCTTGAGGAAGAAGTATTCCTTGAGAATGGAAGAAGGTCGACGAATTTCTGAGCATCTAGAAAATTTCAATATGTTGGTGTCTCAGTTGACCTTAGTTGGTGTTAAGATGGATGAAGAAGAAAGGTTCCAAACTTTGTTGTGTTCATTGCTAGACTCATGGGCAACCTAGTCATGGCCATTGGGAGTACTTATGTCATCTTGAAGATGGAGGATGTTGGTTCTCTACTCTCCAAAGAGATGAGAAGCAAAGTCTCTTTGAATGCCAAAGAGGCTTTGAGTGTTCGATGAAGCAAAAAAGAACAAGCCAAAGATGAGAAGCGGCGTGGATGTTCCAAGTCCAAAAATAGGGGGATATCAAAATCTCCTTGTAAGTCCAAGGTAATATGGTGGAACTGTGGAAAACCCAGACACTTCCGAAAGGATTGTAAAGAAGAGAAGAAAAAGAAGAAGAAGCAATATTCTGATTCTAAGTCTGAAAAGGAAGACGAAGATGCCTTTATTGCAGCCTTGTCCACTCATGTAGGTGATAATGTATGGTTGATAGACTCAGGTTCATCTTTCCACATGACTCCTAACAAAAAATGGTTTAGTAAGTATGAAAACTATAATGGTGGTAAGGTGTATTTGGGTGATGATTCTTTCCTTGATATTGTTGGCAATGGTAGTATTGATGTGAAATTTTTTGATGGTAGAGTTAGATGATTTGATGGTGTCTTGCATATCCCAAGACTAGCAAGAAATTTATTATCTGTTAGCAAGCTAATAGATGCGGGTGTGCATGTACAGTTTTCTGAAGCAGGTGTGAAAATGGTGAGAGGTGCTATGGTGATAGTGAGAGGAAGTAGATTGGGTACATTGTACCAAATCGATGCAATCACAGTTGAATGCAATAGCACTTTTGATAAGATTAAGCCAAAAACTACTTTGCTAAAAAAAGAGATGGTTTCCTCTTCTACGGATGGTCGTGGCTTCTAGGTATCCAAGGGTGCTATGTCTACCAAATCAAACTTTCCTATAGAGAAGACCATGTTATGGCATCGAAGGCTTGGCCACATTGGAGAGAAGGGTTTAAAAGCCATGAAAAATAAGAACCTCATTGAGGGGTTGAATAATTTCAATCTAGAGTTTGATTTATGTGAACATTGTATTTATGGCAAATAAAATTGTGTTGAGTTTTACTCATCTTCTCATAAGTCTTCATACATCTTGGATTTGATTCATTTTGATGTATTTGGTCTTGTTGATGTTTATTCTATTGGCAAATCAGCTTATTATGTTACTTTCGTTGATGATTTTAGTAGGAGGACATGGGTATATTTTTTAAAGAGTAAATCTGAAGTTTTTAGTCATTTTAAGGAGTTTAAGGATATGGTAGAAACTCGGACTGGACAGAAAATTAAAATTTTCAGGACTAACAATGGTGGTGAGTATTGTTCTACAAAATTTGATAGATTCTATACAGATTGCAAGATTAAAAGATAAAAGACAACTCTATATTCTCCGTAGTAGAATGGAGTTGCAAAAAGAATGAACATAATGTTGATGGAGAAGGCTAGGATCATGTTGAGTGGAGCTGATCTAGAACAAAAGTTTTGGGTTGAAGCTATTGCCACTGCTTGTTATTTGATAAATAGATCTCCTTAATAATCACTTGTTGATAAAATGCCAATGAAGGTGTGGTTGGGGAAAAAGCCTTCACTTAGACATCTGAGAGTTTTTGGTTGTGAGCCATATGCACATGTGCTTAAGGATAAGAGAAAAAAATTGGATTCTAAGGCTGACAAATATATCTTCATTGGCTACAACTATGGTGTGAAAGGATACAACCTTTGGGACCCTATTTCACAAAAGGTAATTTATTCCAGAAGTGTCATTTTTAGAGATACTAAATCTTCTCCTGTTAATTTTCAGCTAGAACAACATAAAGAAATTGAATAGAAAAATGATGTGGTTCAACTTCCTTCTATGCTTGAGGAAGTTGAATTGAGAGCCCAAAATAGATAAAAAGTTGAGGAGAGCTCATCAAGATCTAAATCTCCAGAAGAGGAAGAAGAGGAGGAAGAACCTCCACCTCAGCTTGTTCGAAGGTCTACAAGGCAAAGGAAAACACCTCAAAGTTATGGGTATTCACCTGATGATTAGAAGTGTATATTTGCTTTGAATATTAATGTTGATGAACCGAGATCTATGCAAGAGGCTTTGGGTATGAATGATGTAGAGTCTTGGAAAATAGCCATGGATGAAGAGATGGCAGCCCTTAAAAGGAATGATACTTGGGACTTTGTACCATTGTTGAAGGTCAGAAACTTGTTGGATGTAAATGGGTGTTTAAGAAAAAGATTGGTTCAAATGGAAATGTTGAAAAGTATAAGGCATAGTTGGTTGCAAAGGGATACTCTCAGGTTGAGGGTATTGATTACGGTGAGATTTTTTCTCTTGTTGATAAAATGACATCCATTTATTTTTTATTATCTATTGCAACAACTTATGATCTAGAGGTGGAACAAATGGATGTGAAAACTATGTTCCTTCATGGTGATTTGGAGGAAGAAATTTATATGACACATCCAAAGCACTACGTTGTAAAAGGTAAAAGAAAATTGGTTTGTAAGTTAAAGAAATATCTGTATGGCCTTAAACAAAGTCCTAGGATGTGGTACCGGAAGTCATATGTGTTGAGTTTGGGATTTGTGCAGTCTAAATCTGATCACTGTGTATATTTTAAATTTGATGGTGATTATTTCTTGGTAATTGCTTTATATGTTGATGACATGATGTTTATTGGGAAAGGAAAAGGTTTGATTGCAGAATTGAAATCTCAGATCTCTATGAAATTTGAAATGAAAGATCTTGGTGTAACAAAACACATACTTGGGATGGAGATTAGAAGAGATCGTGAGAACAGAAAGCTATGGATTAGCCAGAGTAAGTATGTTTGATCTATTTTGCAAAGGTTCAACATGGAGGATTGTAAACCACTTTGTGTTCTTGTTACATTGGGAATGAATCTCTCTATTCCACAATGTCTTACATCCTCATCAGAGATGGAAGACATGAGAAGAGTGCCTTACCAGAGTGTAGTTGGAAGCTTAATGTATGTTATGGTCTGTACAAGATCAGACATTGCCTAAGCATTGGGAGTTCTTTCTTGTTTTGTGTCTAATCCTAGAAGAGTGCATTGGGATGTAGTTAAGAGGGTCTTTAGACATTTGTGAGGTACAATAGAGTATTCTATATGTTTTCATGGTACAGGAGATCAACATTCCCCGAGTATTCATGGTTTTGTGGATTCAGATTGGGCTAGTGATGTTGATAGCAAAAGGTCCACCAGTGCATATGTGTTTACTCTTAATGGTGGTGCAATTAGTTGGATGAGCAAGCGACAAGCTATGGTCGCTTTGTCCACTACTGAAGTATATTATATGGTATCTAGTCATGCTTGCAAATAAATTATTTGGCTAAAGCATTTGTGTTTAGATATTGGATTGAAATACGATGCAGTTACAGTTTATTGTGATAGTCAGAGTGCAATCTTCCTTGCGAAGAACCCAAATTTTCATGCCAGGACCAAAAACATTGATGTTTAGTATCACTTCATGAGAGATATGGTCGTGGATGATAGGGTGAAGCTGGAAAAGGTAGAGACTATGGAGAATGTTGCAGATGCATTAACAAAGCATGTGAGCATAGAGAAGTTCAGATGGTGTTCCAAATTAATGGGCCTTTCAGCCCCCAACAATTAACTACCTATTTTCTATTGGCTCATGCAAGGTGTTCGACAAGTGGGAGAATTTTATAAATAAAGCATTTAAAAAACAAAAAGAAAGTGTCTCAATCTTGCATGGAAATAAAAATAAAGCAAGGCAAGAAAAGAAGTTTTTTTGATAGGTGAAAATCGGCTATTTTGAGAAGTATCTTTTATATCGAGATAGAGATAAGTTTGCTATGAGATTTCATTAGATATTTCTAAAAAGAAATGCTTTATCTCTAGAAGGTTCTCATATGCAATGTAATATTATATATTAGTACTTTGAGATTTTCATTTTGAGGTGTGAGAATTAGTTTGCAAGTCTGTATGCTACCCAAATGCTGCTGAAATTCCTCTAGATTGAGTTGAGGTGAAGACTCCTATAAGAACTTGCATTGCAAGTGTGTTGTAATTTATTTCAAGATTTGATTACATTGTGTTGGTTTTGGAGTGTGGAGTTTTTATCTCGAAAGGGTTTTCCCCACGTATATCTTGTGTTCATTGTTTATTTTTTGTTGAATGTGTTTCTAGTTTTTCTGTAACTGTTAGATCAGTTTTAAAGTTTGCATAATATCTCTTCTCAAGATTAATGTAGGAAATTGTTTCCGCTACTCTAATTCCTTACAGGTCCAAGAACGATAGGAAAGAAATGTATAAATGTTTTCCATTCACATAGTGGCTTCATTTACCTAATAGCGTTAGGTAGGGATACACAATTGCTTCTCCAAATCGATCATTAATTCTTCAAATTCTTCTTTACTATGAAGAGTTTAAATGATTATCTAAAGAAAAAGGAAAGTTGAGTTCAATATTAGTAATTCGTTCTTGTTCATATGATAATTGTAGATATTTATAACCAACCTCAATTCTAATCACTCCAAACATAATTTGATGGACAATTTATTATGTCACTAAAAAAAGAGACTTTTATTATGCCGCTAGGAAGAGATATTCAGAACTTGGTCATTGACAATAGTGAGTGAGTTCAAACATTACAGTCAAGTGTAGGAGTGAAATAGTTTGGATGATTATGTAGCCAAGTTTACAATTGCATCATATTTATTTTAGATTGTTTGATAGTCATTGGATTCCATTAGCAAAAATCAACCAAAAATGGGTTTAATCACATTGAGAGATTAATTTTTAAGGTTTTCTATTTTGTAAACCTGTACAGATCCAATAATGTAACAAAGGATCTTAAACACAACAAATATTTGAACAAAGGTGAAGAAGAGGAAATAGTGTATTTTTAAAGTAATAAGAATGTGGGAGTTTCATTACAAGGATGCATTATCAATGGGAACCAATATTCAATGATTTTTTTTATTAAAGGTGGGAACCATAAAATTCTTATGTTAACAATGTAGGGGGTGTTAGGAATTAGTGCTTAATATAGGTTAGTAATTAATAATTAATAATGTGAGTGATTATATAATAATAAAGAAGTTAGTTTTTGGCTAGTTGTTAGTTGTTTGGTAGTTAGAATTTAGGATTTATATAGCCATTGTAATGTAATATTGGGTGTTGTTGATGAATGAAGAATTTCCAAGTTTGAGACTTTGGATCTCTCATGTCACCATTTCAATCTAAACATGTTTAGTAAGAGAATGATAGATAGGATTTTTGGCCAAACAAATAGCACTTTAATTGTCACATCTGATTTTACCAATCTTGGAATCAAAACCAATACTTGTAATAAGTATCTATGGTCAAACCATTTCCTGAAAGGCATGTCTAGTATTCATTTACTCTACTTTTGTAGTTGAAAAATAAATTGAGGGATTAATTTCACTCATCCAATTCACTACACCTCCAAACAAATAAAAAAATATAGCCACTAGTAAACCTTCGACTATCCAAGTCACTTACCCGATCTTCATCAACACATACCTATATGTATAATGAATTTCCCACATCATAGATAATATGATAATGTAGATAATAATAAAAATTTATATACAAATATCATCTCAAAAAAAGTAGAACGTTCTTTACCAAGCTTAAATATAAACTTGCCTAGAACTTTAATTTATTATGCAATATTTGGTCTAGAACAAATTGACGAGTCCTAGAATTGTCTTGTTTCTCTTTGTTTTAGTTTCATGCTTTTAATCATATTTTTGAAGTTTAAAAAAAATTCTAAAACTTTCCATATGTTTTAAGTATTTAAAGCATTAATGATGATATATATTATATTGATAGATGATTATGTGAACCTGTGAATGTCTTATGGGATTTAATAGAGTTTTATGTTGATTATGGTTGTTAATGATGAAAAGATTCCTTTGGAATAAACTAACCCTTGTAAAGAAAGATCTATCAGCCTACAACAAAGGGACTATTAACTCACAACAAAAGGATACTTATTTGTCGTAACTAGAGAAGGTGATCACCTAATGCACGTGCAATTTCTTGAAGTTGATGGAGGCAACAGTTGGATATTGTGAACATAATTTTCTTATGGATTATTTGATCTTTACTTTATTCTATTATATTGTAATAACAGTGGTCATGGCTTGCAATATGTTTTCCCTATTAGGCAGCTTTTTAGTTATAACCATCTTCTTTAGAGATGTAGAGTCCTGGTGTGATTCTGACACTCTTATCTCCACTAGATTTTATTTACTATTTGAAATAAGACCTAGTCTTCTTCCTATGTTTTTGGAAGAGTTGACAATTGCTTACAGTTTTTTTTTAGTCCAAGAATATGTAACTCTCAAAGATCTTGTATATATGTCAGATTTTGTGGTAGATCAAAAGATAGCAATATTTTTATGTATGAAGAAGATTGAATATATGTATTATTGATCAAATACTTTGTTCTTATGTTTTGAATGTTCAAATTATAATAAAGAAGAATTCACCATTTTCCATGAATCCCTAAGTTAGGACTTGAAGAAGGATATTACAAGATTGCAACAACTCAAGAAAGGGCCACTTGAGGTACTACAATACTTCTTGTAGGTTAGATTATTAGTTGCAATAGAATAAATTACTAAAATTCTATTTCCTGATTTATAGTCTATTGAGTTAAGAATGAACAATTAATCATCAATACAATAAGTTGTTTAACATAGTTGAGTCATAAAGTTAATTTTTTTATAAGATTAATTACCCATAGTTATACTATAGTTACCTGCAATAATTGTTATTTATTTGAATCTATTTAGTTGAATATGTTTCTAGATATAATTATTTCAGTTAATCTATTTTCAATTAGATTTGCTTCTGTCACTTTTGTATAAGAAATTGATTAGGAGGTTTTAGGATTCTTAGTTTTTAATTTAAATGAAGCACCTCTAAAATAATGAATTGATTAATAAGGAATTTGTTGGTCCATTAAGTTATATCTATGTATTATCGACATCAATTGATTGAACATAGAGGGAGCACTACATTTTTGGTGACATTGATGAGGATGGTGCTAAGTTTAGAATTCCTAAAGCATGTTTTGGTTTATTTATATTGCTTTCTTAATTTATGAATTCTCATTTACAATAATTAGTACTAGTAGAATTTATAAATCAACCCCAAACTACTCACTAATAGTGTATAGGAAAATCTATTAAGCTCAAGTTATTATTGCATACGATGGTAGAGAGACGCTTTGGGAAGGTTTCTCACCTCAAACTAGAATGAAGAGGAATTTGAAAATATTAGTGCAAATGAGGAACTAGCGCCATCAAAAGAATTAAGTGAGGGAATTCATGACATAGAAATACCCCTCACACATGTAGTTGTTTTGGAGATTAAAAGAATCCCCATAAGACATTAACATTATGGAAGAAGAGGCAATGGAAAACCCAACATAACCTATTGCATTAAATTCCCAATCACAAATCAAGAGTGGATAGCTTCCTTGAAGAATATACCTCCTTCGGCCTTGCCCAATTTTTATGATTTAATCACAAAAGACCAAGATACGTTAATGTTCAAGTAGGATGTTCTATGTAGAATATATGAATATAAAATAGGTGCTCATAGGTTAAAACTCTTCCCAACCATGTTGAAACATGCTACTTTGTGGTGGTTCATGGGTCTAGGAAGAAATGCAGTGCCAAATTAGGAAGCAATGAAGGACAAAATCTTGTAAAATACCAAGATTATTATCAGGAAGTAGACATGAAAAGAGATGATATCTTCATAACATCGTAGAAGGAGGAAAAAATGCTTGAAGACGATGTGGAGAGGTTCCAATTCTACCTTAAAAAGTCACACCGGAATAGTCTCTCCCTAGAGTCCCTAAAAATTATATTCCTAAAAGGAGTAAATGAAGATTGCATGGATGCATTAAACCTCATTGAAGTAGGGGATATTTCTCAATTACCTTTTGAGGAAATCTTCCAAGTGTGCAAAAATTATTCAAGATCATCTATGAAAAAGACTAGGGGTGTTAGAACCTTTTCTTCCACTAAAATATCCACATGTGTTTCCAAGGTGGAATTGAGCAACTCATTGTCAAACATGAAGGAAGATATAATTAGCTATCTAGCAACCCAATTGGACACTCTACACATTAAAAAGAAACAAGAAGAAACAAAGGTTGTTCTCATCAAATATTTTCCACACTACTACAAAAAAAGGGTTAACTGTAAAAGAAAAAAGATTGCCAACATTTTTGAAGAGAAGCAAGGGAAACCTGAATTTCATACCCTAGAGGATGAGGAAGGCCAAGTGTTCTATATTTCTAAGTGAAAACCATGACAACAGAGCCAAGGTATACCTCAAGATCCTTTGTCTTGTAATATGTATTTTCTTAGGGTCAATTCAAATCTCCCTAACTAGAATAAATGACCTTGGAATAACATGCCAAATCAACCATGGCCAATTCCCCAATCATCTAATTGGATTCCACAGTAGGGGAAGTGTTAAAAACAACCATATCAAGCCCCAAAATATAATCCATAGTGGAAATCCTCTCAAAACCAATAGCCACCACAATGGAATGGAAACCAATAGTGGAAGAACTAAAAATGTTAGCTACTTGCAACAACAATAACCAACCATAATCCCAACAGCCAAGAGCACCCCAATTTCTTTCTCAACTTGTACCAAATCCTAACAATAAGCTTGTTCAATAGGCTTATACTAATGAACCTATTCAATACCCAACTCACAAGGTTGAGGTTAGTGATTTCCACCTATGTTCAAGAAGAATTATTGTTGGACCATCATCTCCTCATCTTAAAAAACTTATTGATGATGATTTGACAATAGAAACTGTCAATGATTCAATAAAATGACCTGAACAAAATAAGTTACATCTAGACATCACAAATAAGGAACCACCATTTCTAGAGAGACTGACAACCCAAAAATTTCATTCTAAACCTAAATTTCATTTCTTGAGCCAACTTAAGAATGTTTGTGTCAAAATACCCTTGATCCAAGATATTAAAGAAGTGCCCATTTATAAAAAAAATGTGAGGAAACTATGCCTCTAAAAGCTAGGGAGGAAACATAAGGACCCAAAGTTTGTCCATGTTATAGGATAGTTGATTGACATTATGTTGGGAAAATTAGTGATCCCAAAGTATATTGACCCTAGTAGTTATGTTGTAGATGTATAGATTAATGACACACTCATTAAGAATACTCTGATTGACTTAGGAGCAACCATCAATGTAATGACAAGGGAAATAATGAAAAATATTCAACTGATGAATTTGAGACCTACACCCATAGTTATGCAATTAGTAGATAGGTCAATAGTCAATCCAAAGGGTATTATTAAGGATTTGGTCATCACATTGGATTCATGGGAATATCTAGTAGAAATTATGGTTTTGTAGCCTAAAGTCAACCTCAGAGGATATCCTTTAGTATTAGGTAGACCATGGTTATCCACAACAGATACATTTATTGGATGTAGATTTGGTAACATGGTCATCTTTAATGGGAATGCGATAAAAAAAATTGGTCCTTTACCTGCTTGCACAACCATATGTAGAATTGAAACAATATGTTTGGCCAAACTTGGAAGAAGATGACCAATATTCCTTGTAAACTCTTATGACCATAGAACAAAGTCAAAGGGATGAAATTCAAGATGAAGATGAAATTCAATCCAATATCATGCAAAACTCTTATGGAAGGGACCTGCAACAATACTAGTTTTTAGCATGTTTACATTACCCCTTGCACAATATCATACCTATAAAAACCTTTGAATCTACTTCTCAATTATTCCATAGAACAATTCCATATAGTTGTAATATTAATCTATCAAGGATGGATTTTTCTTCTGTCACGACTTCTACCATACCAATAGAAATAACACCATGTATAACATTCAATATCAATAATCAAATGATAGTTTCCTAGCAGTTTGAATTGCTTAAGATGTTGCAATCTCACACAACCTCATTTGATTGGGAATACCATGACATGAAGGGAATAGATCCTAATATTTGTGTGCACATAATTTATATCAATGAGGGATACAATCTAATTAGACAACCATAAAGAAGTATGAAACCAATAGTGAGAGATATAGTAAAAACAAAGTTGCAGAAATTGTTAGATGATAGGTTCATATATCCAATCTCAAACAGTTAGTGGCTTTCCCCATTGGTGATAGTACCTAAAAGGGAGGAAATGGAGAGTATGTGTGGATTACAAAGAGATAAATGTAGTTCTAGTCTATATTTTCGTAGGTCCTAGGCAACTATTTAAATGTTTGATTTAATTAATATTTTGTCTTAAGTCTTTTTTATCCAAAAAGAGAGCATTAATATTTTTATTTAACTCTTTTTAAAAATATTTTAAAAAAATTACTCCTCAAAGTCCTTACTCCATGCCAAATAAAAGGAAAACCTCACATGCATATGAGGGAAGGTAAAATGAAAGAGTTAACTTCATGTTTGGGCGTCATGAAAAAGGAAAATCTGAACAAAGTTCCATGTTGAAGAAGAATACTAGGGTTTTGTCTATGTTCAAGGTGAAGTTGAAAGAATCGAGATGGTTTTCATGAAGATTAAAGAAAGGAATGCAATTCCTATCTCGTAAGGTAGCTCCCATGCTACCAATTTGAAGGATCTAAAGACTTTCCATGTCTTTTCCTTGTGCAACTTCTAGGTACACTTCAAAGGTTATATGTCATTGAGATTTTTGGTTTTATTTTAGTTATCATACTATTACAAGGTTTGAAGGTTGTAAAAGGGTTACATTTCAACTATTAAAACCATAAACACAATGATATAATTTTAAGAGGGCATTTGAAAATAGGTTTAATGATAATCCTTTATAAAGAGGTAATCACAAGGTGAGGAAACATGATAAAAGGCAGTTTTTTAGAGGACATAGAAGAGATTTTGGAGGAAAAGATAAAGAAAAGGTGAATCTCAATGACAAAGATAATTTATAATGCATAGTCAAGTCAATTGCTCAAAGAGGACAGTCCTAAATAGTACTCCCACAGACAATGGAAAGTCACAATGAAAAGGAGGATCATGACAATCATGAGAAATGACTTCAATGGAAGGTTGAATGATGGTGAATATGAGGTAGAACTGGATGCATGTTGCTTTTATGCAAAAATGATATATTTTCAAGGAGAGAACATCTTTCTTTCTATTGTCATGGCAATCATGAGAAATGACTTCAATGGAAGGTTGACTGATGGTGAATATGAGGTAGAACTAGATGCATATTGCTTTTATGCAAAAATGATATATTTTCAAGGAGAGCACATCTTTCTTTCTATTATGAAAATGCAAGAGGAGTTTAGATCCCTACATGATGCTACACTACCAAAGAGCTAAGAAGTAGAAGTCCTTATGCAAGAACTTGATAAATTAGATGTGAAAATGGAAGACAATAACTTCATCCTAGAATTCAAAGATAACACTCTTTATGTGATAAAGGATAGTAAGGGTAGTAGACAAAATAGGTGAAAAAATCATAAAATATAGTGATTCATAGTATTGAACATCATGATAAGGAGCAATCATGCAATGCAAAAGATAGTGCCAAGAGTTCAAGCTTTGTGAAGACCAACTAGAGACCACTTTAAATAGATGCAATACATGAAGGATAGTCATATTAGTCACAAATTTTTGCAAGTTAAAGAGAAAATTCTAAGGATCCTTGTGGTTGGTAAAAAATAGCATAGCCAAAGGATGTTTGTGAGAGAAATGAGAGAGCAAGAAAAAATATGATGATGCAAGGACAATCCAAGAGAAGCAAGATGATTGTCACACATGGAAATTAAGAGCAAGAAGAAGAGGAGCTATGTGAGCTTGTCAAGTTTCAAGATTGCAAACCTATGAAGGATGACATAAGGATAGAAGGTAGTCTTTGACTATCAAGACAAAACTTTGATATGTAGAAGATGAGATTATCACACACAAACCTACCATGAAGGTAGAGCATAGTGATAAAGATATCAAGAGGGGACATGCTTAATTAATAATCAAGGGACATCCAAGATAAGTTTCAAAGGTACCATGGAGTAGGGTAGATGAACAATGTAGTCAATGCAATGGGATTCCAATCAAAGAGGGTAGATTAATGACACTAAGGCAGAGTGCATAAAAGACAATCATGAGCCTTATGACTTTCATAGGGCAGTAGTCAAACTCTTAATACCTATGTGTCACTATGATAACCATAGGATTCTATTACATATATATCATCTTGGTGATAAAATGAAGTTTTTAAGGCAATATATTAATTAATAAATCCCTTGAGTTTATCCTACACCACCTTGAAGAGCTAGTTATTTTCAAAAAACTCAAATACCTATCATCATGTAGGGGAACACTCACAATTTGAGTGGCCTAAATACTCGGCTCTAGTGCACTTTCAATCACTTTAGGCCTATTTGAGAAGAGTACATGGGTGTAACCCGAGTTAAGAGGATTTTGAAGACAAAAGCATGTAATTTGTTTGAAGAATAGGCCTAAATGATCAGTCTTGATTATTCTTGTTTGAAGAATATTCCAATAAATTTCTAGCTTATTAAATATGGCATCATGCCTTCATTTTATGAAGATAAGTTTTAGCATTCCCCATTTCATGAAAGTGTTGCTTATATACCTCCCTATCAACCATATCAAAATGAGCATGCAGTTGGTTTTACCCCAAGTTCCCTTTTCCACACAAACAAAATAGCATGTTCAATATACTTTCCACCCACCCACCCCTACTAAATATTCTTGGCCGCCTACATATGCTCAAATTCAACCCCAAGAAGATCATTTTGTTTCAAACCAACATAGTTATTCTCCCAATCATCCTCAATGTTGAAAACATGAGTATCAGGGATATAATGTTGGACTTTCAGAAGCAAATGAGTGAGGTTTAAAGTGATCAAGAATATAACTTATAATAGGAATAGTTGTCTTGCTTAGCTTACCAATACCAACAAGAGGAGTAGCTAAAAATAAATCATTATGAAGAGACTCTTTCAAGATTTTTCTACTAAGCAAGAGAAAATGAGGTTATTGCTTGACTGATTTCAAAGGTTGGAGGCCAAATGAGCTTCTTAAATTCCAGATCAACTTGCAAAAGAAGAGCTTCCCAAGTATGAAATTCCAAGTTTCAAGCAAGGAAAACCTTTTAAGTCTTCAAATCAGTCTCTTGAATTTGAAATGACAAGTTTTAGGAGTCTTCATCTTTTGCAAGATCTTGAACGTAACCAAGATCAACCATCCTTGAATCTTATACAATCTCAAGAAGATCAACAAAACTTCTATAATCAACTCTCTTGTCCTAGCACTATTTTCATTTATAAGGGATGACCCATTATTTATCAAGACAATTAGTTTAGTGAACAAAAAGAAGAGGTGTCTGGAGAGAAGCAAGAAGATTTTTTGCAGTGGATATGCTTGCACATGAGGTGGAAGAGAAAAAATCAGACTTACAACAAGAGATTGAACAACATGATCAACTAAGGCAACATGATGACAATCTTGAAAGTGGTAATGAAAACCAAGATTTCATAGTCTTATTTGATGAACTTCCTTCTTTCATTGAGAGGGATGAATAAAATATACAAACTTCAATATCATTACAATTTTTGGAGTAGATGAAAGATGAGAATGAGCATGAGAAATAACTTGATATTTTGATTCCTTAAGAGAGTTTCCATGAGGTCAAAAGCAATCTTCTTTCATAAAAAACAAAGAGGAGGTTGAAGAAGACCTGTTTCGAGATGATGTTGAGGTATTTTTTTCAAGCTTAGATAACAAGCCAACACCTTTGGAAGAGAGAAATCATGAGAAACAAGAGAAAAATGTGGAAGTGGCCATGTTTTCAAATGAGTCATTGGAAATGAAGCAACAAAATCAACAAGATGATGATATAACAAACCATGAGAAAGAGACCAGCAAGGAGAGTTCAATTTTTATCCTTTCAAGAGGATGTCCTATTCGATATCTATTTAAGAGGGAGTCTAACAAAGCACCAGAAGTCATGCTTGCACCCAAGCTTGTTGTTGTAGTTGAAGAAGGATACATTCATCTTGCATATATACCTCAAAATAATAGCATGAATGGTCAATATGAAGAGGTAAGCGGATTTTTTCATTCTCCAAGAGTTGTTGCATCATTTGATCAAATATTTATCTTTTTTCCACATCCTTTCTAGCTGCTCATAAGCATGTGAAACATTGCAAATTGTTGAGAAAATGAAGTTATTTTATAAAACTAGTTAATAGATTTGTTTGAACACTACCACTGCTAGTTAGTGTAGATTAGGGTAGGTTTTATTTTAGGTTAATAAGTGTTGATGCACAATGCTTTAGTTTTTCATTTTCTCCAAGTGCTTGCACAATTAGTTTGTTGTTCTTGAGATGTTGGTAGCTGGTTGTCAATTTGGTTTTTAGTTTGTATCACACTCTTATGCCGAATAGATATGTAAGGCTAGTAGTCTTACATGCTTTAGTAGGCAGAATTCCATCAGAGGTCGTCAAGAATGTAGTCTATATTTTCATAGGCCCTAGGAAATTATTTAAATATTTGATTTAAATAATATTTTATCTTGTCTTTTTTATCCAAAAAGAGAGCATTAATCTTTTTATTTAAGTATTTTCAAAATATTTTAATAAAACATAATCATTGCATTGTTGGTGGAGATTATTTTTTGTTGAATGGGAATTTTTCCCATCATAATACCCGGACTTGAAAAGACATTATGTTGGAATTAAAAACAACTTTTATGAAGCTTCGATGAGCATAAGTGATTGATTCATTGAACATTTTGATAGGGTTTGTTACTCTAATCATGGTGATAGTGTTGACGGTTTGGCAAAGGTTGTGACAAAGATTAGAATGCAAAAAGCATGGAGCATGGTTTTCAATTTGTATCGGTAGGAAGAAACCTACAGGTGTCATCAGTTCTTTTTCTTTTAATCTTAAGAGGTTTTCTTGTTTTGGTTGTGTTAAGTTTTGTTTTTCATAAACCCTAATCGGGTTCTCTTAAAAAACACATTTTTTTTTGTTTTTTAAAAGGAGTTTAGATAAACCTCTCAGACCGTATGTGAATCAGCCATGTTTTGAGATTATGATACATGGGTTTACTTCTTATTTACCCTATTCATTGAAGTTGGTTTTGTGGGGTGTTGGTATAATTTTTTTAGTTACCTATAACTATTGGTTTGGGTATGGAAAGATATGTTTTACTTGCAATTTGTTTCTCTGTCAAAAGAGGTTGGAAAGCGGGTGTTTAGTTACAAGAAGTCTCTTTTTCAGTTTTTTTGAAATCTTGTTCATTTCGAATTCCATTTTTGAATGGTTGGTATCAAAGTGGTTTGAAGAACAACTTGGAAAATAGTTGAAAGGGAATGGAAGTTTCAGTTTTAGTTTTTCAATGGAAGTTTGGGATTCATTTTTTCTTTAAAGGGTTTTCTCAATTTTGTTTATGAGAACAAAGATCATGTTAAATATTTTATTGTGCTCACATTCTAAATGATGATATTTTTTGAAAGGAACTAAATATATGTTTCAGAAAGGCAATATATTGTTTTGTGTAGTTGAAATTTTTTACTCTGATTCTGAGGTCATGGAAGAACAGAGTATGTAATTCTTGAAACAAAGATCAACTCTGTATTTACAATTCTTTCATACATGTAAATTTCAAAAGACTATTAGTGAGATAGAACTATAAGAATATTAGTGAGATAGCACTATAAGACTAGCAGTGAGATAGCATCATTGTTAGTGAGACAAATCAACCAGTGAGGCTTTGTACAAAGATTATTTTTAGATAAGGCCAGTGAGGCCAAGTTCGAGTGGTTTTATTCCCTAGGAGGGTTTCCACTCAAGACAATGTATGTGTCAATATTTTATATGTGTTTTTCCTTTATCTGTTCGTTTTATTTATATTGCATAAGTTCATTCATGGTCTAAAAATTATTTAAGGAAATAAAAGAGTTAGTTTATTTGTTAACACCCAGTCACCCCATTTTCTACCATCTATGAAGGTGATGAGAAAGCTAAAGAAGCAAAACTTCAGAACTTTAGATCTAAGTTTGAAAGTCTAAAAATGTCTGAAGATGAGAAGATTGATGATTTTTTCTTGAAGATTCAAGAAAGTGTAAATGCAATCAGAGGTTTTGGAGAAGATCTTCCTGAAAAGGTTGTTGTTCAAAACGTTTTGAGATCTTTACCCACCAAGTTTGATCCAAAGATTGCAGCAGTTGAAGAAAGAAACATTAATACTGTAACTCTTGATGATCTTCATGGTTTCTTCACTGCTTATGAAATGAGATTGAATGAACATAGCTATGTAAGTAAGGAATTTGTATTTAAAGTTGTTAAAAAGGATAATGATAAAGTTGAGTCTGATGCCTTAGATGAAATAGAGTTATCTTTTGTACGTAAACTGAAAAGAGGCTCAGGCAGGTATAAAGGGAAATTACCCTTTAAATGCTTTAATTGTGGAAAGATAGGACATTATGCTGCAAACTTCCCTAACAAAGATCTTGAAAGTGATTATGAAAACAATAAAAGGTTCTCAAAGAAAAACAACCAAACTTCAAAAAGAGAAATGCCTTTAAAAAGAAGAAAAGTCTTTATGTTGATGTGACTAATAGTGATTCAGTTGAATCTTGTGATGAAATTGAAGAAATTTTATTTATGGCTGAAGTTGTTCCTATAAAGTAAGATGAATCCAATTTTGAATCAAAAATTGATCTTGAGGGAGAATTGAAATCTTCTCTCAATGAGATTAAGAAATTGAGAAAAGAAGCAGTTATCTTAAAAGATAAAGATCAGAAAAATGTTCAAATTATTTCTAATTTGACTCTTGAAAGAGAATAAACAGAAAAATTCTTGAGATAACTCAAGAAAGATTGAAACAAAAGGATATTAGATGCTATTCTTTGGAGGCAGAAGTTGTCAAGCTGAGAAATCAGCTTGCCTCTCTTGATTAGGGTCAATGCTCAAATCAGGTTGGAAAAGGGAAAGGTAAGCTTTCTGATGATAATTCTAACTTCAATGGTTATTGTTTCAAATGTAAACAATTTGGTCATAAGGCTAGTATTTGCAGGATTTTGTCTAAAAGAAGTTATAATATTGTTAATGGAAATCTCTATAAATTTCCTATTAATCTTCAATGTTATAGATGCAATGAAGTAGGTCATATAGCAGCATTTTGTAAATCTGGTTTAAGAGTGTTGTCAAATAGAACTAATGGAACTAAACTTGTTTGGAGGCCTCAAGATCTTAAAGCCTTGATAAGTGAAACAACCTTTCACTCTGTTAAGAGAAAATTTTGGGTTCTTGATAGTGGTTGCTCTCATCATATGACTGGTGAGAGAAACATGTTTATAGACTATGAGGATTATCCTAGTGGCTTTGTTAAGTTCGAGAATGATCACTGTATTCCTATAATGGGCAAAGGTACTATTTTGCTTGAAAATGAAATTCTTGTCAATGATGTTTATTATGTGGAAGGATTAACTCATAATCTATTGAGTGTAAGCCAGATCTATGACAATGGATTTGATATAAGGTTCTTTGCTTTAGGGTGTTAAATTCAAAGAAAATATTGTAAAACAATAGCAACAGGTTTCAAAACTAATAGAAATGTGTATTATCTGCAAAAAAGCTCAAATAATAAGCAAGAAAGTAATGTTTGTTTCATGAGTCAAATTGATGAGTCTAAGTTATGGCATAGAAGATTTGGTCATATTAACTATGACAATTTGGTAAAGATAAGAAAAAATCTAAATGTTAGAAACATGCCTATAATATCCAAACCAGATAGTCAAATCTGCAAGGAATGTCAGGAAGGAAAACAAGCTAGAGCAAGTTTTAAAACTAAAGAATACACATCAACCAGATCTTTGCAGCTTTTTCACACTGATCTATGTGGTCCAACAAGGACTAATTTCTTGAATAATGAAAGGTATTTCATGCTTTTTATAGATGACTATACCCGCATGACTTGGGTAACATTTCTGATACATAAGGGAGAGGCCTTTCATAAGTTTACAGTTTTTAGAAAGTTGGTTGAAAATGAATCTGATCTAAAAATAAAGTGTCTTAGATTAGACAGAGGAGGTGAATATACTTCACAAGAATTTATTGATTACTGTGAAGATCATGGAATAAAGAGGCAATATTCAGCCTCTAGGACACCACAACAAAATGGTGTTGCTGAACGAAAAAATCGAACAGTAAAGGAAATGGCAAGAGCAATGTTACATGATGCAACTCTGTCAAACACATATTGGAAAGAGGCAGTACATACTTCTATTTACATTCTGAATAGAGTTCATTTAAGAACTAATACAAAACATACACCATATGAATTGTGGTATGGTAGGACTGCCAATGTGGGATATTTTAAAATATTTGGCAGCAAGTGCTTTATAAAGAAAGACAATGATAGCATTGGAAGTTTTGAATCAAGGTGTGATGAGGGTATATTTTTGGGATATTCTACACACAATAAAGCATATAAGTGTTACAATAAAAGATTAAGGAAAATTATGGAGAGTACCAATGTTAAGGTTGATGAAACCTTGCAAATTGCGAACAACAAAATAAAATTGATGATGATGAATTTATTGTGCAAACAGCTGATAAAAATATGCAAAAACATAATGAACCTTCAATTTCAATAGAACCCGAGCAATTTACTGAACAAAATGTACTTGATGAAATTGCTAAATCTTCCTCTCAGTTATCTTCTAGGCAAATGAAAAAGAATCATCCTCCTGATCAAATTATCAGAGATATGACAAAAGGAGTTCAAACAAGAAGGAAACTTTCAGGTATAAAAGGTAATGATGAACAATTTTATTTATCTTTGATTTCAAAACTAGAGCCTAAGACATATTCTGAGGCTAGTAGTGATAGTTGCTAGGTTAAGGCTATGCATGAAGAACTTGCACAAATTGAGAAAAATAAAACTTGGGAACTAGTTCCTAGACTTGAAAATAAAAATGTCATTGGTGCAAAATGGGATTTGAGGAATAAGTTGGATGAACAAGGGAACATAGTCAAAAATAAAGCTAGACTAGTTTGCAAAGGTTATTCTCAAATTAAAGGATTGGACTTTGATGAAATTTTTTCTCTTGTGGCTAGATTAGAAGCAATTAGAATATTTTTGGCTTATTCTATGTATAAAGGTTTTAAAGTGTATCAAATGGATGTTAAAATTGCTTTTCTGAATGGTGACTTGTTGGAAGAATTCTATATGGAACAGCCTGAAGACTTTGCTATTACAGGTAAAGAACATTATGTCTATAGGCTAAAAAAGGCTCTCTATGGTCTAAAACAAGTTCCTAAAGCTTGGTATTCAAAACTAGATACCTATTTACATGAACAAGGGTTCTCAAAAGGTGTTGTAGACAACAATCTATACTTCAAAATGAAGGGTGACAACATTATAGTTGTTGTTGTTTATGTTGATGATATTATATTTGGCAGTAATAATATTGATTTGTGCTCCGAATTTCCTGCAATCATGCAATCCAAATTCGAAATGTCGCTGATTGGTGAAATTTCTTCTTTTTGGGTCTTCAAGTTAGTCAACTTGATAAAGGGATATTTGTTTCACAAACTAAATATGCTAAATAAATGTTGAAAAAAATTCAGATGATTGATTGTAAACCAGTTGGGACTCCTATGAAAACCAGCTGCAAACTCTCAAAGGAAGCTGATCAGTCTAATGTGGATCATACCATGTATAGATCCATGATTGCTAGTCTCTTATATCTAGCTGCCACATGACCTGATATTATGCATGTTGTATGCTTGGTTTCACAGTTTCAATCTGCACCTAAGATGTCACATTTGAATGCAATGAAAAGAATTCTGAAATATGTTGTTGGAACAATAAATTTTGGTTTGTGGTACCCTAAACACAGTGATTTCACGTTGGTTGCTTACATAGATGTTGAATGGGCTGGAAATATTGATGATAGGAAAAGTACTTCCGGGGGTGCTTTCTATCTTGGAGGTAGATTAGTAGCTTGGCATAGCAAGAAGCAGGATTCAGTATCCTTATCAACTGGTGAGGCAAAATATATAGCAGTTGCTACCTGTTGTACTCAAGTACTTTGGATGGTTCAGACCTTGAAATACATACAGGTTAATGTTGCTAGACTTGTTCACATTTTGTGTGATAATACAAGTACCATTAATATCTCCAAAAATATTGTGCAACACTCTAGAACTAAGCATATTGATATAAGGTATCATTTTTTGCGTGAAAAGGTGTTGGCAAATGAAGTTGTCCTCGATTTTGTGGCATCCCATGATCAGGTAGCTGATATATTTACCAAACCCCTTCCTAAAGCTTTGTTTGAGACTCTCAAAGACAAGCTTGGCATTGTTTCCATCAGTTCTATTCCATGATAACTCCAGTTCATGGAGTAAGGGGGAGCAGTTCCTGCATGTTCTTTTATCCCTCAATATTTCTTGGCATTATGCGTACATTTCATGTTTGGTTTAGTTTCTCTGCCTTTGGCATTGTATCAAAAGGGGGAAAATTTGGAGGTTTATTTTGCTTGCAGTGTTTAGTTCAGATTATGTTATGCCAGTGATATGTTTTTGATCAGTGATATGCTTTGCTCAGTGTTGTTCTTATTCAACGTCTTTAGTGATATGTTCTGTTTATGCAGTGTCTTCTGTTGTATCTGATGGTTTCTTTGATATGTGATAGGATGGATATGCACTTCATGCAATCATCATGTTTAGGACAGGTATATTGCATCTATGATATTATTGATTAACTTTTGTGTTTGACATCAATGCCAAAGGGGGAGTTTGTTGCCCCTCAGTATTATTTGGCATTAATGTCACAACACCAAAGTTGAGGTATCAGGTTGTGCACATGATGATCTTTTAATTTAGTTCTTCTTGCATGAGTTTATATATCTATTATGATCTATCTTGGCATCATCACTTGCATTTGGCATATTCCAGTGATTGATATATTTCACAGTTTGGCTTTAGTCAGTTTGGCATATATTCCCAGGCTCAGTTCTATTGTTTGGTCAGAAAGGCAGTTTTGATATAGTCTTTTGAGGCAGTATATGGGGACAATATACTTGTATTATATTTATCTATTATCAATGAATTTGTTGATCAATGATTTATTTTGACAGTGGCACATTAATTTTGGTGTTGGATTATACAGTGATATTTGGGCTTTGAACTTGGATTAAATTCATCCATCATTGATCAATGATTGATCTTAGCATGTTTACATTGATACTTTGGTATTACTAAGAACATCATGGAAGTTGATTCATCTAAGGTGGACCGACACATGTTATTTGGCATTATTTAAAGTTCTTGCAAGGCATGGTTTATTATTGACATACTTATGAGTTTATGTTTTTGCATTGACTAAAGCATAATCATTGCATTGTCGGTGGAGATTAGTTTTTGTTGAATGGGAATTTTTCCCATCATAATACTCAGACTTGAAAAGACATTATGCCAAAATTAAAAATAACTTTTATGAAGCTTTGATGAGCATAAGTGATTGATTCATTGTTTTTGATAGGGTTTGTTACTCTAATCATGGCGATAGTGTTGATGGTTTGGTAAAGGTTGTGATAGAGATCAGAATGCAAAAAGCATGGAGCATGGTTTTCAGTTTCTATTGGCAAGAAGAAACCTATAGGTGTCATTGGTTCTTTTTCTTGTAATCTTAAGAGGTTTTCTTGTTTCGGTTGTGTTAAGTTTTATATTTCATAAATCCTAATCGGGTTCTCTTAAAAAAACATTTTTTTTGTTTTTTAAAAGGAGTTTAGATAAACCTCTTAGACCATATGTGAATCAACCATGTTTTGAGATTATGATACACAGGTTTAATTCTTATTTACCATGTTTATTGAAGTTGGTTTTGTGGGGTTTTTGGTATTTTTTTTAGTTACCTATAACTATTGGTTTGGGTATGGAAAGATATGTTTTACTTGCAATTTGTTTCTCTGTCAAAAGAGGTTGGAAAGCGGGTGTTTAGTTACAAGAAGTCTCTTTTTCAGTTTTTTTGAAATCTTGTTCATTTTGAATTCCATTTTTGAATGGTTGGTATCAAAGTGGTTTGAAGAATAGTTTGGAAAACAGTTGAAAGGGAATGGCAGTTTCAGTTTCAATTTTTCAATGGAAGTTTGGGATTCATTTTTTTTTAAAGGGTTTTCTCAATTTTGTTTCTGAGAATAGAGATCATGTTAAATATTTTATTGTGCTCACATTCTAAATGATGAGAGATTTTGAAAGGAACTAAATATATGTTTCAGAAAGGCAATATATATTGTTTTGTGTAGTTGAATTTTTTTACTCTGATTCTGAGGTCATGGTAGAACAGAGTATGTAATTCTTGAAATATAGATCAACTCTGCATTAACAATTATTTCATACATGTAAATTTCAAAAGACTATCAGTGAGATAGCACTATAAGACTACTAGTGAGATAGCATCATTGTCAGTGAGACAAATCAGCCAATGAGGCTTTGTACAAAGATTATTTTCAAATAAGGTCAGTGAGGCCAAGTTTGAGTGATTTTATTCCCTTTCCACTCAAGACAATCTATGTATCAATATTTTATATATGTTTGTTCTTTATCTGTTCATTTGATTTATATTGCATAAGTTCATTCATGATCTAAAAATTATTAAAAGAAATAAAAGAGTTAATTTGTTTGTTAACACTGATTCACACCCTTCTCAGTGTTAATGTACTCCAACATGACTAATGGTGAATATGAGGAAGAATTAGATGCATATTTATTTTATGTACATGAAATATATTTACAAGTAGAATAGGTCTTTCTTTCTATTGAGAAAATGTAAGAGGAGATTGAATCCCTACATGATGTTTCAATGAAAAAGAGCCAAGAAGTAGAAGTCCTTATGCAAGAACTTGATGAAATAGATGTGCCAATAAAGGATAATAAATCCATCCTACAATCCAAATATAATAGTCCTTATGTGATAAAGGACAATAAGGGTAGCAAAAAAAAGGTGTTAAACTCATTAAAAGACAGTGATTCATCGTATTGAACATCATGATAAGGGGTAATCATGTAATGTAAAGGATAGTGGAAAAAGATAAAGATTTATGAAGGTCAACTAGAGATCACTTTAAATAGATGTAATGCATGAAGAACAATCATATTAGTCATAAAGGTTTGCAAGTTAAAGATAAACTTCTAAGGATCCTAGTGGTTGAGAAAAATAACACAGTCAAAGGATGTTTGACAAAGCAATGAGAGAGCAAGAAAAAATATCATGATGCAAGGATAGTTCAAGAGAAGCAAGATGATTGTCACGCATAGAAATTAGGAGCATGAAGAAGAGGAGCTATGTGAGCTTATCAATTTTCAAGGTTGTGGACCTATGGAGGATGACATAAGGACATGCGTTAGTTTTGTGACTATCAAGACCAAACTTTGATATGTAGAAGATGACATTATCACATACAGACCTACCATGAAGGTAGAGCATAGTGATAAAGATATCAAGGGGGAACATGCTTAATGAATAACCAAGGGAAAATCAACATAAGTTTCAAAGGTACCATGGATCAAGGTAGATGAACAATGAAGTAGTCAATGCAATAGGATTTCATCAAAGAGGGAAAAATTAATGACACTAAGGTAAAGTGTATAAAATACAATTATGAGCCTTATGATTGTCATAGGGTAGTCATCAAACTCTTCATACATGTGTGTCACTATGATAACCATAGGAGTCTATTGCAAGTCTATATCATCTTGGTGATAAAATGAAGTTTTGAAGGTAGAATATTAATTAAGAAATCCCTTGAGTTTATCCTACACCACCTGGAAGAGCTAGTTATCTTCAAGAAACTCACATACCCATTATCATGCAAGGGAACATTCATAGGTTGAGTGGCCTAAATGCCCAATTTTGGTTGCTTTAAGTCATTTTAGGCCTATTTGAGACACCTATATGGGTGTAACCTGAGTTGAGAAGAGTGTGAAGCCAAAAAAACTGCAATTTGAGGTATTTTGGTGTCCTAAAATAGAGGATTTTTTACCTTGTATGCCCAACAACCTAAAGTTTCATCTAGATTTATTGAAGACATCAATTCTAATCAATTCCATGAATATTTGTGAAGATCTGTTCAAGTTCAGTTGGGGGCATACTTCAAGGAGAATGCAAAGGAGAAGAGGTCAAATTCAAAGTGAACTCACTCATCACCAAATCTTTGCATGATTTACTACCAATTCAAAGGGAGTTCCACATCTAGTTAGCTCTTAGCTCATCATGCAAACTCAATATCTTCCATGAGGTTCAACTTCAGTCATGTAAGAGATAGATTTTCATAAAGCCAAGTATTAAAATCTTTTTAGAGTTAGTTCTTGCCTTATTTTTTCCTTATGCAAAAAAAGAGAGATTGTAACTCATCTTTGAGAGATTTTCTCAATTTACAACATTTTTGTATTTTCAAGTAGCATTTTCATATTTGTATCAGCAGAAGCTCCTACCATTATAATAAAAGAAACATATTTTCCTTCTAAAAATTCTTTTGTTGAGTGTATTTATATATGATTTGACTTGATTTTTATGATTATCAATGCAAAATCCTTGAATTACGTCTCATTACAAAAAAATTTATACTAGAATAATGCATGTCATAGATTGTGTTATTTCCTTCAGCAATTATAGTTGTGAAAACTTCCAGTTTTCCTTTAAGAATATGAAATACAACCTTCTTATGGAACATTGTTGTGTGAGATTGTGAAAACTGAGTTGTGCATGGGGTAAAGATAATGTTTTGAGAGAAGTTGTGAGTTGAACCAATAGGCATAAGTCTCAGATTTTTGGTGTATCACCTCCTAGGATCAAGTAATATTCTCAAATTTAGTTCTTCTACTCCTTTTCCTAATCAAGGTAGTAGTTTTAGGAGGTTCATCAAGGGAACAAATCCTCTCTAGAGTTTTATCTTCACCATAGGCAACCCATAGATTGAAGATAATCCCATGTTTCATAGGACAGGTAAATTTTACACTTAGCTAGTGTACAATCCTTGTAACAATAATAGCTACAAGGAAGGATCGTTTTCCTCTTTGTTTTATTGATCAAGTGTTATATTCATTATTAGGAAAGAAAAACTTTTCTTTCCTAAACTGGTTTAGCAAATATAACCAGATAAAAATAGCTCTAGAATATTAGGACAAAACCACCTTTACATGTCCATGGGGTAGATATTCCTACTTGGTTTTTCTATTTCAACTATGTAATGCACCTACAACATTCTAGAGAGCTATCCTGAGCATATTTTTAGAATTTTCACATGACTCTAAGGAAATATATATGGATCACTTCATCACTTATGAAAAATCCTATGAAGAAGCACTAGCAAATTTGGAGAAAGTCCTTCAAAGGTGGCAGGATCACAACCTCTCTTTAAGTCATTAAAAATGTTTCATGATGATGATTGAAGGAGTGGTTTTGGGACACTTTATGTCTAGTAGGTGGATTTAGGTGGATCCTAACAAAATATAAGTGATCTCTACTCTACATCACCCCTAAAAGAAAAAATATGCAAGGATTTTCCTTGGCCATGCACGATACTACATGAGGTTTATTAAGGATTTCAATAAAATAATAAATCCCTTGTTTGTCTTCCTATCTAAGAAAATTGAATTTGAATGGACCACTACCTGCTAGGAATATTTTGAAGCTCTTAAAACATCTCTCACAAGGACACTTGTTTTGAGAGGCCCTAACCAAACCATTGCCTTCTACATACATACATCTGCTTATGATTTTACCATAGGTGCTATTTTAGGACACAAGGAAGGTAATTTGGAGTATTGAATTTATTATATCAATAAAAATATTTAAGTTTTTGAGCTTAATTGTATTGTCACAAAGAAGAAAATATTAGCAGTAGTATATTCCATTAACAAATTTAGACACTATATCACTAGTTATTTTGTCTTTATTCATACCGATCATACAACAATTTGATATATGATGAATAGACAAGTGGTTGGTGGATGAATTTTTAGATGGTTATTATTATTGTAGGAGTTTAATATAAATATTATGAATAAATTAGGTAAAACAAATATGGTAGCTTATTTTCTTTTCAAGTTTCAAATCAAAACAAAAGAGTAAATTATGGATGATTCTTTTCTTGATGAACACTTATTTTCCCTCACAATGAAAACAACTTGGTATGAATACATGGATAACTACTTGGTTGTATTAAAGACACCCCACATCTCTCACATAGAGAAAGACACCATTTAGTTGAACAAAATTTCAACATTCACGGGTGGTTGGGTATCTATTCTAAACAAGACTAGATAATATAATGATAAGGTGCATGAGGGAGGATGAAATATATGATATCCTTAAGGCTTATCATGATGAGCCTTCTGGAGGACACTTTCTGGCCAAGAGAACAACTCTAAAGATTCTAAATATTAGCTACTATTAGTCAACACTTCATAAAGATGAAGTCAAGTATATAAGGAGGCATGATTAATACTAGAGGATGGGTATACCTACAAAGAGTGATGAAATACAACCAAAATTGGTCATTGCACCATTTGATAAATGGGGGTTGGATTTAATTGGATCAATATCTCCCATCTTTAATAATAAGAAATACATACTAGTTGTAGAAATTTAAAATGGGAGGAGACATTGTTAGACAAGAACCAAAAACCAAATTTATCATTAGAAGACCAGTTGTGTTTACTCATCTTCCAAAAAGCTAGATGGTTGGATTATTTCCTTCATCTTATAGAGTTCAATGAGGCAATTACACAAAAATAATTCTAGTACATTGTAGAATGATGAAACCATAATCAAAGGCTTAAGAGTGGACACTTCAAAGGAAATAGTTACAAAGGTCTCTAGGTTTCCCATGATTAGAGAAGAGTTTCTAGTATGAGTTGATGCAATCACAACATGAAATGAATTTACACAACGACGAGATGAATTAGACTCCTCAGTTCAAGGTACTAAACGAATTTCCCTACCGTGATTATGGGAATCCATTGTTATATATAATTAAATATTTAACTTGTGATAATAGGAAATCTCTTCTATACATAGTACATTTTAAACTCTTGAGTCACCTTCCCCATCAAAGGTTGGTGAATGCCCCTAATTTCTTATATAATTTGTTGAAATAGATGTCAGCTAAGTACAAAAGAAAGAGGAATTAATTTTCCATATCTCATTACTTCTTGGTTACCTTATTGATAGAAGAACCCTTAGAACCCAATTCCCTGATGTTTCTTGAGAAAAATTTCTAACATGTCACAATAGAAATGACATAATTGTGAGGCTAGGGTTAGATGAAGCAAACATGTCTCAAGATTTGAATGAGCTATCCACAACTACCGAAGAGGAATATGTACCCTCTTTCCCGCATATTGCATCACCTACCCGTAGTAGTGAGACACAACCAAAGCAAGAAATGTAGGAATCCCAAATTACAGCCTCTAGGGCACAACCCATAACACTTGCTGAGTCAAAATCCCTTGTTGCCACTAGAAACCCTTCCATGCCCCAGAAACACGAAATAGAAAGTACAATTTCTTCTTTTGCACCTAAAAAGAAGCAGAAAAGGATGGTGCAACCTAAAAGGAGATCACACCACCTTAAGTAAAAGGGAATTACATGAAGGAAGGCCCAACCTTGTCTAAAAAATGTTGTGATAGTAGAGTCTGAAACAAACTTAGAAGAATAAAAAATACCTAGTAATCAAGAACAATCCAAAACCCTGTAATTTATGTATTTGAGTACCAACTTAGATTATGAATCTAAAGATTTATTTACAAGGAAGAAGCACAAAACTTATAATAGTTTCATTGCTAAAGAGGAATTTTCTTTACTAGCTAAGAATTATGAAGAATTATTCTTGGAAAATGAGAATGAATTTCTTTTGGCAAGAAGAGATGAAAATAATGAGTTTCAAGTAGCTCTACAAGAAATAAAGGAACTAGACGAGCAGATAAAATGTTTCCAGCAAAGAGAGATTGGATTGTACCACAAGGTCAAAGAATTGGAGAAGCAACTACATGTTTATGAGTAGCAAGGAGTAGGTTTGGAAAGGTTGGACCAATTGAACATTTTAATTCAATAAGAAAATCCCACAACTTGAGAATTAAAATGAAACTCTAATAATACCAAAAACTCCTACTTTGGTAACCATTGAAATAGAATTATGGAACAAAATGGAGGAGCTTTCTCAATCACAAAAATAATGGAAGAAGGAAAGGTAAAATTTGATAGAGAACCATAATAGAGAAATTGAAAATAAAGAATTAGAGGCTAAAAGGTTAAAGATAAAAATTAAAGAAATGACTGATAATACAATTTAACTCTAAAAATGCAGACAAATTGCTAGGGTTTATACCCTATTCCTACAAGATTTTTTTTAGTTTTCAATTCAACCAATTAATAAGTGATCTTACAATTTCATTGTCATCACCAATTCTATTTTTAAAAGCTTATCAAGAGGCCACACCAGATATGTAGGATCAACTATGTGAACTCTACTTGCATAAATCTAGCCATTTTGTATGACACTACTTGGAACCCACTTATTTTTATGGGAGATGTTCAAATAAAGGAATTAGCCTCAGTAATTCAAAATGAACATTAGAGAGGTTAGTTGTGACAAGATTATCATGAGAGGGATAAGTCATTTCCCCTACACATTAGAGAAAAAGCAACAAAACCCAATGAAGTAGTTGAAGAATGGATTGACCTGATGGATAGACCCAAAGTTGAAAATTAATTATTGGAATGTAGAGAAAAAGATTACAAAAGATTTAAAATTTGGTAGTTGGAATAGGAAGAGAGGAACCCACTTTCTCGCAAGATAGATGGAAATATTTAACACAAGAACTATAAAATAAGGAACCCCATTCAATTTTCAACTACTTGGTAGCATTTATAAGGGCACACAAGTATATCAAAGCTTCCCCACAACATCAAATCACCTGGTCCCCTTTAACATTTCTTCCTTCCCTTCTCCTGTACCCAATTTTGTATTAGGCAGGAAGGAAGGAAGAGCAAGGAGCAACAAATCAAACTAGATGGGAGAGGACATATGCATAAAAGTGATTGTACCTAAAGCAGGGGAAGGAGTCACTGATGTAATGAACTACAAATAAGTTGCACTACAATATAATTAGAGACCTTGAGCTGCTTGAGGACAAGAAAAGAGCCAAGTTGGGGGGAGTGATGAGTCCAATAATTGTCTTGTTTCCCTTTATTTTAGTTTCATACTTTTCATCATATTTTTGAAGTTTCAAAGGCATTCCTAAAGCTTTTCATATATTTAATTATTTAAAGCATTAAGGATTATATATTATATTGATAGATGATTATGCGAATATGTGAATGTCTGTGGGATTTAATTGAGTATTTATGTTGATTATGATTGTTAATGATGAAAATATGTCTTTGGAATAAACTAACCCCTATAGTGAAGGATCTGTCAACTTGCAGAAAAGGGACTGCCAAATTGCAACAAAAGGATGTTTATCTGTCGTAACCAGTGAAGGTGATCACATACAACACGTGCAATTTACCAAAGCTGATGGATGCAACAGTTGGAGATTGTGAACATAATTTTCTTATAGATTATTCCATAGTTTTAATGTATGCTATTATTAGATCATGGAGGAAAGAAGATATTTGTAATAACAATGGTCATGGCTTGCGATAGGTTTTTCCCTGTTAGGCATGTTTTGAGTTATAACCATATTCTTTAAAGATGTAGAGTTCTAATGTGGTTCTAAAACTTTTATCTCCACTAGATTTTATTTACTATTTGAATAAGACCTAGTCCTCTTCCTATATTTTTGGGAGAGTCAATAGTTGCTTACAGTTTGTTTTTAGTCTCAGAATAATGAAACTCTCAAGACCTTGCATATATGTTTGATCTCGTGAGAGATCAAAATCTATCTATATTTTTTGTATGAAGAAGATTTAATATAAGTATTGTTGATCAAATACCCCATTCTTAATTTTTGTATGTTTGAATTACAATAAAGAATAATACAAAATTCTCCATGAATCTATAAGTTAGGACTTGAACAAGGATATTGTGAGATTGTAAAAACTCAAGCAAGGCCCACTTGAGGTACTGCAATACTCCTCGTAGGTTAGATTATTAGTTCTAATGGAGTAAATTACTAACTTATATTTCCTTATTTTATATTTTGTTGAGTTGAGAATGAACAATCTACAATATAGTTGATTTGTTGAGTTAATATTTTTATAATAGTAATTACTTGCATCCATTATTATAGTTATCCGCAATTTTTTTAATTTTAAATCTGTTTAGTTGAATATGTTTCTAGATATAGTTATTTTAGTTAAACCACTTTCAATTATATTTTATTCTATCACTTTTCTCTATGCAATTGATTAGGAGGTTTTAGGATTCTTAGCTACATATATAGTGTAGAAATGATCTCAAGACTATGATTTCTTAGTTGACAATTTAAATGAAACACCTATGAGATGATAAATTTCTTAATAAGGGATTTCTTGGTCCATTAAGTTGTACATGTATGCATTATTTGCATCAATTGATTAAACATAGAGGAATCACTACACAAACCATTATATACATAAAACTACCAACAACACTAGCATAAGGGATGTTAGAAATTCCATCAAAATCATACTCAAATTTAGGACACAAATCTAAATTAAGCTTAGTATCAAAAAATATAGTATACTCATTAGGTTAATGTCATGCTTACTAAACCATTACAAAATAGTATCCAAAAAAATATTTTGACTCAACCAAATCTTTTTTTTGCTCGATCCCTATTGATCTCTATCCCAAGAATATTAATTTATCCTTCAATTCATTCATGTAAAATGTACTAGAATGCTAAGTTTTGAGCTCTCTAATCACCACCTTGTTATCACCAATAAAAATCATATAATCTACATACAATGCAATGAGTCATATTTGATCACCAATAATCTTAATATAAATGAAATGATCTTCCTCTCTCCTAACAAAATCTAATTTCAATGTAGAGGCATCAATATTTTTGTACCACATCTTGGGTGACTATTTTAGACCATACAATTATTGTTTCAACCTACAAACATGTTGTTCATTCCTTTTCAAAACAAAACCTATGTTTAAATACATATAAATATCATCCTCAAGATCCCCATGCAAGAAATTAGTTTTAGCATCAATTTTCTCAATTTGATAATCACAAGCTGCAACAATGGATAGAAGGAATTTAATAGAAGATAAACTAGCAAAAAAATAAAATTTTCATTGAAATTAACTCTCTTGCTTTGGGTTGACCAGAGAGGAGGTTATGTGTCAATTCAAATTGACTAAGTGGTTCTTCATAGAAATTAATAAAATCAATGTCAAGATTAGAGAATTATAGGAAAATATGGATGACATGAGAGGTTTGAATGAGGAAAGGGATAGGAACATGCTTTGTGATAGGGAGTTTAAGTCTAGGATGAAATAAATAGCTAAGGCTATTCTTGATATGAAAAATGATTATGAGAAAAGGATTATGGGCCTAGAGGAGAAGATCCATGATATTTATTAGAACGAGAGTGGTGAAAATAAACCATTGCAACATCCAACATAGTGTGAAGGAAATTCATATTTTAATTGAGAATTTAAAGGAGTTGAAAGAGGAGCATGTTGCTGAGTTCGACTTTGTGGGGAAAAGTAAAAAGGATCAGTGTAACAAGGATACAGGTAAACAGGTGATATAGAGTGATCAAAAGGGTCCAAGCTCTCAAACTAGAGGCAACAAGAAGAAAATACCAGAAGAGGAGAAGAATGAGTTGTTGGGCCTAGCGAATTTGCACAATAACTTCTACAAGAAATCTGATTGGAAGCATAAAAAACCTTAAAGAAGATGAAGTAGTGCTTCTTTTTGCTTTTTATTTTGGTTGTTTTGTCTCTTTTTTTTTTTTGTTGTAGTTTGGTTGTGTTTTTAATTTTGGAAAAAAAATTGTTATAAGGTTTTGGGTCCCTTAAAAACTTGTTTTACCATTTAATGACAAAATTTCTCGCTTTGGGAGTATCCCTTAGTAATAAGTATATCCTTTTATTTCTCTAATTGAGTGTTCGTATCACAAATATCCAAGACCATTATTTCCTCTTTCATGTATTGCATCCAAGAATCACTATCCTTCGAAGAGAGATCATCTCTACAAGATTAGGTTCATTGTTAGTACTTGAAAAAAAATACACCAAAAATTTGGTGGGATATACCTATCAATTGGGTTTTGTTGTCTTGTGGACCTCTTCAAAGTAAGAGTAATGGGCTCTACCTATTATTTTGTGTTCTCATACATTAATCCATTTTTTAAACTCTCTAAAACCTCTTCTTCTTCTCCTTCCTTTGATCCATCTAACTATTCTTCCACACACACATATTCCTAATTTTTATTTTTAGTTTGAAGAGCAATAATTTTATTCTTTCCTTTTCTTTTGCTTGTTCTTTGCCCGAATATTCTCTAAACTCCCTAAATGATATATTTCAAAAAAACCATTTTTTGGGTTAGAGGATTCCAAATATTATAATCTTTGGTATTCTAATTGTAACTAATAAAGATTTATTTCTAAGCTCTTGGATCTAATTTAGACCACTTTTCTTGAGGCACATGAACATAAGAATCATAGCTCCAAATATTATTAAATGTGAAACTGAAGTTTTTTACTTGTCCAAACTTCATACAATTCATAAGAAGTTTTATTAACAAGAGATAAATAAGGAGATTGATTAATCAAATAACAAGAAATACTCACAACCTCAATTCAAATGAGTTAATATAGTTACATACTAATAAGCATACTTATAGCTCTTTCTATTAAGGTTTGGTTCACCTTACTACTACCTTATATTTTGGGGAGCATAACATGTAGTATTTTGTTGAACATGTAGTATTATTTACATGTGCAAGATTAAATTTATTAAATAAATAAAATAAATGATTTTATTTATTTTGGAAGAAGATAATATTTGAGAATTAAATTAAATAATTAAAAACAATTATTTAATTCAGGAAATGAGAATTTGCATGAGTATTTAATAACTAAATAAATTTAATTATTATTTACATGTGAAAGATTGAATTTAATAAATAAATAATCTTATGTATTTTTAGAAGAAGATAATGTTGAGGAATTTTTTATTTATTTATTTTTATGAATAGGAAGATATCTAAATTAATATAAAGATAAAATTACAAATTCACAAAAAAAGGGGCGGGTGGTTAGAAGGCACACCCCAAAAGTCACATGGGCAAAGCCCAGAAAAGCCAACAAAAACTTGATCACATGGGCCTAGCCCAGAAGTTTTAAAAAGCAGGAAACAAAAATCATGCGGCCAAAGTAGTGCCAGTGGATCCTGGGGGATCCCTGTCATCCAGATTTTTCCCCCATACATCAGCGGGGTTTGGAGTGACGTCAGGTGGAGCACCCCAACCATCATCATCTTTATCTTTATCTTTATCTTTTTCCTCGAGCCGGGGTGAGATTACAAGAGCCAGCTGCGGAAAACGTTTACCACTTGTAGGCCAACCAGAGCTAGAAACAGGTGGAGCATCAGAGGGCCACCTAGAACTGCCACCACCACTCCTCGTAGCACCACTAGAGGGCCAACCTTGACCAGGTCCCGGTGGAGGAGAACGAGCTTGCCTAGGAGGCCAGGAATCCCACCGAGTAGGAGGCTGGGATCGGGAACGCGCCAAATCATTCTGCTTCCTGCCCCGAGAGGGCGATCGACCGTGGGAGGAGGAGGGCGAATCTGGAAGCTGAGCCACAGTACAAGGGGCATTGCCTTAGTGGTCTAGAAGAATCTGCAGGTGAGCCACCTCTAGTGCAACCTTGTTGGCTTGCACCTGAATCTGTAGGAGAACATTAGAGCAAATAACTGCTTTAGCATAAATAGGGACATTAACATCCAAATGAGAATGAGCAAATATGCAAGAATTTTTTTCTTTCCAGATATTGAAGAGGATTTCCACCTTGAAAGTGTGCCAAAGTTGGGTGAACTTAGCTAAAATTTCAAGTGGGTCCCCCAACAGAACCATATGCCAAGAGAAGGGTTCCGGCAGAAAAGGCCGAAAGAAATCATGAATCCAAGTCCAGAGCTGTTGAGCTCTGGGACAAAACCAAAAAAGATGCTTAAAGCTTTCAAATTGCCCACAAAAAGGGCAGCGAGGGTCAGGAACCCCTAGATGAACAAGCTGAGAGCCCACATACAAGCCTTGGAAAAGAATACACCAAGAAAAGTGGGCCAGCTTTGGATTAACCCTTGCAGATCAAGTGGCATCAAACCTCTTACACCAAGTATGGGTAGAGGAAATAAGAAGCCACCTCTGGTTCAAAGTACTGATCATAGGAAAATAGGGTTAAAGCCACCTGTAACCAAGCCACGGCTTGTAGCCCCTGAGAGGGGTGTCTGAAAACCATTTCCAATCTTTCCACCAAGGTTTGTGCCCACGAATGCCAAATTTGTGAAGCATGTCTTTCGGAATGGTGCTCACCAACCCGTCAAAGGTAAAACGGTCCTAGTTTTGAAGACTGTACTGGGATTTAAAAGCATCCCACTACAAAAGACTCATAGTGGGTCAGTGAAAGAGTTGATGCAGGGTTTGAATGCCATTTTTGTGAAATCTAAGGGCCTTGAGCCAAGGTGACTTTGCCAAGGGTTGACCATTTTAAACCAGAAGGGGAGACCACCATAAGTTTTACTGGTTGATGGAAAGCCCATCACGAAATCCAGCCCCGACCCATCGGAGCCATGGTTTAACAGTTTCCCAAGAGCGCCAGATGCTCTTGGCCACAAAGGAGCCAACAATTTGAACTGGCTCCCTCATAATCAAGAGGGTTTGGAGACCAATTCCTTTCCAAGTGGGTCTGTGAACAAGAAAACCAAACTGAATACAATGTCTGAGGAGAATTTCCAGGCTTCATCTCCTGTAAGAGCTCGGATAATCCATTTGACATAGAGGGCAATCCCTTGCCATTGAGTGGAGAGTAGCCCAAGTCCTCCAGAGTCCTTAGGGATACAACAATACTCCCAAGCAACCTGATGAAACCCTTTATGGGTTTCAGAGGAGGCCTGTAAAAAATATTGAAGTAGGCTTTCAAGCCTACCTTAGGTAGATTTTGAAGGATCCCAACAGGAAAAGTAGTAGACATGAGTGGCTACCAAAATTTTAGAGCAAACCTGGAATTTACCAGCCAACGAGAGAGGTTTAGTAATCCAATAGGCTAGCTTCTGCTCAACCCTGGAGAGCACGGCTTGCCAAAGCTCTCGAGGGGAAGCCTGAAAGGCGAAGGGGATGCCCAGAAAATGAAAGATTTCTCCTTGCCCAATCCACTTCTAGTTATAAGTCTGGAGCCACACAAGAGTGGGGAGCACTGATTGTCTATAGCATAAGGTCTTGTTCCATTGAATTGTAGAACCAGAGGCAAGAAAAAAAGTATCAAGACAATCAAGAGCAGCAGTGATGGATTCTTCATCTTCCAAGAGAATGAGAAAAGAATCATCTACAAAGTGGCCATTAACAAGCTGCTCTTGGGAGTCTGGGAGAGAGATCCCTTTCACACGCTGCTAAGAGATAGCATGGGCCAGAAGATAGCCAAAGCCTTCAGCAACCAGCACATACAAAGCAGGGGCAAGAGGGCACCCCTGGCGAATAGAACGAAAAAGACTAAAAGCAGAAGATTGGCAGCCATTAATGGAAATGCAAGCTAAAGCATCGAAAAAAAACATACAAACAGACTGAATAAAATTGGATCCAAATCCCAAGGCTTGCAACATCGCAAGAATGAAAGGCCATTCAATGCGGTCATAGGCTTTGGCAAAATCAATTTTAATGAACACCGCTTTCTGGTTCGACCATCGGGCCCACTCCATGCCTTCCCAAAAAGAAAATAATATTATCCAGTATAAACCTAGATTTGATGAAGCCAGTCTGATCAGGGTGCACAACCTGAGGCAAGAGGTGACGAATTTTAAGAGCCAGAGCTTTGGAAATGATTTTGTAAGAAACATTGAGAATCGTGATGAGCCTCCAGTTGCAAATATCCTCCGGAACCCTAGGCTTAGGTATGAATTTTATATTGCCTTTATTTATTAAATTGCCTAAAGAGTTGGTTTGAAAGGCTTCAAGATAAACATGATGTAAATCACTCCCAACATAGTCCCAAAGGGCTTAAAAAATTTCATAAGGGAAGCCATTAATCCCAGGAGCCTTGTCATTGACCATAGAGGAAATAGCTTCCTTGAGATCAATCACAAAAATTAATCTAGGCTGAAGAAAGCCTATGTGGCACAACAGCAAGGTAGTCCTGAAGGGCTTGCTGGCACACAGGCGTGGAGTCTTGAGCAGTGAAAACCTTTTCATAGTGATGCACAAAGGCTTGGAGAATTTCAGGTAGCTCAAAGAGCACCTGGTTACCATCTTTGATTGCTTTGATGCCTGGGGAAGAGTGCCGAGCACGAAAAGCAAAAAAAAACTCTTTGGAGGCACGATCACCAATTTTAAGCCAGTGAAGCCGAGCTTTGATTTGAGCGCCTCTGGCAGTATAAGCATCGACCACTTGCTTTTGCTGCCTTAAATCTGCCACAGTGACTTGATGTGACAAAGAGAAAGGACTGGCCACCAAAGCCTCCATAGTAGCATGCAAGTCGGCAAGGGTGGCCTCATAAGAGTGCTGATGAAAGATAGCCAACTGGCACCCATAAATGTGCAAAAAATGTGCAGTACGAATGATGGCATCATTCCACCAAGCAATCCAACCTATATGGCTAGGTGGCCTGCACTCCAAATTCCACACCGATGAATGTGGGCTAGGGTGGGCTTATGAAAAAGCAAGGACATGTTAAAAAAAAATTGGGTCTTACACGTGTGGGGCTGACGAGACGCCCATTCAATGCGAAATTAAATTGGGAAGTGATCAGAAAGAGTCACATCCACTAAAGACTTTACTGGCAAGGTAGAACTAGTAAAGGAAAAAAAATTTTGAGCCAAGATTATGGCACGATCAAGACGTTTAAAGACTCTATCAGAACCAGCCCTGTAGTTACACCAAGTGTGCCAGAGAGAATGAGAATGGCGGCGACCCATATTGGGATCAAAAAGCCCCAATTTATTGCGCATGTAAAACCACGCGTCCCTTTCGCCTGTAGCCCAATGAAAAGGCAAGGTGCCATCCTTGTCATACGCCATCTCCACCATATTGAAATCCTTGCAAAACAACCAAGTGGTAACTGGCAGAGAATCAACAATCCAGCGCCAAAGTCGGCAGTGCTCCACAACATCATTAGAGGCATAAACATTAATAATCCCGAAGGAGTGATTCTCAATATTGAGACGAACCCAGACCACCCGCTGGGAGGGGTCAACCCCATGGTCCACCACACATGAATGCAATCGTGGGGCCAAAAGAATGGTAGCTCCACCATGACCAACTTCATGCAAAGTGGAAAACATGGTACTGGTTGGCCAAATAGAGCGACAAGCCGAAGCAAGCAAAAAACTTGAAATTTTATCTTCCTAGAGACAAAGCACTTCAATCCCTATGTATTTCTGCAGAGTATTCCTAACATAATACTTTCTGGAGAGGTCAGTTAGACCTCGGACATTCCATGAGATAAAATTCATGGATGAAAATATTACATACTTGTAGAATCCAGGTCCTCTTCAACCAAGGAGGAGAAGCTATTCTTCAAAAAATCTTGTGGAATGGAACCAAACTAAATAGGAGGAGAAAACCTTCATTTTTTGGGCACATATTCTCCTTCTTCTAGTGGAGGAGACGGGCTGTGAGACCGCCATTGAGCTCCCGATGCGGAAGAAAAAGCCAGTTGAGCACACAAAATAGTCGCAGGCTGAGGCATGGCCTTTGACCTGGGCTATACAACAATAGAAGTGGCTCTTGAGGGAGCAACTGTCCCCTTCTTTGAAGGGTTTGAAACCATTTTGGTTGTTTCAGGGGCCTTGGGAGCTGACCCAGAACTAGATGACTTATTTTTCCGATTTGAAACCGTAGTCCACTTTGTTCTAGCATTAGCAGCAGGCTCTACTTGACAAGGCTTTTCAACATCCCGTGACTGTGAAGATGTACAAGGAACTGTCAAAGGGCAGTCCTTGATCTTGTGGTCAGCTGACTGGCATCGATAGCACGTGTTGGGAAAATTAAAATATGTGACTTTCTAGGTGTGTCTAATATCACCAATTTGGAGGTCTACAGACTCTTTCAAATCCTTGGATAAATCAACTTCCACACAAACCCTCTTTTGTGGACGGGCTTGGAAGAACCTATCAGGTTCGATACAAACAACCCTCCCCAAAGAGGAAGCAATATGGTTCAGGAAGGGCACGCATGGCAAAGGTAACCCGGGAAACTCAATCCAGACCGGGACACGCATTTTGGTGTCGTCTGAGATGGCAAAATCTCGAGTCCATGCCTAGAAAACCAACAAGGAGGACCTAACATACCAGGGACCATGACCCAAAATAGCTTGGACATGACTAACTTCCGCAAAGCAGAACAGAAAAAAAACCTTTGGTAAGATTTTGGACCATATCGAGGCTGACCCCATGAGGGACCCAGGCCTTGCTGACCCAATCTTTCAACACACTTTCGGGGGGAGTCCTCCCAACAAAATAATCCACAAGGGTGTGTTGTTCGAGCCATTGGCATGCAAAATCAAAATCAGGTAAAGGTAGAACTACATTAGCAGGGGTATCAAAATGCTTACCTCGTGAAGGAATTTCAGAACAAATTTTCGAGGGCGTTTGTTCGGTGGGGGAGCCATTAAACTACGCCGACGAACCGCTAACACCAGCATGAATTGTTGGGTTAGTACCGGTTGAAGGCATAATAAACCCCTAAAACCGTAGTAAATGCGGCCGTACTCAATGAAGGAAAAAATTTCCTGCATAGGAAGCGCAGTATGATGCAGGAGGGGCCAAGGATGACCTCAGAAAACACAAAACCCTAGCAGAGCTCATTCACCGCCTTACAAACAAATTTAGGAATTAAATTAAATAATTAAAACAATTAATTAATTTAAGAAGTGAGAATTAATTAAATAATAAATTATTTAATCTTGGAGATAAGAACTAGATAAGGAATTTGTATGAGTATTTAAATATTAACTAGATTTAATTATTATTTATATGTGTAAGATTGAATTAATTAGAAGAAGATAATGTTGAGAATTAAATTAAATAATTAAAACAATTACTTTATCTAAGAAGTGAGAATTAAATAAATAATAAATTATTTAATTAATCTTGGAAATAGAAGAATAATTAGTAAATTAATTTAAACTACCTTAATTATTTCATTAATATAGAGGAATAGATAATATGATTTTAATCAGATAATATGAAATTATTCAATTATTAGGATGAAGTGAAAATGATCATTAATTTAATCATTTAGTCATAATTAGGTGTCTACAACACATATTCCCATGTACCCTTCAATTAGACTCTACATATAGCCATATATTTGTCCCCCATATAACCATGATCATTTGCTTACCTAGATGTGATTTCCATGATCACATGGTTGATCATGCAAGCTTTAACCTTTATATTTTCAAAAGTTTATTCAAATTTTATTGATTCCTAGCTATTATAAGCTAAAAAAATACACATTTGTGTGACTTGAGACTACTTGCGTGTATTTAAAGGCATTTATTTGCATCCATCATTGATCTCTCACATCACGTCTCATCCTAGAAGCATTCAAGGAGCAATTGATAATGAAGCACTTCAACTTGGTACAAATATCATTCTAGAGTGCTTGCATGTTGCCTTCAATCTTTTACACACATTTTGAAAGTTGACCTATGTGAATATATCCCCTTGTGGTAGAATGACAATCCTTCCAAGCTATTTTTAAATATTACCAATATCTAGATATCAAAAAGATCATAGTAGACAAATATCTCTCACAAGACACAAAGCAAATGTACACACCAAGCATGATCAAATTTATAAATAGAGAATTACTTTATGAATGCAAAATAGACTCAATCTTGTAAACACAACTTATGACAAATCATAGATTTAGCATGGAGTTCGAGACATTTCACTAATAGAAAAGTAGCTTTCACTAATTCAACAATAATTAAATTTATAATCATCATTAAACAACATTCATTCTTCAATCGTAAAACTAAATACCCTTTATCTATCACATTTACTTTTATAATTGAACATTTAATTTCAAAATATACATATAACTTTTTTGTGTTTCACAACTTCTCAAGTGTCTAGCAAGTAATATCCAAAGGTAATTATGGAAAGTGAAATAAAATAATATTTATTAAGAAAATCTAACTACATGATAGAGGAGGTCGTTGTGACATTGATAGACATTGAGTGCAAGCCACCGACAACTTGTTGAGAAGAGGACCAAATATTTGTATATAAATATTTTAAATCACACTACACGTCTCCTTAGAAATTCCTTAGTAATTTTAAATACATAATCTGTTAAAAAGCATTTGATCTCGTGGCTAGATGTTGAGAGCTAATATTAATTTCGTATTCCAACAACTAAATTAATAAAATTAATATTTGTCGGGTGTTAAGGCAAATCACCAAATCCCAACTAAATCGAAACTTTATTGACTAGGGGAACATTGCTTACGTGGCATCTTCCACTTGCCTAACTTTATAGAGTGGGTAGGTGAAAGAGGCCAAATTCGAGCCACACATGATGTCACACGTGGCCACCAAGGACTAACTGACAACTGTAAATTCCAAACCACTAAACTTCAAATTTGTTTACCAACATATAAAAAAATAAAACTACAATTTTTAATTGTCCTTAACTTTTAGATGGATAAGGTTTGTAAAGTGCCTACTATTTGACCTTAGAAAAAGATTAAATATGTGTGCACAAATAGAAGTGTATTGCTTAAAATTATTTTCAAAAGACTTGTAAAGTTGAGAAATGTTTATTTATTTGTATTAATTCTTTTTTATATTTTCAGATATTTCAAAATTTTCAAACAAATTTTGGTTTGGTCCATGAATCTAAGCTAGTTGGAGTAGGATTTATTATTTTGTAAAGTCTTTTGGGTTAGAGTCTTTTTTCTATTGTAAGGTTATTTTAAGTCATTGATATAAAATGTACATGAGATTTATTCAGATGTGACATGTTTTCAATGTAGAGATTATCTTTATAATATAGAAAGATAGAAATTTTGCATTACTTTTAGGATCTTTTGTGGGCTTTTTTTGTTATCCTCTAATATTATATCATAGATACAAGCTAGGTTAATAAAGTGGCTCTAGAATTTTATCACTTGTAGACACTAATAAAAAAACTTAACCAATATCCTTTGAATTGTTGTTTGTGTGTAACCTTCTCCTACTAGTCAAGATGCTTCTCCTTCACATGAGCATGATCATTGTTGTAGCCACAACTCTAGACATGGCCCTCATGGTTCATAGGTTTTCCTCATCACCGATTTCATAATTGGCCTCTCCCACCATGTGGCTAGTCTTATGCTTCCAACACGATTGTGGATAGTTTGGTTGGCTTGAGAGTGAGAATTTTCCACTTCTTACACCTTGCTACTTCTCTTGTTTGTAAATATCCTATTCAATAAGAAGAAAAATAGAAAAATATGATATCATTATAGGTTGGGAGCTCATTTCAAATGGTCAAGATCTCTTGGATGATTAGTGCCCATCCACTAATAAAGATATCTCTCCTCGTACTCATATCTAGCCCTAGTAGCTTAGTGGTGTGAATGTTCTTTTTGTGATATTATTACTTCTTGGTTCCAACCTTGACTTTTGGGGTGTGATGTCATTCTACTTGTGTTTGATGTGAATATGTTTGGCCAGTGAACAAGATATATATGAATCTCTCCTACATTTTAGGCTTTGCAAACCCTAGGTGGGTGGACATAATAACAACCTTATATATCTATAGAATAATAGGTTTATCATATTAAAAAAATAGATATACATGTGATTCATGCAAATATCTAGCAAGGGTTTGAAAATGATTTTGAAATATTAATTTCCTTGTACCTTTAATGTGTATTCATGAACATATCAAAAACAACTAAAGTAATATACAACATTGAATTATGATTCTTTTATATTTGTGTGAATGGGTAGGGATACTAGAGAAGATCAATGCCTACTCTTTGGGATAATATACTCTAAAGCCTATTCCAATATGTATTATACCAACACTCAGTATTTGGGGTTTAATAACATCATATTATTTTCTTACAATAATATAAACCTCATTATTGACTTATTGAATGAGATTCTAATTATTAATCCTCCCCAATCACCACATACCCTAATTATTGTTTGAAAATATTGACCACACTCCCTAAAGATGAACTAATAAAACCCTTAGATTTCTTGGGAGTAATCATATATGCCCATACTTCAAGCCTAAGTTTAGAATCTCATGCTTTCTTATTTTAAATAAGCATTCTTTTAATAACCTTCATCAATTTTTAATTGTTTGATCTAGCTTGTCCATTCCCCTATGGATGACATGGAGATGAATGAGAAGTCAATAAACTTAAAGCACATTGCATTATCTTCTATAATTTAATTGGGAACACAAAATATAATCACAATATAATCCATTATAAAATCAATTACCATATTACTGGTAGCCTATAATGCTAATAGCCTCAACCCACTAAATAAATTAATCTATTTCTACTAGAATCTATTTATATCCTACACTATATTTCTTAGTTAACTCCTCAATAAAATGTATTCCCTATTGCAGAAATGGAGCCTCTACCATCATAAATCTTAAAATAAATCCATCTGATCCATTTAATGTATGCAAGAACCTCTGGCATGCATCACATATCTAACCAATTTGTGTACATCAAAAAATAGACCTGGCCACCAATATCCAACTCCGAGAATTCTATGAGTTGTATTTTCTACAAAATGACCACCAAATATACCATTATACATCTCTAAGGACACTTTGTGATTTTCCTATTATTTTATGCATCTCAAGAGTACTCCATCATTAATCCTCCACATTAGTTTCCCATAAACTATTACATATCTTAAAGCATGTAATTTTAGTGTCTTTTTCTAGTTTTCATTCATCTTAGCAGGATAATCCATATAAATAAGTAATAAAAAATATCTTTATACCAATAATTTTTTTTCTAGATTATACCTTTTTCACCCACCTCTACCTCCACTTGATTTATTTCTACAACTTCTAGTTTTGATGCTTCCATTTACTTTGTCAATCCCTGTCCTTTTATCAAATCTATGGTCTGCACTTCAGTGTTAAATTCCTATATTTTGTATCCATCTACACCTTTTTCCTATTGATTTATACTATATAAAAATATCCTTAATAATTATGTGTGGTATGTAAATAATTATTTTATCACCCATCAAGTATGGTCTAAAATTATTCACAGTCTTCACTAGAGCATAAGCCTATCTCTCTATAATATCACATTTTAATTCAACATGTTGAAGAAACTTGCTAAAAAATTAAATAGGTTTATTGTATCCATCATGATCATTTTACAATAATCCAACTACAATTGTATGATATGAAGATTCAAAATAAAATAACTGAAAAGGTTTGAAAAAATCAAGTGAAGCTAGCACTAAAGCCTTCTTGATCATGTTACCTTGATTTCTTGAGAGGATTGTGTTGCCTCACCTTCCCATTTTATGCTTTGAACTTTCTTCAACATATTGGATATATCTTTTATTTTTTTAAGAAAATTAGAAATAAATTTTCTTACAAAACAATCTTCCATACCTTTGATTATTTTTGGCTAAGAAATTTTGTCATTTAAAAAAATTCTTTCTACATTGATCATAATCTTGTCCTTTGATACTAAATGCCCAAGTAATTTCCTTTCTATAATCCCAATTATGCACTTCTTAGTATTTGGGAATATACCATACTCTAAACATCTCTTAAAAATATTCTCCAAGCTCATTTTATTTCTTTGAATAAGTTGTTAAATAATCATGGTATACAATTAGAATATAATTTATTAAATTTACAAAGGTCGTATCTATTGTTCTTGTATTTTCAAGTCCAAATGGAATTATAAAATACACATATGTACCCTGAAGAGTCATAAAAATTATCTTATATTGCTCTGGATCCTTGAATTTGACTTGATTGTACCTACTAAAAACATCCATTGATAAAAAATCATGTTTAGTTTTCTTTTACAACAAGGACTCCAATTTTGCCAATGGGTAGATTTCTTTTAGAGAAGAGATATTTAAGTTCCTAAAGTCTTCACATAACTTTATATCTCCATTTTTATTTATAATAGGAAGTAAATTTAACACCCAAGTAGAATGTTTAATGGGCTTGATTATTCCTCCTCTAAACTTGGCCAACTCTTGTTGTATATTAGAAGCTAATGTAGGAATTATGGGTCTTTGCATCTACTTGAATGGTTTGGCATCAATTTTGAAGGATATTTTGTGCTGAAATAAGTCTTATGTACATTCTTTCAAATCATCATAGGACCATGCAAATATCATACTGTACTTTCTCAATAGTGTAATCAATAGTGTTCTAGTTTTGGAATTCATTCTTTTCCCTTATAATTTAGGGGATGAATGTGTGCCTATATTAATCTCTTCTAAATAATATTATTAAATAGTAGAAGGCTTAAATTGACTTCTATATTCTCCATCAAATATTATTTATAAATTTACTAAGACTTTGGGAATGGTATTAGTCTTCAACAAAGTTATTTCATTACAAAATATAGTTTCTTTTCCATCCACACTCTCTACTAAATGCAAGAAATCAATCTATTAACTATCATATTCATCATATCAATTCAATTTTTTTTAAAAGTCATGATCATGATTGAATACTTTTCAATGATGGAGATTTTCTAGAACTAAAGGTCTCATCAATAACTTGGCCATTGGTATGCCTATCGAGGAGAAATATTCTAAGCTAATGAATACAGTGACTAAGAAATTGACAACTACATTCTTTCCCCTTTCTACAAGTGATCAATGCATAATGCATTGAATAATTCTATACTATATAAAACAACATTATTATATATTTTTATTTTATTATTTGAATCATTTTTTCATTTATTTTATGAAATAATTATTAGAAGATTAATCTTTACTTGGTAAAGGTTATTCTTTAAATGTAATATTTTATTAACTTGTAGGAATATTCCAAAGGAATCCCTACAAGTCTTTTGTCTTTTTTGTCATCTCACACATGTGTGAGAATGACTTATTTTTTAATTCCTTTATTAAGGAATATTTGTAACCACCTCCTTAAGAGGTGACACACATAGATGAATGGTGGCATCCATTGAGTTGGAAGTTACATTCTAACTCTTTCTTCTCACCTCTACTTATTGAGGTGCCTCTCCTCTCATTCTTCAAGACTCAAGCAAGCAAGCCTAAGGCTGAAACTCTCTCTCTCTCTCTTTGTATTATTCTTTAGGCATTTTGCCTCCATTCATAATATTGGGGTTTTTTCTTGTTTTTTCCCCTAAACAAATTCTTGTGTCTCTCTTGCTTTGGTGGTGCTTCGTTTGGCTACTTCAATTTATTTGGTAATCTCTTTCCTTTAAACAATTTCTCATTCATTAGTACTTTCCATTGCTCTTTTATATTTTCTTTCAATAATTAATTTAGAATCAACTTTCACCTTAAGATTCTTTATCTTCTACTTAAAATTTATTTTTAGACCTAATTGTAGAGCTTCATATTCTACTACAATTAATTTTATATTCAAATCCAAATTTGAAATAAAGCATGTACATTCCTCTTTATGAGGAGATATCAATAAAATTCTAGTCCTTGTGCCATCCTTGGAACAAGCACCATCAAAATACATATTATATATCTCATTTGTACTTTGATCTTGACTTTCTAGATTTTCCATCATTCTCTTCTTCTAGATTATCAATCTCACCTCTAAAAGTATCCCGATATGTATCAACATACAACACATGTTCCTTAAAATCAAGAACATATTCAATCATATTTTGACACTTATTTATCTCTATCATGTCTCACATTTCTCCCATTCATTGAAATCATGACATAATAGGAGTCCATCTAAAATTTCTACCTATGGTAGCATACAACTTTCTTGACAAAATCATACCATATTATAGTGGAATATCAAGTACTATTATACTAATTATATACTCCTCTATATGTGTAGCTAATTTTAAGTTCACATATTTATTATGCCTATCACTATAACCTATCTATAATCCATAGCAAGGAATTTAGCAAATGACTTGACAACTTGCATATTCATTTGTTTCATGAATTGGAGAGGCTTGATGTAAGTAGATGCACCAAAATCAATCTTACAATTACTCACTAACTTATCATTTATCTATGAGGTTACCTAAAAGAGAAAAACTTAAGATGGGATTTTACTCAATGTTAACCCCAAATACACTTCAAGTGAGCTCAACATTATCTATCTTTCTTTTCAATCCCATGATTTGGTCTTCCACCTTTTTTTTTGTGTTGCATTAATTATTCATATTTAGTTGATCTGAAGGAACATAAAATATGAGAGTTGAGGCTTTGTTTCTATGCTCATTTGTTCTCATCATTTCCATCAAAGGAACCTAAAATTATATTTGATTCAAAATTTGAGTCATATCTACTAGAATATATTTAGGTAAAGGAACATATATTAGTACATTAAATTTTGATAAAAGAGGAGTATAATAAAAAAAATACAATGTTTACAATGTTCCCTTCCAAATACTACATTTAGAATGGTTTGAACCTTCTTGCTTCTTCGTTGATCTTGTTTACTTGCATTCTTGACCAACTTCCCATCACTTTTTCTTTCATTTAAATTTTATTTTTATAGCAAGCTAGATCTTAGGCTCTAACTACTTCTCTTTGATGAAAACAAAACTAATTTTTCTAACACAATATTTTCATTTGGATAAGCCTTACTTCTCAAATTATAGTGGCTTTTGGCTTTAATAAAGGCTAATGTAGTTATCCTTTTAATTTCCTCTTCAAAAGGCTTTCTCAATTGAAGTTCATTCATATTTGAATTGACAATATATACATGAGAATTTTCTTTTCCACGGTCTAATTTAAAACGTTCTTATATTAAGAATTTAGACTATACCTCTTATCTTCAATATCTATTTAAAATCCATAGTCATTCTAGGAAGATTAATCATCACTATTGCAATACCTTCTTTAAAATAACATATTTACTTCTTGATGATCTTGATTTTGTAATATTTCATAACTAGTGGCCTCATATCCCTCAATTTTTATTTTTATTTTTCATAAATTCTAAATCTGTAAAGCATTGATATGGAGAATGAGGTATCTAATAAGAAAGGAACAAGGTATCTAATAGTTTCATTAATACATCCTCATCTTTGATGTCATAGTCATCAATTAAATTATTAAATGAATTCAAGTGATCCTCTCTTGAAACTAAATTATTTCCCTAAAACTTAGGAAGTTTTTCTTTGACTTTACTTAGGACGTCATTTGGATAACCATATTTTCATGTGAAATTCAATTGTCTATACCTATCCAAATTCAAAGGATGTCTTTCAAGAACATAAATTCTATTATTTATTGCACCTCTATGAGGTCTTCTTCTATCAATAGGAATTTTTTTCCTTCCTCTATTTTCTAAATTAAAATTTATCGAATTTTCAACTCTAACTCTAAGATCTTCTAGATCTTTCTTAGCTTCAAGCCTAGCCATTTATTCTCTCAAATGATTCATTCTTTGACCAAGATATTCACCTCAATTTTTGTGATCTAATTTTATTTTATGCTATTGGTGTTCATATTATTGATCTTTATTCTCTTGATAAATTATCTTTATACCCATAGGGATTTCTCATGGAGTTTCCATTCCATAATTTAGTGCACATTTCATCTTGTATTCATTATTTCCATGAATTCTTCATTTAGACAAGCTTCTACATCCCTTTCTCATTTGGTATTCATGATTTCACCTATCATTCTTTGTTATTCTAGACCAATCCACTCATCACTATCTCTCTATTTTGGGTCTTCAAAAGTGGGTATATCACCATTAATCCTAGCTCGTTCATATATTATTGGTTATTTGTAACATTATTTTATTCAAATCAATAAATGAAGCAAAGTACTTATTATAATTTTTTTCTTTCCATTGAGGTTGGACCCTCTTGTTCACCTCACTAGCTAGCTTCTTGATAGGATTATACTTGAACAATGACCTACTTCCATCCATATTGATTCTTCACAAATTATTACTAGGATTATATTGTTTCTTCCTCTAGAGAGAAAAATAATTTCTTCATTTTGAGCTAGTTTGACTAGCAAAGTCTAATGATTTCACAAATCACCAATAAATATTTAGATCTTGCGACTCTTCCCAAATAGATAAACACTTTCTAAAAATAACAAGTTACTATTATTAGACATAAATTTTTTTTGACTTTACTAGATTAGTTCAAGAGGAATTTTATGCAAAAATGACATCTTAAATGCTTGAGAATATTGGTATTGGCCAACTTTGACACATATCTATAAACTTTTAGCGATTGACACCAAAGGGGATACAAAATGGGATTATACTTTCAAATATTGGGTTAAAAAGTTAACCACGACATAAAATAGAAAACTAGACATAGGCTCCAACATGTGGGTATCATAATTATATCATCTCACCATAGTGATTTATTCAAAATAATATTAAATCTTAGAGAAAAAAATTATATACTAGTTTCAAGATTGCTAATGTGGGTCTTGACCAAGTTAAGGGACACAAGTGTGACATTGATCTAGCTCAAGGTCATAGATGTGGTCTTCAACCCTTTTTTTCAAATTTCAAATTAATTATTGGCCCATATTGGGGGCCAATTCCAAAGTTATTTTTTATTTCCAACTCTCACACTAAAATGATCAAATTTTGCACCTAGGAGATGTATAAAAGGGCCTTAATTATAGGTATTTAAATGATCCTTAGATCTTATAACTCCCCCATCCTCACTATTATAAAGGGTAATTGAATACTTACTACTTATTATTGCATCAATTGTCTTAATTGCATTAGCCCTTACAACAACAAATGATATAACCCTAGTTATTATAATTTTTCACCCTAACACGCATTGGATTGTACCACATTACATCAAGTCTCAATATTTTGCATTCTTGTACCACATTATTGTTAGTCATTTATGCATCTATTGCATATTTTTTTATCTTCCAAATTTTATCAAAATTGTTGAATCAATCAATAGGGATTGAGTAAGGTGGAAGGAGGGAAATTAGTCATTTTCCCATTTCTAGAATAGCTAGTTCTAATGATGTTATTCAACAACACCAACTCTTCAATTTGTAGGTGAAAATATAGGTGAATGTGTATTATAAGTATCCAAGTTCTAAAGACCTAGGTTTAGGGCCACATAAGAAGTTTGTGCTCATATTGTGGGTCACACAAATGTTTGGATCAAGGACACAAATGTAAGATTGATACAGGCCCACACACAATTCCAAATTTCACAAAGCATACTTGATTGAGTTCATTCATGCCACATATAGTTTTAAGTTTTGGGTAACAATCTTTTGCAACATATTCTTTTCATGTTCCTCTTCTCTCAGTTTAAGGTGCACTTTTGTTATTTGATTTATGTTTCATATTTGATTAATTACATGTTTATGAACTTAGATAAATTATTTATCTATCTGAGTTTTAATTTAAAATTATTTATTGTTGTTAGGGCATAGGGGCTAGGTATTTTTGTACAAATTGAAAATCCTAAGTCTAGTCCAATTATTTAATCTTCACAATATTATAAATAATTTATCCATAGGGAAAAGGGTGGCCAATTTGGATGAAATATTAAGATTCTTTAGTTAATTATTTTACATGTGTCATTAGTTTTATGATAGTTGTATGGAGTCACTAAATAGGGGGTTTTTAAGTGAACTATAACTACCATCTTTAACTAGTTAGTAATAGTGCATGAAAGATATATTATTACACTTACATGGATTGCTTGAGAGTTTCTTTGACCCATAAGGGTCTTGGGTGTCAAATAGTTAAAATTGGAGAGCTACAATCCAATTGTGGGTTGAATGTGAACCACTTGGACTTGGCTTTGAGACAATAGTTTTGGAAATAATTCTTAATTTTCTTGGGTCTCCTTGCCCTTGATATTTAGTGCTTGGGATGGTGATTGTATGAATGCCATATTTTTTTGCAAGGTTATGCTGCTAAAATTTATTTTGATTTAAAGTGTAGAACTTAGTGTGTGATATGATCAGGACATTTTTAAGTGTCTACACCTTGCAATATTCTTTTTCATTTCAAGGATAAATATGGCAAGCACATTTAGAGTGGGGGTTGAGAAGTTAAATAAAACCAACATTGATACTTTGAAGCTTAAGATGGAGGATCTGATTATTAGTAGAGATCCATAGGTAATAATTTTTAGATAGAAACCATTTAACATAAAAGGTGAAGAATATGTAGTTATTGATAGACAGGAAAAGAACCTTATTAGGATTATTTTCAATGTTTCAAGAGAAACCACCACTCCAACCCTCTATAAAACTTGGGAAACATGCATCAGACTAGATTTTTGATAAACAATATTTTTTTTTGGAAGAAGATTTACTCCTTAAGGATGGGTGTGTTGAGAACCTAGTAAATGACACAATGAAAATATTAACCCTTAACAATCAAATACCATTTAAAATGCATGTGATAGACCATCAAATAGAAATAGTTATTAGCTATAAAAATATGAAAATAAAAAGAACAACAATATATGTGGGGAGAACCCTTTCAAGTAGAAAATCCCACCACCAAAGAGACCATAAATTTCTATTAATCTAAAAAACATGATTATATCAACACATCAAATTATCCCTTTAGTATGACAACATTTTGATAGAATAACCTTATTTTAACCTATATAATCAATTATAAAACCTATATCCATGCCTCTAATAAATCAAAAAAATCATTTAAATGGTTTCCAAAATAAAGGGTCAAAACCATGATCTCATACAAGGCACCTAAATTCCCACATAAAAATCCAATACCTAAAATACATGGGTCAAAGTCCATGCATGTGATTGTTGAATTCTTGTCTATCTTTCATCCTCCAAGGACCTTATGCAAACCTTCCCATTCGATTTAAATTGTTCAATTAATCTGTCTTCAATAATCATGATTATACAAATTGTGAGATAAATGATGATAATTTTTGGACATAGCCTCTAGTAATACATAGAGAGATCTTGCTTCATCTGATGTTATACCTCAAGTGATTATATTATTTATATATATTATGGTAGTTATCCTCTTAAATTGTTAGTTCACTTACATTTGTTGATTCTCTTATATGCACTTAGATCTTGCTTCATCATTCCTTGAAGAGATTAGTGTTGTGCATTTGATGGATACACATATTTCATCTTCACTTAAATTTATGATGTTTCAATGTGCCTCTACATGGTATAGCTTATATATATTCATATTCATTTCTTGTGTAATCCATAATAGTCCTCTATTTTTGGCTCATGGTCTATTGATAATATCTTTAATGTGGACCTTAATCTAATAGTTATTTATTTTTATCATGATGTAGTTTATACCTCTTTTCTTTATGATGATTTTATTTGTGACAAGTATACTTTAAGAACATTAATGATACAATCATTTAATGAAAATAAAGATACAATGTTACATGTTAAATCATTTTTATCTTCATATTATGAACATATACATGTGTGTAAGCTTAAAAATTGCCTACTTTGTGAACCCCACTTAATGTCTTTTACACTAACTTTAGTGCCCATTCCATTAATGTAGTTAGGATTCATTTACCTCATTTTTGAACTTATTCCTACCACTAGAATGATTTGCAAGAATTTAAAGCTTTTTTCTCACAGCCTTTATCTTAAAAATTTCAAACCTTTGACACTAGTTTTCTCAAAATCTAGACTCTTGGATGCTAGTGCCTAGCTTAAAATTTCTGAATTTTAATTTGTATACACTCCTAAAACCCTAAATCTAAGGTTTCCCTAATAAGTTTTCCTAACAATTAGTTGACCTAGACATACTATAAAGGTATCATCACTCTTGTTTTGAAGGGTTCCACATAATCCTAAGTTCTCTCCATTCGCTCTATTATTGTAAGATTATTGATGCTTCATTGTTGAAAATTACTTGCAGGTATATATCCTTCCTATATTCCACTACTTTACCATTGGTGACTTCCTCTAGATCCTCTATCTCCATAGCTAAATCCCTCCCATCACCCTCCTTTCCTCATTATCCATCTACTATTGCTTCAAAATATCTCTCTCATAGCTTCCCAAACCCCTAATCCCTAACATACTTATTCTCTATTGTTCCCCTTTGTAGTTCAAACCTCTAAATCCCAAATTTTTCTTCTCTTGATCATCCCAATGACCACCACCTCCCTTAATTCTTTTATTGCACTTCACACAAAACTTGGGGTCCAATTTTCTCCTTAAGGTTAGATGGTTTATAAAACTATTCACCACATTGAAAAACCTAGATATATATTTTGAAATTTAAGCTAATAAATTTAGCTTAATCTACATTTCTAATTTACAAAAAAATAAATCATAAAAGATAGTTTTGAATACAAAATAATCTTATTTAAAATAATATTAACTCACTATATATAATAATATTAATTTAAGTAATATTTATTAGAAATATGTCTAAATAAGTTGAAATATCCATACAAATTAATTCAATTTATTTGAAATAACATTACATATTTCAAATGAATATGTAATAATAATCCAAACTACAAAAATATAGAATTATATTTTTATAGAGAAATTTTTAAAAATAAATTTAACTTATCTAAAATATAGAAAAAAGAAAAGGTTAATTTCATTTGAAGTAAAATATAAGATTAATCTATGACATTTCAATAATAAAAATATTATTCCACTCTGAATTATTAGAAATAAGTTAATTTTTTTTAAAATAAAAAAGTGAAGAATAAAACCAATTTATTTAAAATAAACCATTATTAATACTTTTAAGAATAATGGTATTCCAATTCGAGAATGCTCCTCATTTTGGGGAAGGATAAGCCATTGAATATGGAGACTATTGAAGCACTCAAGAATTTTCTTGATAAATCCTTTATTCCTGTAAATGGTAGCCGCAATTCTTGAATGTGTTCCATATTGATCTTCGACAACTGTGGAGCTTCAATAGTGGGGACAGAGGAGGAAGGGGTAATGTTCTAATCAGCTCTGCTACAGTCAGTTGGAGGTAATGGAATATCTAATGGGATAAATGATCAGTCTACAACTTGTGATTCGCTTTTTCTGACCCATTTCACTTCTTCAACAGATTCACTTGACTCTCACAGCATTGTTTGGGATGAAGTGCATTCAAAGAATCAGGTGACTGGAACGTCTGATTGTACATATATTCTTGAAAAGTATGTGAGGAAGGAGTCACCATATGACTATGTTTGGTAAGTACAGAGAACTAATTGAACTGTGGATACACCCATCTATCAGAATAGCCCAGCCCTTTGTATGGTAGCTGTCTTATCCCCTCAATTGACTGGATGGAACAATAAGTCTTTGGGCTTCCTGTATCCATGGAAGATTGAGATGGGCTAAACCAAGGTTAAACATATCAAACTTGTTTTGAGATCAATTGGGTTTTAGAGAATTCCTTTGGTTTCTACTGATTGAAGATATATATTCTTTGGCATTAGGTAAATTCACCGTCAACAATTTATCTTCAACAATTCACCATCAATAATTTATTATCATAACATATTCATCGCATATACAGTTCACCACCAGCAATTTATCGCCGTAGTATATTCATCGCGCATATTTTTTTATGTGTTCAACAAAATCTCTGTACTTTTTTTCTTAGATGCTTGTGGTCACTTAAATATTGAAAAATGTATACATGATGAATATACCACGACAATGAATTGCTGGTAGTGAATTGTATACGCGATGAATATGTCACAACGATAAATTGTTAACTAACGATGAATTATTAAGAATGAATTACTGCAAACATTTTTTCCTAAAATCATATTCCTTGTGTTTCTATTGCTTGAATTGATGTATTCTTTTGTATCCATTGCTTGAATAGATATATAATGTTCCCGATTGTGGGTCTGGCATCCTTTTATCATATTTACTTTATCACTCCCAGAAGACCTTTAAATCAAATCTGTTCAATCCCATGTAATTCTTCACCTCAAGTTGATCCTATCCAATAGAGCTAGAGATTATGTTCCAATTCTAGATGGTATTAGTTAGTGGCGCAGTGAAGAAATTATCTTGAAAGTTTTTCAAGATATCCTCACTTTAATGGTGGTTTCCATGATAGTGCAGGTGCTTAAGCTTACATGGAGGAACTAGAGTGGGCCTACAACCTACCTAGCATGGAATAGACTGATTTGATTGGTGTTATTATGACCATTGAATGGCTTAACTCATATGAGGAAGGCATTATGTTGGGGAAAATATATAAGGAGATCCAATGAAGATAATGAACTAAATTAAATCCATATATATCCATGTTCCCTGTGGGTCTCTTGTAAACTATTGTTAAATATAACATATTCATGTAAGCAAATATACTTGTTACTTGATGTTCAAACTCTTTATGCTCTGTTTTGCCCTTATCAGTGATTTGTATGTTGACTGTGCAGCTGAAATTGCTTCTTGTAACTTCTTATTGGCTTTAATCTGATTTTATGGAGAGAGAGAGAGAGGAAGAATGATTACAGTTTAAAATAAATAAATAATATGCATGTGACCTTATGCTATAGACAAAACACATATATGCATAAGGTTGTGCCTTCAAACAAGAGAAACAAGAGACAACATGAATAGTTCTTAGATATGTAAAGGGCAAACCACCTAAAGTTTAATTGGGCATGATTTATGAAAAATGGTATTTATAAAAAGAATAAAAATTAAATTATGATATTATTATTGCTTAATATTAGGATTTTGATTTTTATATTGAGTAAAATTAGTTTGATTGATATAATTTTGGATTTTCATAGAAAAGATAATATTTCTATTTATTCACAACATTTTTTAATAACAGTTAAATTAGAAAAAATCAATGATGTTATCCTATATGCTATTATTAGTTGATTGCATAGAACTTAAATCAAATTAAATATCTAATCTTGTGTAACATAGTATTGCTTGCATTAATTAAGTCCCTTTTCTTACGATCCCAAACCTAATTCTCCTATTCATTGTAATTATTTTGCTTTGACTAGAGTAAGAACCTTTCCCTACTCATCAAAATTATTCTATTATGATCATTAAGAACTTTCTCCTCAAGATAATTATCCTCCTGTGACCACTAGGAACTATGCTTATCAAAATTTATCAATTATTTTTCTTCATGTTTGTTGTGTAGTACAAATTCTTTAATTGTCAACTTATCATTTTGAATGATTGTTGTATATAAATAAATAAAATATGTACAAACTTTTTAACTTATACATTTGTGAGAGACCAAAAGGAAAATAGAAATGCAAAACACATAAACACCTCTTAACTAGTTATTAGTATATGTGAGAGCAATAAATTTTGTGTAAATGTTTCAAGATTTTATCCCAAAGTCTCTGTTTTCAATCGAAAAATCTTTGGGTGAATGTAATTCCATATAATGTTATTTGACTCACAATTAAATTATGAATGTAACCTATAATATACTTGATATGTTTTTCATGAGAATATTTTTTTTCCTAGATCTTCTAACCCTACAACATAATTTTTGGCACATTTATGTGTGTCTAACCACTATCTCTCCCACACATATACTTTCCTCTTTCCTTTGGGAACTTTGAGTCCTTTACTTGGACACTTATCTCATTATTTTGAGTTAATTAAGGAGAAAAGGGTGAATGATGATGAAATTCTAGTTAGTTTTGATGGGGTGTCCTTTTTCATCAAAAGAGTCTCATTTAATGATATGAAATTGTTAAATGTAGTATAGATGAGAAGACAATTCTCCTTGAATTATTCTTAAAGACAAATTTTTAAATTTTCAAGGAGTTTTCTATGAACAATCTAATGAGGTTATAATGGGTTCTCTACTATCTTTGGTCATTGATAATATTTTCATGGAGAATTTTAAAAAATTACTTATTTCCACCTAAAATTGAGATGGCGGAAACATTACATAGATAACACTAACCTATTTATGCAACGATGTTCAAACAAGTTGGAATAATTTTGTTCCTACTTAAAAAATAGCCTTGTTGAGACCATTAAGTTCCCTTAGGAATTTGAGCATGATAACAAAATCCTCTTCTTAGAAATCCTAATGGATCCTTGGTATGTCAAGTGCTTAGAAAAGCTACATACACTAACTAGTATATACATGTCTTCCCATCACCACCCACCCAAAAGTAGGTATCTTGAAAACTCTAGCTATGATAGACTTTTGGGTCTATGACAAAGAACTTATTGGTCTTGATTTAAGGGAGACGTACCAATTGCCGCTTGGGCTAACTTCGCGCATCCGTACAGATTGGAAAATAGGTCCGATTTTTTTTTTCTGAGCTTCTTCGTAAGCGAGTTAGGACCTTAAAAAGAAAAAAATGGCTTTTGGGTACTCCAAACGCGTCTTATCGAACCCATAAACCGAAAGGTGCTCAAAAAAGGTGTTTTTGGACCTCCGTCCACTACACTTTTATCCCTTCTTCGATACCCGTTCATTAGAAAGCCAAAATTTGTTTTAAAGAAAACCTATTTCAACTTGTGTTTGTATGTGGGCCCGCTCAATTTAACGCGTGGGTCCGCTAGGAGGTGGTCTGACCACATTATGAAGTTAACCACATGCCCCATATGCCTTTAGCTAACCACATGTAGATTTTACCTAACCACGGGTTGTTGGGCATCTTTAAGCCCTTAACTCATCATCTCTTGCAGATTTTTTCGCCATTATTTTTGGGCTTTGCCTTCTCCCATCGTCAACTCGAGCTCGTGCAACCATCGCAACTACAAGCAGCTCCCTTTGGCTGCAGGTAACATCTCCACCTCTCTTCACCTGCAATATTGTTTGTTCAACAATGGGTTCTTGTTGGCATCAACGGTGTTTGAGTCCATTTCTGTGTGTTTAAGAATCATTTGTATGTATGGTGTTAAGGGTTTGACTGTAATCATTTCTATTTACATGTGACTAGTAGGAATTTGATCCCCTGTGAATTATTCTGTCTAGATGGCATCGAGGGTTTGACTGCAATGATTTTTTTTAGATTATTCTATGAACTAATCACATGTAATGTGATTTAAACGAAACATTGAAGGATTTTTGAATGGTATAATCATGAAATTTAATGGGTATATAGTCAAATACCGGTATAATCATGAAATTTAATGGGTTTTCGATTTTTGCCCCAAATTTTTGAGGGGTTTCATGATACGGGTTAATGGGTAGATGTTTTCTATTTTAAGTACTTATAATATGCACATGAAATTAAATGGGTATACATATTTTGTCGGATTCTCTTCGAATCCCTACATTATAATCATGAAATTTAATGGCTATACAATTTTTGTCCCAATTTACCATCTGGTTTTAAGATTACAATTTGTAGACAATTATATATATATTTACAGTTTGGTCGTGTAGGGTTTCATCACATGAAGCTTCACAAACAAACTTATGTTCTAATCAAATTGTATATATATTTTTGCAGAGAATGATATATTATTTTCAGACAATGATATGTTCTTATGAGATTGTATATATATTTTTGCCGGCAATGATCTATTATTTTCAGACAATGATATGTTATTATCAGAATGTATATATATTTTTGCAGGCAATGATATATTCTTTTCAGACAATGATATGTTCTTATCAGATTGTATATATATTTTTGGAAACAATGATATATATGTGTGTGTGTGTGTGTTCATTTGATGAAACCCTACACAACATGAGGCTTGATATACATATACAATCATATATATGATTGCATATATATATATAATAATAATATACAACCATATATATCATATATATGATTATATATATATATATATATATATATATATATATGCAATCATGCCCTCTAGTGTTTCATCATATCAAGTTGTATACGATTTCATCACAAGGACCTTAACATGATCCTCTATCAATGTTTGCCATTTAATCATGCCCAAGTTTCTTGCCACATATCCCTATAACTCGGTTATTTTTAATAAACACGTTGGCATAATCAGTTTAATATGCATGTCCAAAGAACATTGAAAGGAATATAACAACTAACTTGGATTAGCTAGCCCCTCAAAACTCAAAATAAAGCAGTTACTTTGCATTTGTTCATATCCTCGTGGAAACCTAGACAGATGCTAAAAATATCATCCAACTACAAAAAGGTAAAACCAATGATGGTTCAAGCAAAGTTTTCTTTTTCAACTTAGAGGTAAAACCAACTTCTTGAAGAATAAAACAAACCTCAATCTTCGCAAGCATGACTTTAAACTGATCAAAGTCATTTAATGGAGCTATTCACTTTTGCACAATTAGTTTCCTTCCCATGAACTATTCTCCAATCGCTTCTGAACCTTGGTTAAATAATAACAATGGATAGTCACTATGTAGCTACTAACATCCATGACAACCTCCATATACTTTGCTTTAAATTTTATACCTACTTTCTCCATAGCCTCAATCAACACTTTCTTTTTTGGTATCTATGGGATGTCAATTTTGATATAAGTTAAATAGAGCCTCTTGAAGTCAATTTTGATATCAGTTAAAGAGAGCCTTTTGGTATCTTAGGGATGTCAATTTTGATATATATATGAGATTATATATGTATAATCTAATATACATTATATATCAGATTATATATATGTATGATTATATACATGTATAATCTTATATGGATAATAGAGGTGAAAATGATGAAGAAAACTACGGGAGATGATGAGTTTAGGGCTTAAAGATGTCCAACAACCTACGGCTAGGTAAACTCATACGCTTGGTTGGATGAAGGCATATGGGGCACGTGGTTAACTTCATAATGTGGTCAGGTTGAGATTAAATCGACCACCTCCTAGCAGACCCACGTGTTAAATTGAGCGGGCCCACATACAAACACAAGTTGAAATAGGTTTATTAATAATTAGAAATAGGATTTTTTCATTCAAGGCACCATTGAAATTAGATATATATGGCCACTATAGTATGAAATGACCGATTTTTTCGTAAGAAAATTAAAATTTGAAAGTCAATCACCACAATTCAATGCATTCAATATACACATTCCAATAATTTTATAAGGGAATTTCCAATGTAATTTTCATTATGAATTCTCCTATGCTTTCACTGCATATCATCTACAAAATTCAGCTTGGTACATATAATAAAACAAAAAACATATTGTAATTCATATATATGATTGAATTTATGCAAGCCACCTATTTTGTCAATTAAACCAAATATAAAATTGATTTCCTAAAAGCCACGATAGAACTCAGGCATAAATGGTCACTACAAAATGAAATGACTTATTGTTTCCCATGAAGATTCAATTTGCACGTTCAAATGATTTTATAAGATGGAATTTCCAGGGTCATTCCCTGAATATCCTCTACAAAATTCAGAGCTTACTAAGGAAACCTATGCACATTCCTCTTAAAAGGGAGCTTATTCATGTTGGTACACCCAAAATAACTAAATTCATGTTTTTATTTATCAGTATACTGAATTTACATTTACGTTGTTTGTTTCATTATTCAATACTCTTTTATATTTATGTACTCAATGTTTACATTATTTTCAGGCATACAAATTGTTTAGTTTTCAATTAGTTGTTCAAATGAGCATTATCCATTATTTAATCATATCACAACATACAATGATATGGGTTAATCTGTTTTCTTCCACTTATTTTATGTGTTTCAGTAATCAAATTACATATATGTATATACATATACATGTACATGTATATGTATATGTATATGTATATACATATGTATGTATGAATGTATATACTAAGGATCAAAAGATTGTGGATTATAATGCTCCAATCAAAACTCTTATTGTTGTGCATGAAATATTGTAAGGATGATTTGATGTGGGAATGTTACGAGTACGAGTACTAACCCCGTTTATTACAATTATTTTGCAAGCAAGCGGGAGCATCGAGAGGTGAACCAAGTATGTGGATTATCAAGATACCAATGAAGTTGTGTTTGTTAACACAATAAACTTTATAGGGACATTTTTCTCTGAATGCTTTATGATACGTTTATATTTTTTGTTATATTGTGTTCATAAATATTTTGTTCTTACAAATGCTTATTTGATTGGAGGAATATATTTAACTACATTGGTCTCTTAATGTCAAGCATGCAAGGACTTGCCTGCAATCAATATAAGACATTAAGCGTTAATGACAGGTAAAGTTTTGAATTTACTTTGGAAATGACCTAGTAATACAGAAAAATACGTGATTTTATATATATGGCTGAAAGTTGGATTAATTGAGTAATAGTATAGAATAATTATGAGATTAGTTAGTATTAGATTAATTATATATATGTATGTATATACATATATAAATTGATAGGTATATATGTACATATATATATATATTGTTATGCATATATGTATGTACATATATAGCTATACATATATGTGTCTATGTATATATATATACATAATCTAATAATTAATATGTAGTTTTGTTAAATTTTGATAGTGATAATTAATAAGTATATCATTGTCTACAAATACAATGATTACAATTTGCAGACAATGATATATTCTTATCAGATTGTATATATATATCCATACAATCTGATAAGAATATATCATTGTCTAGAAATATATACATACAATTTGATAAGAACATATCCATGTCTACAAATACAATGATTACTACTTGCAGACAATGATATATTCTTATCAGATTGTATGCATATATATATGCATACAATCTTATAAGAATATTTCATTGTTTGCAAATACATATATACAATATGATAAGAACACATCATTGTGTGCAAAGAATATATCATTTTCTATTGGGAGGTGGCCACTTTAATCTCAACCCAACCACATTACCTTGTTAACCACGTGCCCCATATGTCTTCATCAAACCACCCGTATAGGTTTACCTAATCGTAGTTTGTCGGGCATCTTTAAGCCCTAAACTCATCATCTCCCACAAATTTCTTGTCAGATTACTATTTGCACACAATGATATATTCTTATCAGATTGTATATATATATATATATATATACAATCTGATAATAATATATCACTATCTGCAAATATATACATGCAATCTGATAATAACATATCACTGTCTGTAAAGAATATATCATTATCTACAAATTGTGTTTGCAATCAAAGTTTTCTGATTTTTTTTTAATTGACAAACACTGAAACATAGTGTAATTGGTGATACCACATAAAATACAAGGTTGAAACCCTCATCAAACATATAAGAGATACAAATTTGAGGTTCCAATAAATAAAAACAACAACATTAGGACATTTAATAATCATATCATAGTTATATTTTTAATCAAACTGCAATAATTGATTGGGTGGTGCGACATAAAAACATGGCTGAAACATACATGAAACATATCAAAATATTATTGAAAGCTTGTATTCAAATTATTCTCACCTTAAACATATGTGAGGTTCCAAACATAATAACAAAAACATTATCACATCTTATAATCATATCATAGTTATAACTTGAAGCAGATAAACAGATCTAATATGCAAAGCAAATCACCAAAATATACTGCTACATCAATCGAAAAACAAAATTCAATACGAACATAATCAGTTCTCCATATTCCTAGGAAGAGGAGGTGGTGTGAGATATCCAACAATAGCTGAGTTTTCTCCACTTATAGGATGTGATACTTGGTTAATAGAGGTTTGAAGGCATGTTGCTATTTGAGAAAGCAATGTCTGGCTTGCATCTACAGTCAGTCCCATTTGTTGTGAGCCACTCCCAAATTGCATATTGTTGATAGTTGTAAAGTCTGGTGCCAATATATTCATCATATCAAGCAGGATAATATGTTGTGGGTGTATAGGATTCCCCACTATAGACTTACGTTTTATCCTCTCTACTTGTTTAGCTATCTTTTCAACTACCTTTTGTAGACGTTCAACCTTCACCTGCTCTTGTCTAATTGCTTTCTCCTGCATTCTAATTAGCTTCTCCTCATCTTCTCTCACTTTCCTTGCTTGCTTCTCAGCCCTCATTACTTCCTTTTGAATTGCTTTTGCTTCATGTTCTGTCTTTATCTGCAACATCTGCTCCTTCTTATGTTGTTGCAACTCCTCTTTTATTTTCTTCTCTACCTCTTGCTCATTGTACATTTTGATGATGGCATTGGATGTTAGTACTTGGGACTGCCTACTAAGGCGAAGCACTCCCGAACGACCTCCCTGTGATGTTCCTTGCACCCTATGCACTGGAAGTTTCAAGAATTTGTTGTTTGGTCTTGTTGTTTGTTGTCCATCATGTGGGGTGCATGGGACAAACTCAGCTTCTTCCTCACTAATTGCATTGCCATCTTCACTTCAACCATCACTATGCTCTTCCCAATTCCTTGCAGTAGTGAAGTAATGTATTACTTCAGCTGGATCAAGGTGTGGTGGGGATGGCATAGAAAGGATGACTTCTTCCTTAGTCAGATTTAATTGCACTCCAAGGTTTTTGGTTTCTTCATGCATCCATTCTGGTTGGCTGACTTGAGTTGGAAAACTCAAGCTAGCTAATGTAGTCATTGTATCTTCATTGCAGGGTGCAATAACTAGTTGGACTTCTACTTGGAAATCTGCAAAAACTGGTTGGATTTTTGGTTGAATGTGTGATATAGTTTCAACACCCTCATTGCATTTTGCTACAACATCACTTGCCACATCACTTGCATCGTATTCCCACACAAAACCATCAATTTGTTCCTCATTGTAACCAATTAGACGCAAGCATGTCTATGCTACCATAACATCCTCTTCATCTTCCATCATGCAAGCATCATCTTCTGTTCTAGGAATTGGTACATCCTCTTCAACAATATAGCCCTCACTTGGCCCCATGACCCTATCAAGGGCTAACCGATTAAGTGGCCAAATTCCTATTCTATAGAACCACTAACAATGTTGCTTGGTTTCAAAGCTGTTTTGAAAGCTTGGCTTGCAAGGGTTGCCAACTCTTCATGCTCGATATCGATATGTGGATTGTTTGCTTGCCATATTGTTCTTTGCTCTCTGAAATATGCCTTGAATGGAGCAAAAATGTTGACATCCAATGGCTGCAACTTGTGACTGGTATGAGCAAGAAACATTAGCAGGTCTATTCCTAATTTTCTTGCTTCTTCTATGGTCTTGAAAGCAACATGGCTGCCATGACCATCAAAAATGAGAAGGGCCTTGTTTGTTGGTGAAACCCCACTGGGGATATTACCTGCAAAATGGTCTAACCATTTGAAAAATATTTCCTTTGTCATCCAAGCATGTTCTTGGACTGCCATCAATGCCCCTATCTCACAATTTATGATATAGTTTTGCATGTGCCTCTTTGATTTAAATAGGTAGAACCCAGGAATACTTAACCTAGGTGCATTTACACAAGCCATCACTATGATCCACTCTATACTTTTTGAAACCAAATGTGGTACAAATTTTTCACCCAATTTGGCAATAAATCTCATGCCATAGTTCCTACCAACCTGAATACCAATCTCATCGTAGTTCCAAATTCGGCTTGCTCCATAGTGGTTAAGGTTGATCATATTCTCGAGGTTGTCATAGAATGCTTGCACGATAGAAGGATGAACCATAATCACTTTGCCATTGTCCACTCCTTCAACTTTTCTGATTGTCATCTAGGTTCCTTCTTTGAAATCCTTCCCACCATGACCTCATTGGGACCCCATTTGTGAATGGATTGGGCTGATGCAATGATTTGGGAAACTGTGGCTTGTAGCTAATTGACTTGTAGTCCGTGGCACAATTTTTTCCATGTACTTGCACCATTGGACAACTTCATCTTCCTCCTCCTCAGATAAAATGGTACGTGGACCCCTCCTCTTGGTGGTGGTAACTCCTAATAGCCACACCCTCAAACTACTAGGTGGCATAACCCACTTGATTGTTGCTACCATGATTGGCATGTTGTGTTCTTCGACACTTTTAGCTGCTCCTTCCATATCAACATATGTCCACTTCCTAATGGGTATAGGTGAGGTAAGTTGCACAACAGGTTGAACATTAGGCTAAACATGAGGTTCGACTTATGTTGTGTTGGTGGCTTCATTCGTAGAGTCAGGAACATCTTGTTGTGCGGGAATTGCATGCACTTCCTCATCAAGCTCTGATTCAATGCAGTGCGCCCCACAAGTGACTCTAATGGTGCATGGTCCTCTTCCTACAACCCTTTTTGGTCTTCTACCAAGTGCCATTATATTCCACTTAACTGACATAGATAGTAAAACTTGCATAACTTGTTAATGCAACAAATAATATATCATTATCTACATAGATATATATACAATCTGATAAGAACATATCATTCTCAGCAAAAATATATATACAATCTGATTAGAACATATCATTGTTTGTGAAGCTTCATGTGATTAAATTTCATGATTATAATGTAAGGATTCGAAGAGAATCTAACAAAATCTGTATACCCATTTAATTTCATGTGCATATTATAATTACTAAAAATAGAAAACGTCTACCCATTAACCTGTATCTTGAAACCCACTAAATTTCATGATTATACTGGCGTTTGATAGTATACCTATTAAATTTCATGATTACACCGTTCAAAAATCCGACAATGTTCTCTTTAAATCACATTACATGTGATTAGTTCATAGAATAATGTAAAAAAAAATCATAGCAATCAAACCCTCGATGCCATAGATAGAATAATTCAGGAGGGATCAAATTTCTACCAGTCATATGTAAATAGAAATGATTATAGTCAAACCCTTAATGCCATACAAACAAATGATTTTTAAACACACCAAAATGCACTCAAACATCATCGACGCCAACAAGGACCCATTTTTGAACAAACAATATTGCAGGTGAAGAGAGGTGGATCAAAATTCTACCAGTCACATGTAAATAGAAATGATTATAGTTAAACCCTTAGTGCAACATGACCTTATATATATTAAACTGATAATGCCAATGCGTTTATTAAAGATAACTGAGTTATAGGAAATATGGCAAGAAACTTGGGCATTATTAAATGATAGACATTGATAGAGGCTCATGATAAGGTCCATGTGATGAAACCCTACATGGCTTGATATGATTAAATAGTACATAGCATGACTGTATATATATATATATATATACATACAATCTAATAAGAATATATCATTGCATTTGCAGACAATGATATATTCTTATCAGATTATATATATATAGTCATGCCGTGTATATATATATACAATCTGAAAATAATATCATTTTTTGTGAAGCTTCATGTGATGAAACCCTACACGGGCTGATATGATGAAACCCTACAAGGCATGACTATATATATATCTGCAAATTGTAAAATGCTCAATAAATTGGGACAAAAACTGTATACCCATTAAATTTCATGATTATTAAAAAGGGATTCATAATATAACTGTGATATGATTAAAAAATGGGTAATGTTATTTTTGAAATGTTAAGCAACATTTTTAGGGCGTCGTACCCTTCACAACGAGCCACAAGGGCCAAAAAGAAGCAAGACTAAAAGCAAACATTAAAGTAAAGAAAAAGAGAGACAACCCACAGACAACACAAAAACCACAGAGAAGCAGCCAAAAGATAGGACACCGACACAGGTAGCAGCTAACTGGTGTTATCCCAATTTTTAAGTAGGAGGTCCACGACCTCATCACCAACCCAATCTTTTTTCTCCTGACTGTTATTTCCCTCCAACTCCTCCTTAATAACATTTGACAAGGTGCTAGTGACAAATGGCCCAACTTCATAGTGAAGCGGGTCAACCCACGAAACCTTTTGTTGAGCGTGTCCATTTTCTTCTCCAAATCACAAGGCTCATCCCCAATGTCCATGGTCCTCGAGACCTCTCCAGGCTCTTCAACCAGGGGATGTGAAGAGTGAGAGGCTAAGCCATCTTTAGGAACCTTGCTGTCCTCAGGAGTAAATTGGGGTAATGTTGTTGTTATTATATTTGATGTATCCTTTAAGGATAATTTTTTTGTTATTATCTTTGATTTATGATGAATGTAGGTGAAAAAAATGTAACTGTGATATGATTAAATAATGGATAATGCTAAGTTGAACAACTGATTGAAAAAAAATAAAAATTGCATGCCTGAAAATAATGTAAACATTGAGTACATAAATATAAAAGAGTATATTGAATAATGAAATAGACAACATAAATGTAAAACAGTATGCCTTGAAATAATTTAAAAATTGAGTACATAAATATAAAACAGTATATTGAATAATGAAACAGACAACATAAATGTAAAACAGTATGTCTGAAAATAATGTAAACACTGAGTACATAAATATAAAACAATATATTGAATAATGAAAAAGACAACATAAATGTAAAATAGTATAGTGATAAATAAAAACATGAATTTAGTTATTCTGGGTGTAGCGACCTAAATAATCTCCCTTTAAAGAGGAATGTGTAGAAATTGCCTTAGTAAGCTTTGAATTTTGCAGAGGATATTCAGTGAAAGTAGGAGAGAATTCGTAATGAAAATGACCCTAGAAATTCCCTCTTATAAAATCATTCAAATGTGTAAATTGAATGCATTGAATTATGGTGGTTGAATTTCAAATTCGAATGCATTGAATTGTGGTGGTTGAATTTCAAATTTGAATTTTTTGTGGGAAACAATCTGTCATTTCATTTTGCAGTGGCCATTTATGCCCGAGTTCTGTCGTGACTTTTAGGAAATCAGTTTTATATTTGGATTAATTGACAAAATAGGTGGCTTGCATAAATTCAGTCATTTATATGAATTATAATATGTTTTTTGGTTTATTAGGGAGCCTTACACCATTAACTATGTGTGTAGGTACCAGAAGTTGATGGAATTATTGCATGAAGATGTGATAGGAAGTGTGGGTGAATGTGCAATTGATAGCTCATAAAGCTGATCAATGTTTGATATTATGTCACAATGTGCACCATTAACTATTCATGATGGTTTATATTATGTGAAATTGTGCACCATTAACTATTCAAATATACATCCAAATACAATGTAGTTGAAGCTTTGAGCCACTTGCATAGAGTGGTAATTGTAAACATAAATGTACTTTAATAAATGCAAAATTTACTTTATTTTGTGCAACTAGTGTTGTGTTCAAAACATATATGTACCAATAGATGTTTGTATTTTTTATTTTTTTTGGGTTAGCTACTCATTTAGTAGTGAACATATATTGGTGTAATTTGTAAAAAATTTTTTTGGCATAATTAAAATAATGCAATGACTAAAATATAAACGGTTATTGGGGGGTCAGGTAAGCATGGAGTAAACAACAATTGGATCATGGGCAGCAATTGACACATTTCCCCTATATGTCATTCAATAATTAAAAATAAGAAGAATTAATAGAACTTGCATATAAATAAAGATTTAAGACAAGCCAAAAACCACCAAAAGTCCCTAAAAATGTTAATAACTTAATTAATACCTCAATAACTTTACTCCCTTGCATACTTAACATGATCTCTAATTTTTTATCAAAAAGTAATTAAATGTTCATTCAAACCATACACAAAATTTAGAAACTTTATCCCTTCCATTAAAGATATAAAACATAAATTCTTCATAACTTTAGAATTCATAGCATAGAGTGTATTTATGGAACACACTAAATCGATAAAAACAAGCCACTTCATTAGCACAAGAAATGAGGAAAATGGTGTTGACATCAAGCATGAGTGCATTAGAAAATTAATTCTCGTTGAAAATTCATCTGATCCAAGACATCATATCTTTTTGGATGCACTCAAGTCCTTACGAAAGAGGAGAGCTACTTTAAGAAAAATAAAATGAAGGAAACTGTTGCAATAAATAAACACTTTTCTAAGGAATTTATAGTGGATTTATTTCAATATATTTACTAATATATTAAATCATATTGCTAACAATGTTAATATCTAAAATTACATTAATATGATCCATTGGGAAGGGTATACAAATGAAAATGGGGGACAAGATATAGGCCAATACTTGTACATTTTTAGTACAAATGCACACTTTGTTAAATATGGTTGATTCTTAACATGTACATGTTATGGCTCATATGAATTATAACATGTATGGGTTATCTAATGAATTTTAAGACTATCATTTAGTTTTAAATAATATTTATATTATTTATGCTATGATTCAAATTTATGAAAATCATATTCATTAGGATTTGATCTCCAAACTCAAGAATTAGACCTCCATTTTGACTCCCACATCTATGTTCTCAACATTAAAAAAATATATTCAAACTTCATCCTTGTCAAATTTATATTTCTTACAATGAAATTTTATAAAACCACCACCAAAATCTCATGCTACTTCTTAGCTTTATATCCATATATTTTTTAATATTTTGAATAAGTTAAATTATTTATTTTAATTTTCTTCTATTTTTTAATAATGTCTTTATATGTCTCAAACACATATCTATTTTTTTTTTCTTTGTTTAATTCATTAATCCAAATTGAAAAAAAAGGATTATTCTACATTCCATCCTCTACATAATTAAAAATAGGTTTATATGTTTATTATTATTTTGAGGAAGTTAGGCGAGGCACATGCTTATGGATTACTTTTTAGGATACATTCACTTCAAATATCACCCCAAAACATTCAATAAACATGTACAAGTATATAAATTATAGTACTCACTCTTAGCGATCTCTCCACCTACTAGTTTTTAAAAGCACACAAAAAACAAAAAAAAGAGTAGGGGGTACACACCTAATGCTATGCTATATTTTGGTGATAAAAAGATGACCTCTTTTATATAGACTCAATATTTGACCCATTTAATATTAACCATTTGAAAAAAAATCATCTTGTAGGTTAGAAACTAGATTCAAAGAAATATATATATATATATATATATATATATTGTCGCATCTTCAAATTGTAACTACACATTTTTCTCAAGTTAATTATTGAATTTAAATTTTTTCTTATTTCAGGAAAAATATGGTATTTTTTATGCCTTTTGTCCTCCATTTTCATGTGCACTTGGAATAGAAACTATAAAATAAACTATCAATTAAGACAAATTGTGAAAAGAGTTAAGACACATCTAATCAAGGATATGAAGCTAGAAACAAACTCAAAAGGTTAGAGAAAATGTCTCTAGAAATTTTTAACAAGATTTGAGCCTTTTTTAAATTGAGGCATTATTTCTTGTGTAAGGGAATGATGTTGCATGTATGTGAGTACTAATATTTACTTGCACATTAGCATTTATGTGTCTAATAATATTCAAACCTTTTGGAAATTCTCAAAAAAAATCCCATAGGTTCCTTATGGTTACATAATATGAATGTCATGATGTAGACTAAATATCTAACAAGATAAAGATGTTAGTTTTATGATCAGATGTAGTGCACAAAAAGTTTATTCAAAATTAGACACAATAACACAACAGATACCCTGGGAAAACCCTCCTCTTGAGGGAGAAAAACCCAACAACGATATATCTCTTATATATTCAATGTTAACAATAATTGCCTCCTTTACATGAATAGGCCAATATGAAGGAAAAATATATGCACCACAGTCTGATGCAACACAAATACAAAATGAAGCAGTTTATTGATAAAGATCTCAACCTTCAATAGAAACCAAAATCTGCACTTGAGACAAACTCGCACTTGAGAAACTCGAACTTGATGAACTATGAACTGAATGCCAAACAATGAAGTACCAATGATTATACATACAAGTGAAGGGGAGAGATGCATCCTTTCAAATCTTCATGTCGGCCTCTATACAAAAGATGTGACTCTAACAAACAAAGGCAACACTTCATAAATGAAGTCGGCTTTTCTTAATAACAAATATTAAATGCCTCTCAAAGAAATCACATCCACAATGATGCATGATGTCATCCTTGTCAAGAGTTGCGTCTTCTTCATGAAATCAAGTCTCTTAATAATTAAACATTATTTAATATGCAAGACGTGTCTCTTCATAAGATCGTATCTCTATAAATTTTATATTCGTTTAGGCTCCATCAAATTTATCCATCATATCATGGTTGGAAGAATTCGCCTGACGTTGTATGAACATCAACACTCCCTCTCGGCTAGGGAGGATACTCCCGGATGCATAAGACATATCACCTCATCGTGATGTCTACCATAATGGCTACACCCATATGTGAAAAAAGAAAGATATCACCTCATCGTGATATCAACCATCATGGCTACACCCATGTATGGTATGTACAAGTGTTCATCACTTAACATGATGTTGTCACCTCATTGTGACGTTCACCATGGCTCTCCTAGAGGGTGAAAACACAAGTACAATAGAATCATCATGGACTCTCTCATGTGATGTTGTCATGGAGTCACACACATGACATCCACCATGGCTCTCCTAGAGGGTGGAAACAAGGGCTTTCACCTCAAATATCAAACATAAATGCATTAACAAGGGCTTGCAACTAAAATCTCTCTCAAAGAGAAATCCATTAAAGAGGATCATCGATACTGAGACTCCTTCTCAGCTAGGGCTTGATTCTCCACCATACCAAGCTTATCTCGAAGTACACAACTTTATCTTGGAGAGAGGCTTGGTGAGAATGTTTGACGTCTGCTCATCAGTGCTAATATACCTCAACTATATTGCTTTCCTCAATACCATATCTATGATATAGTGGTATTTGATCTTAAAATATTTAGTTCTGTCATGAAACATAGGTTTGATAGAAGGCTTCACATAGCTCTGGATATCACAATGAATGATAGTAGGCTTCATTGATTGTCCAAAAAATATTATAAGGAGCTTTCAAATCCACACTACTTCTCGAGATGCAACACAAGCTGCAATATACTCAGCCTCTGACATACTCAGTGCCACAGAAGATTGCTTCCTGCTACACCAGGATATCATAGAAGACCCCAAACTGAAGCAACATCTAGAGGTTCTCTTTAGATCAATAACACATCCTGCCCAATTAGAAATAGTATAATTATGCAGCTCCAAGTCCACACCAGAAGAATATTTCAAGCCATACCCAATTGTGCCACGCAAGTATCTCAAGATATGCTTTGCTGCAACTAGATATATTTGTCTTGGTTCACACATGAACTAACTAAGTGCACTCACTACATAGAAAATATTTGGTCTAGTATTGACTAGATACATCAATGATCCAATCAACTGCCTGTACATAGTAGGATCCACCAGATCTGAACTAGCATCTTCTTTAGATTCAGTAGGCTCCCTCTGAATCTTCAAGCACTTGCATCAACCTTCTGACCTCATCGTCCAAGATTTCTTGCAATGCTTGCCTTAGAGAAATGTTTTCCAATGTACACCTTTGTAGAGATTCAGGGCTGTCCTCTTCACCCTCATCCCAGATCACTCTATTCTGAATAGGTTTGTAGAGCTACCAATGTTAAATCCAGGTTGACTGACTTGAGAAATTTTGATCTCAATTGCTGGAGTGGTACTTCAAGGATTTAGCATTTGGCTTTGCAACACTGCAACCCTTACTTATTCTCAGCGATTCATAGAACTCCCTCTGAAGGTTAATTCTTCCTCTTCAAATAGATGTCTTCAGCCATCCACTCAGTCTCATGGCTACAAGCAGTGTCTCCATTCTCTTCTTCTCTTGAAAGCAATCTCTTGGTTTGTCCTAATGCACATTAAGGAGAGATTACTAGTGGTTCATATAACTCAACTATTCTGAAGAGAAATACCAATGGTAGAACTATCTCAATGTTATAGCATGAATTAATAACTACATGAGGAATTCATGAACATGAAATACTTATCTCATCAGAATCTCCTTAAATAATCACATATAAATGAATCATCATTCATTTGCTTCTTGATCCAATCTGCATTTTAAGGATTAATAATAATAATAGATTATATATTATGCAACCATCATATACAACATAGAATTAGGCCTCTCAAGGCACCAACATAGTTCATGCACAAAGAGAATGTTATCGATGTGGTCATCTAATCATAACAAAGTTGCAGTTCTCTTTTCATCTCTGAGTCACACTCAGAGATCTTCACAATTTGCAAGGAATAGTGGTATCTCCAAAGGATCTTGTCCCAGTGATCACTATTCAAGAGAAACCATGATTTTTAATAAACACACATGATGCAAATAACCAAGGTCAAATTTTCACAACTGAGCAAGCTGAATATTTAGCCTAGAGAAATGAATACTTATCTCTTTAAATATTGATGGGTGCAAATACTGGACATAGTAAGATACGTTGCTCTTGCGCTTAGATCAGTACACAACCTTCATGGCTTGAACACAGGCCCATGACTTAGAATATAAATTCCCTAGAATAATTTTGAGGAGATATCTCATCCACATCTACAAATGAAGCAAGTTGATTAGGCCTGGTTGGGCAATCCTTTGCATAGTGACCAAACTTGTCACATATAAAACATTGAACACGAGAGACATCCCACTTCTTTTTGAATGCAAGCGCACCATCAGAACCTTTATCCCTGTTCTGCTTGAAATATCCTTTCTTTCCTTCTTTCCCTTTCTTCTTCGAGGAATGTGTGGAAAGAACATGAAAGTCTTCATTTGTAGAGCTTCAACCAATACCTCTCACAACCAACCTAGACTCTTCTTGAATACAATTTGCCCTCAAACAATAATTAAATGTTAACAATAATTGCCTCCTTTACAATAGGCCAATATGAAGGCCAAATATATGCACCACAGTATGAAGCAACACAAATACAAAATGAAGGAGTCTGTTGATAAAGATCTCAACCTTCAACAGAAACAACGATCTGCACTTGAGACAAACTCGCACTTGAGAAACTTGAACTTGATGAGCTACGAACTGAATGCCAAACAATGAAGTACCAATTATTATATATACAAGTGAAGGGCAGAGATGCATCCTTTCAAATCTTCATGTCGACCTCTATACAAAAGACGCGACTCTAACAAACAAAGGCAACACTTCATAAATGAAGTAAGCTTTTCTTAATAACAAATATTAAATGCCTCTTAAAGAAATCGCATCCACAATGATGCATGATGTTGTCCTTGTCAAGAGTTGCATCTTCTTCATGAAATCAAGTCTCTTAATAATTAAACATTATTTAATATGCAAGATGCATCTCTTTATAAGATAGTATCTCTATAAATTTGATAGTCGTTTAGGCTCCATCAAATTTATCCATCATATCATGGCTGGAAGAATTCTCCTAATGCTGTATGAACATCAACACTCCCTCTCAGCTAGGGAGGATACTTCCAGCTACATAAGACATATCACCTCATCATGATGTCTACCACAATGGCTACATCCATATGTGGAAAAAGAAAGATATCACTTCATCGTGATATCGGATATCACCTCATCATGATATCGGATATAACCTCATCGTGATATCAACAATCATGGCTACACCCATGTATGGTATGTACAAGTGTTCATCACTTAACGTGATTTTTTCATCTCATCGTGACGTTGACCATGGCTCTCCCAGAGGGTGAAAACACAAGTACAATAGAATCATCACAGAATCTCTCACGTGATGTTGTCATGGAGTCACACACATGAAATCCACCATGGCTCTCCCAGAGGGTGGAAACAAGGGCTTTGACCTCAAATCTCAAGGAGAAATGCATTAACAAGGGCTTGCACCTCAAATATCTCTCAAAGAGAAATACATTAAAGAGGATCACTGATACTGAGACTCCTTCTTAGCTAGGGCTTGATTCTCCACCATACCAAGCTTATCTCAAAAGTACACAACTTTATCCTGGAGAGAGGCTTGGTGAGAATGTATGTCATCTTCTCATCAGTGTTGATATACCTCAATTGTATTGCTTTCCTCAATACCATATCTCTGATATAGTGGTATTTGATCTCAACATGTTTAGTTTTGTCATGAAACATAGGTTTGACAGAAGGCTTCACACGACTCTGGTTATCACAATGAATGATAGTAGGCTCCATTGATTGTCCAAAAAATCTTGCAAGGAGCTTTCGAAGCCACACTGCTTCTTGAGATGCCACACAAGTTAGAATATACTCGGCCTCTGACGTACTCAATGCCACAAAAGATTGCTTCTTGCTACACTAGGATATCATAGTAGACACCAAACTAAAGCAACATCCAAAGGTGCTCTTCTAATCAGTAACACATCCTACCGAATCAGAAATAGTATAATCATGTAGCTCCAAGTCCACACCAAAATAATATCTCAAGCCATACCCAACTGTGCCACACAAGTATCTCAAGATATGATTTGCTGCAACTAGATGTATTTTCCTTGGTTCACACATGAACTGACTAAGTGCACTCACTACATAGCAAATATCTGGTCTATATTGACTAGATACATCAATGATCCAATCAAATACCTGTACATAGTAGGATCCACCAGATCTAAACTAGCATCTTCTTTAGGTTCAGTAGGCTCCCTCTGAATCTTCAAGTACTTGCATCAACCTTCTGACCTCATCATCCAAGATTTATTCAATGCTTGCCTTAGAGAAATGGTTTCCAACGCACACCTCTGTAGAGATTCAGGGTTGTCCTCTTCGACCTCATCCCAGATCACTCTATTCTGAATAGGTTTGCAGAGCTACCAATGTTAAATCTAGGTTGACTGAATAGATCAATTTTGATCTCAACTACTGAAGAGGTACATCAAGGATTTAGCATCTGGCTTTACAACACTGCAACCCTTACTTATTCTCAGCGAGTCATAGAACTCCCTCTAAAGGTTAATTCTTCCTCTTCAAAGAGATGTCTTCAACCATCCACTCAGTCTCATGGCTGCAAGCAGTGTCTCCATTCTCTTCTTCTCTTGAAAGAAATCTCTTGGTCCGTCCTAATGCACATTAAGGAGAGATTACTAATGGTTCATATAACTCAACTATTCTGAAGAGGAATACCAATGTTGGAATTATCTCAATTTTATAGCATGAACTAATAAATACATGAGGAATTTATGAACATGAAATAATTATCTCATCAGAATCTCCTTAAATAATCCCAAATAAATGAATCATCATTCATTTGCTTCTCGATCCAATCTACATTTTAAGGATTATTAATAATAATAGACTATATATTATGCAACCAACATATACAACATAGAATTAGGCCAATCAAGGCACCAACACAGTTCATGTACAAAGATAATGTTATCGATGTGGTCATCTAATCACAACGAAGTTGCAGTTCTCTTTTCATCTCAGATTCACACTCAGAGATCTTCACAATTTGCAAGGAATAGTGGTATCTCCAAAGGATCTTGTCCCAGTGATCACTATTCAAGAGAAACCATGATTTTTACTAAACACACATTATTCAAATAACCAAGCTCAGATTTGCACAACTTAGTAAGCTGAATTTTTATCCTAGAGCAACAAATACCTATCTCTTTAAATATTGATGGGTGCAAATACTGGACATGGTAAGATACAATGCTCTTGCACTCAGATTAGTATACAACCTTCACGGCTTGAACACAGGCCCATGACTTATAATAGAAATTCCCTAGAATCATTTTGAGGAGAGATCTAATCCACATCTGCAAATGAAGCATGTCGATTAGGCCTGGTTGGGCAATCCTTTGCATATGACCAAACTTGTCACATCTAAAACATTGAACACGAGAGAGGTCCCACTTCTTCTTGAATGTGGGAGCACCATCAAAACCTTTATCCCTATTCCTCTCAAAATATCCTTTCTTTCCTTCTTTCCCTTTCTTCTTCGAGGAATGTGCGGAAAGAACATGAATGTCTTCATTTGTAGAGCTTCGACAAATACCTCTCGCAACCAACCTAGACTCTTCTTGAATACAATTTTCCCTCAAATGATCAAACTTGGGAAGTTTCGATCTCTCACTAATTCCTTGAATGTAAGACTACTAAGATGAAGGAAGACCATTAAGAGCCAACATGGTCAAATCCTTGTCATCAACAATATGACCAGGTAGAGAGTTGATCTCTCAATTCAGAAATCTTTATGAAGTAAGTGATGCCAAATTTTCCTTCTGCCATCTTAACATGATGAATTTGTTGCTTTAATGCAAGTGCATGGCTTGTGTTATTGATCTCATACATCTCCTCCAAATACTTAAGCATCTCTCTTGTTTTCTTCAACTTAGAGATTATTGGAACAATATGGTCCTTCATGGAATCAACTAACATCTTCTTCACCTTAGTATGCTTGTTCTTCCATTGAATCTTCTCTTCCTCATCAGTAGGCTCGGGGACTTTGCTCTCCACGAACTCAACCAGTTCATTTTCCTCCAAGGTGAGCATAATTATGAATCTCCAAGATGTGAAATTTGTTGCTCCCTCAAGTCTTTCCTCAATATTGAGTCTGTTTACCATCTTAATGAAGAGATAGATGTGATCAAAGATGAGAAAGAGAATAAAGAGTATCTTTGCAAGACTAAATCTGATCAAGATCTTCTTCAAACCCACTCTGATACCATTTTAGTTTTATGATCAGATGTAGTGCATATAAAAATTATTCAAAATTAGACACAATAACACAACATATACCTTGGGAAAACCCTCCTCTTGAGAGAGAAAAACCCAACAATGATATATCTCTTATATATTGAATGTTAACAATAATTGCCTCCTTTACAATAGGCCAATATGAAGGCCAAATATATGCACCACAGTCTGATGCAACACAAATACAAAATGAAGCAGTCTACTAATAAAGATCTCAGCCTTCAACAAAAACAACAATCTGCTCTTGAGACAAACTCGCACTTGAGAAACTCGAACTTGATGAACTACGAACTGAATTCCAAACAATGAAGTACCAATGATTATATATACAAGTGAAGGGTAGAGATGCATCCTTTCAAATATTCATGCCGGCCTCTATACAAAAGACGTGACTCTAACAAACAAAGGCAACACTTCATAAATGAAGTCGGCTTTTCTTAATAACATATATTAAATGCCTCTTAAAGAAATTGCATCCACAATGATGCATGATGTTGGCCTTGTCAAGAGTTGCGTCTTCTTCATGAAATCAAGTCTCTTAATAATTAAACATTATTTATAATGCAAGTATCTCTATAAATTTGATAGTCGTTTAGGCTCCATCAAATTTATCCATCATATCGTGGCTAGAAGAATTCGCCTGACGTTGTATGAACATCAACAAAAGATAGGGATATAAAATTTTGGGTGTATTGAATGGGATATATCCTTAGTCAATCCCCTATTTGGCTTGCTACAACCTCATAAAAAACACAATAGGAGATATTAGATTGTGTGAATCCTAGTTGAGGTGTTAATGGTGGTGTATGTAAAAAATAAGTGACTAGAATACAAACCTCAAGGGATTTATTATATGCTATGGTATTGTGTAAGTGTAATGAGAGAAAAGAGGATAATGAAGATCATAAAATATGGAAAAAGAAGAGGGTAAAAATAAGAAAAGGATTCAACTATGAAATATGGGGCAATAACATTTAGATTTTGGATATGACACCAAAGGGATAGGGAGAAATGAAATAAAAATGGCTCAATGTGATAAATGGAAGGAAAAATTAAGATGGAAATTGAGAAAGGGGAAATATTCAAGGAGATCTATGGATTTCTACAGCAAGTGGGCTTCCAATATTTAATATTATACTTTTATCTTGCTTTCATACTTGTGAGAACAAAGTGAGTGGAATTAGCTAAACCTTAACAAGTGAGGCTACAACTATCATTTATGAGTTAATTCTAGTGATATGACCATTCGAAATAGACTAAATTTTAGTCTAACCATGAATGTAAGAGAAAATATAAATCTAGATCACAAAAATGAGAAACTAGAGGCATTGATGTCTTTATAGAATCAACTAATCAAACTTCTAGAGGGTACTAGAGATGAGTTTCTAATGTTTTTATTAAAAATCAAGGTAAGGGCCTTGATCCTTAGAGTCATAGAAGCAAAACAATAAAACTAAAAATAAAACTGTAGACATGAAAAATGTACAAGTTCGTTTTGGCACACCTGATCCCGATTACTGACAACGTTTCCTCTCAGATCAAATCCTCAACATTTCATCGTAATTCTATCCCTTAATCTAATGAATCATCATTTATCTGATTAAGTCTATCACCTCCTTTGATTAAATTAATCAATTTAATTTAATTAACCTTACATTGCTGTTTAATTAAATAAATCATTTTATTTGATTAAAATCTCTAAAGTCTCCTCATTAAATTAAATAAATTAAACCTTATTTGATTTAATCTAACACATTCCTTCTTTATTAAATAAATCAAATCATTTATTTAATTAAATCATTTCCTCTCAATTTGATTTAAATCAATTCATAAATTTAAGTCTAAATTGTCACATCTCCTAATTTCTCATTAAATTAATCAAATCCTTGATTAAGTTAATCCCTATCACTAAAATTCTTTAGAGAATGCAACTTGCACAATAAATCAATTACTTTGATTTATTAATTCTTCTATTTTCCCTCACAAAGCATCAAAAGGGAATATTCCCTCAATTTGAATTCAAAAAGGTCAAGTGGACTTGGTCCTTCCAACAAGGCATTTATTCCTCTTACATGTCCTTGTGCATTGAGCCAAGTGGCATTTATTTCATTCCTTTTTCCCTCTCACATGTCATTTCTCAAATTTGAAATGCCACCTAATTGCATTTATTGGCACTTTGGCCAAAATGTGCACAACCTTTAGCCATTCACATCTTGACAAGTGGCACTTGGCCATTGGATGTTGAATGATCCCACATTGCTCTATTTTACTCTCTTTTCCAGTTTAGAAATCTATAAATTGGAGGCTTCTCTCCTCATTATCCATCCACAATTTTGAGTAAACTTATTATACTCAAAATTCGTCCATCCACAATTCAAGCAAGTATACTATACTTCATTTCATCCACAAACAGTTTTAAGTATACTCAATATATTCAAATTCATCTCAACATTCCACATCTTCATGCAAGGTTATTCTCTTCATTGGAGAATTAATCTTACTCATACTATCATTTAGCTTGTTCAAGGATTGGGAAAGGGCTGCTTACTACACAACAATGGTGGCACCAATCCACTATGGGATGAAGGTTTAATCGTGTTTCCTTTTATATGCTTCTAGTTTAACTTGATTTTATGCTCATTAGTTGCATATTTAGACATGATTAAATATCTCATAGGGATGTTAAATTTGCTATTTTAAACTAACTTTCGTGCTAACAACATGAAATTGTTTGAGACGATTTTCGTTTGCAGATTTTAGCATCCACAAAAACTGACACAAAGGCCATGACTAACACCTAAAGCCTAGGGAGGCATGCGGGCCAAACATAAAGCACTTAAAATATTTCCAAAAGATGCACGCATGCAAGACAAAAAATAGGCGTGTAGGCCATAGATAGTAGAAAGAAAAATAAAATAAGAAACAAGTAGCTGAAACATCCATGAATCCTCAAGATCATTTATGAGGTCCCAATTCTCCTTTAGAGTTTTGAGAGATTCCATCCACTCATTCTGTCAACTATTGTTTCTACCTTTACTAGCCAAAATAGTGACTTCCTGATTCTTGCCTTATTTCTTCCTTTGGTTTTTAATATTAGATTGATCGAAGATAATTCCCATAAAAAAATTCTGCATCATACCATCTATGATGGATATAATTCTACCAAGATTATTTTCCATCACCATGAACTTCTCCCTAATATTATCAGGATCAATATTTTATTAAAAAATAGAGAAGTAGGAATGAAGGTTGTTAATCTACACTTTAAGCTCTTTAATAGAATCCATGACAATCTCTTTCTCTTTCTCAGTTCTCAACCTATCATCCTCTTTGTTTATATTTTCTTCATGTTGGCCAGTCTTCATCTCATACTCTTCTTCCACATTTGGGTGATCACACAATATTGATTTAAACTTTTTGGCCAAACTTGACATTGAATTGAACTTTTTTAACTAAATCTTTACTTTTGGGCACCTATAGCTGCTAAACCATGAGGAATTTTATTGGGAAAATGTGTCTCAACCTTGCAATTATATATGATTTTATTGATAAGATGTATGTTGGTATGTGGCGACTAATCATGCAAATATTGTACACTTGTAGCAAGATGTGGGGTTCGAGGCAACACCCTGAAAAAAAATCGCTAACACGCCAAGGATTGTTCCCACTAACACATCAAGGATTTTCCTGCTGACAAGTCAAGGATTTTTCTCACTGACACGTCAAGGTTTTTTTGTTAACACATCAAATGAAAAACGACCTTGTAAAACCTTAATTCTAGAAGGTTTCAAAAAGCTTGTTATAAGTGGGTGGAATGTATGTAGATGGGTGTGTATTCTAAGATTCTGATAGCGGTCATGGTGTCTCTTGATCTCTGGTGGTGATACTCCTATGAGAAGCTTTCTCTACAAGTATATTGTAATCTTTTGATTTCTGAATAATATATTGGGTGACTTTTGGGGTGTGGGGTTTTTCTCCTGAAAGGGTTTTCCCCACGTAAATCATTGCATTGTGGTACGCATGATACTTGTGTTTATTTTTGTTTAAGTTTTTGTAACTATTAAAGATCTTTAAAAGTTTTGCATTATTCTCCTCTCAAGGTTAGTGTAGGAAGTTGTTCCGCTACCTTAGCTTCCTTACAAATTTGAAGATGATGCAAAATAGTGATTTGTGGCATTTTGTTTGTAGATTCTAAATATATATATTTTTAAAAAATTGGAATCAGATTGCATTTCTTTTTCCATTTCCTTAGAAAACTAGTTTTTAACAATAAACACCATTTTTAAAGAGTGATGTTCACCATAAACAACGTAACTTTTTTTCTATGAAGGATTTTTTTTTTTTTGAATTTAGATTTGTAACTACAATATCTAGCACGTTCATTTGGTTTCATAGTGTTTTATTGAATTATTTTTTCTTAATTAAGTTTTGAATTCAAACCAATTACAATTTAGACATAAGTGGACTATATACAACATAATGTTTTTTGTATGTATCGAAATTCTTTTTTTTTGTTGTATCAAGGACATCAATATCTAGCACAAACATATTTTTTAGAATTTTTTTGGTAATCTACTATTTTTCCACATGTGTAAAACAAAGAGCTTGATTTTTGGTGAAATTCCGCATTTCTAGTTTGTTTCGTGTTTAATGGCTTCTTTGTTTAATGTTTTCAAGAATTTCATTGGGAGCTTGAATTAACTAGTTAGATCTTGGTTAATTTCTTGTGGAACAACCATTTTTAGCTTAGGTTATAATCATGCTCATAATAATATTCTCCCAAAATATTGGTATGTGTTGTCTTATGTGTTAATGAGGAAGGTAGATCATAATGGTGGTGATTATTCTTGACCAATTCATCACTAGATGTTATTTCCCAATTCTAGGTGCTAGGTTGACAAGTGGGAACCTTATATCACTAGATGAAACCTTCATGAGTTGGCATGTTTATGTTAGAGAACTATAATTTGGATTTGGAGTCATTAAAGATTATGTTTTCACAATGGTTACATTTTTTATTCAATGGCTAATTGATGCACATATATGGCACCATGTGAATTATTTGAGGTATCTAATATTTTGGATAAACTATTAATGGTTTTATACTCTCTCATTGCCTATATATTGAAAGCATGGGATAGTAGTTTTATGAATTTATTGTACATGTACATAGGTGTTGTTGAATTGAAGAAACCAAAGGAGTGAAAGAAGATTATTACATTGTACTCTTGTATCAAATATAATACCATATTATCCTCTTTTCCTTGGTGGAATTTTTTCTTGAGAAGGTTTGTGGATATTATATACTATGTTCTATGATGCTTTATGGTGTTAGCTAATTTTCTTTGTTGTTGATTTTACATGATTATATCCCCATTTTGACATTCTACTTTTAAAAATTATATTTACATTTACATTTACTATTTTCATTTTATAATGATTTGCCTTCATTTATAACAATGAATCCTCACAAGGAGTGGTTTTAAACTTATCCAACATATGATGGAGGATATTTTTTCCTTGCTTACATTATTTCCCAATTCTAGGTGCTAGGGTTAAGGAGTAGGAATCTTCTATAATAATATAGGCCTTGCATGACTTAGCCTCTTCATGTTGGAGCACTATAATTAAGGAGTACACTCATCAATGGTTATGTTATCACAATCGTTAGATTTTAAATTTAGGGGCTAATTGGTGAGACCAATGTGATGCCATGTGAATTTTCTTATGTATTTGTCATTCTTGAAAGATGCTCTTCCAAGAGGGGCATGGGCTTTTTGCAAGATATCATGGTTTTTGTATCCATTATTTTTGGTAAACCATTTATGCTTTTATACTCTCTAATTTCCTTTATATTGAGAGCATGAGATAGTAATTTTATGAATATATTTTATAGGTACCAAATCTTGTTAGTTTAAATACACAAAAGGAGTGAAGTAGATCAATGGGTTGTACTCTTATTTTAAAGATAATACAATCTTGGCCTCTTTTCCTTGGTGGATTTTTTTCCCTAAATGGGTTCTCTATGTTTTTTATTAGAGGTAAAGCAGGTTTTGAAGAAAATTATGTTATGTGATGTTTTCATGGTCTTAGTTGTTTTTATTTGTTGCTGATTTTACATGATTATATCTCCATTTGGACATTCTATTATTGAAAGAAGATTTGCAATTTAATTTCACATTTCCATGTTATAGTGGCCTTTTCTATTTCTAACAATGAATCCTCACATAGAGTATTTTTAAACTCATACAAATTATAATGGAGGAGAGGTTTTCCTTGATGACAATAGTATTAAGTGGATAGTTGGTAATTGAAAGGTACAATTATGTTTTAGTGATGGAAGGGTTAAAACTCTACATAATCTTTTGCATATTCCAAGACTTGAGAGAATTTTAGTTTCTATATCCAAATTGAATGATTCTAGTGTTCATGTGATATTTGACAAGTCCAGTTGTAGGTTGGTGAAAGGGAATTTTTTGGTAACTAAATAATCTTAGATTGGGACTTTATTTAGGTTGAAAAAATACACATTTTATAAATTTTTCAATTTAACTAATAAAATTTAAAAATGCATGTATGTTGTGGCACAAACACTTGGGTAATATAAGTGAAAAAGGTCTTAGGGCTAATATTAATAATAAAAAATGGTTGACAATTTTTCTAATTATTTTGTTGGTAAAAATCATTTCTATGAGCACTGTGTGATTGGTAAACATACTATATATTAATTTCCTATTAGAATCTATAGGAAAAGAGATTATTGTAAATCATTCATCTAAATGTGTTTTTTTAATAGTGGATGTGGATTCTCTAAAAAATCTTGATAATATGTTACATTCATTGATGATGCCTCTAGATACACCTAGATTTATTATATATGTGCTAAATTTGAATTTTTACTAAGTTTAAGGAATTTAAGGCTTTAGTTTAAAATCAAAAGAATTATAAATAAGTGTTGAGATCTAAAAATTGTGGTAAACATTTCTCTAGGGAATCTGATGAGTTAAATTTGCATGTAGGTATTATTCAGTAGAATACTACACCTTACACAACCCAACAAATAGGGTTGTAGAAAGAATGAACAAAACCTTAATAGGAAGGGACAAAAGTATACTAAGTGGAATATAGTTGGATAAATGCTTTTGGGTAGAAGTTATAAGTACTGCTTGTTATTTTCTTAATAGATCTCATTATTTGGTTATTATTGAAAAAATTCTTATGAAGTGTGAATAGGTAAGAATATTTCTATTTCACATTTAAGGGTATTTAGTGTTAGGGTTAGAAGGATAATATCTAACAAGTGAAATGAAAATTTAGTCAATAAAATAGAGAAATAAAACACACAAAAAATTATAGTAGAAATAAGACAACACAAAGAATTTAACGTGGTTCACCCAATCCGAGCTACATCTACAAAACTGCAACCATCCAATGATTTTATTATCCAGTGCAAAAAATATTACAATCTCACGAATAATTCCATGCTACAACTCCCCATCCCAACAACTTATAACAAGCTTTTTAGAAGCTTCCAAAAATTAGGGTTCTACAAAGTCGATTTTTTCCTTTTTCAGTGACGGAGCAAAAAAAGTGGAAAAAATATTTTCTCAAGGGCTACCACCCCCGAACCCCTGCTTGAGGTCCGGCCCAACCCCTGACCCTGACGAGGATACATGAAGACTGTACAGTATAGCATGATCAGTCACCACATACCAACAATCTTCCACTTGGAGACTGATCCTGGATGACACTGCTGCACTTAACGCTCCCACTGGAAATAAGCACCTTAGACCTTGTTGCTCTAATATACTTTTAACCATGAAGACTGACTGAAGCTGAAGAGGAGATCAGCTTCTCCCTTGTCACTATCTTTGTAAACATATCTATTGGATTGACATCTGTATGTATCTTTTCCAGCTTTACCTGCCCATCCTCTAATACTGACCAAATGAAATGATATCTCAGTTGTATTTTTTTGGTTTTAGAGTGCAAGAAAAATTTATTTGCAATATTTATAGCTATCTGGCTGTTTGTAATCAAATGATTTTCAATCTATTGTTTTCCCAACTCTTCCATGAAAAGTTGTAGCCATATCATCTCCTTTTCTACCTCTGTTGCAGCTACATACTCTACCTCTATGGTGGATAAAGCAACCACCTTTTAAAATCGAGAAATCCAACTCACTGTTGTCCCACCAACTATAAGTACATAACTTGTGGTACTCCACCTAGTATCTATATCCCCTACCAAATTTGAGTCAACATAGCCTTTTAAATCAATATTATAGTCCTCAAAACATAAACATTTATTGGATGTACCCCTCAAGTATTTGAGAATCCATTTTATCGCATTCCAATGCTTGACTTTGAGATGACTCATATACCTACTAACAACTCCTACATCATGTGCAATATCCGATCTCATGCATACCATGGCATACATTAAACTGCCTACAACTGAAGCATATGGTACCTTGGACATTTTTTCTTCCTCCTCTTGTGTCTTTGAACACATATCATTAGTCAATTTGACATGACTATGCAAATGTGTGTTGGCAGCTTTTGCATTCTCCATATTAAATCTCTACAACACCTTTTCAACATAATCAGCTTGAGATAAAAAAAAATTTCTATTTTTCCTATCTCTTGTAATCTTCATACCAAGGATTTGTTTTACTGCTCCCAAATCCTTCATAGAAAATGAATTTGCTAATTGTTGTTTTAACTCCTTTATGTGATCCATGTTAGACCTCGCTACAAGCATATCATCAACATATAAACATAAAATAATGTAACTATCTTCATCTAACCTCTTAAAGTAAATACAATGGTCTGAATTACACCTGTTGTAGCCTTGCTTAGCCATAAAACTATCAAATTTAATATACCATTGCCGAGGTGCTTGCTTCAAGCCATATAAACTTTTCTTCAATCTGCACACTAGTTTCTCCTTACCTTTGACCTCAAATCCTTGTGGTTGTTCCATATATATTTCCTCTTCCAAATCACCATGGAGAAAGGTTGTTTTAACATCAAGGTGTTCTAAATACAAATCTCCAGCTGCCACAATACTTAAAATAGTAGGAATAGAAGTCATTTTAACAACCGGAGAAAATATTTCATCAAAATCAATACCCTTTTTCTATACAAATACCTTTACAACTAATTTGGCTTTAAATCTTTTCTTACCTCCATCTTCCTCTTTCAACCTATAAAACCATTTGTTTGGTAAAGCCTTTTTACTTGCAGGCAACTTGCATAATTCTCAAGTCTGATTTTTCAGCAAGGAGTCCATTTCTTCTTCCATTTCGTGCTCCCATTGAACCTTGGTATCCACCTACATAGCATCATGATAACATTTTGGTTCACCAGCATCAATTAATAAAATATAATACAAAGAGGGAGAAAATATTTCCAGAGGTCTACTTATCCTTGAAGATTGTCTAACATTCACTGCAGTTTGTGGTATTTGTTGTTGTTGTTGTAGAGCATGAGGAACCACTACAACATCATTGTTTGGAGTATCATCTAGTACTACATAATCATTTTATTTCTTCTCATGCTGCTGCAAATGATCTTTGTACAACACTTTCTCATTGAATATGACATCCCTACTTCTCACAATTTTCATATTTTCAAAATACCAAAGCCTATAACCAAATGCATCAATGCCATATCCAACAAATATACATTTCTTTGATTTTTCATCAAGCTTGGTTCTATTTTCATAATCTACATGTGTAAATTCTTCACAACCGAAGGTTGTGAGAAAAGAATAACTCACCTTCTTACCTGTCCATGCTTCCTCTGGAATACCACAACCCAAAGGATTAGAGGGACCTCTATTAATTAAATAAACAGTAGTGTTTACAACCTCTTCCTACATGTTTAAAGGTAGCCCAACATGCAATCTCATAGTCCGTGCACACTCCATTATTGTTCTATTCATGCGCTCAACCACTCCATTTTCCTGTGGAGTCCTTGGAACCATTTTTTGCATACGAATACCATTAGAGAAACAATAATCTTAAAACTCTTTGCTGCAATACTTGCCAACATTATCAGATCTGAGACATTTTAACCTTTTACCCGTCTCATTCTCAACCAAGCTTCTCCATTTTTTAAAAGTTTGAAATACATTAGATTTTTGCCTAAGAAAATAAATCCATACCTTCCTAGTTGCATCATCAATGAATGCAACATAATACTGAGAGCCACCAAGAGAAGATACCTGAGTTGGTCCCCATACAAGCTCCAATTTCTCATCTTTCTTTTGTTGCCGATCTTTGAAAAAGCTAACCCTCTTTTGTTTTCCATACACACAACTTTCACATAAATCCATATTAACACATTTTATACCTAGTAAAACATTATTTGAATGAAGTACTTTCATACCTTTTGCACTCATATGCCCAAGTCTATTATGCCATAGTGTTGATTCAAAATCCACAACAACTATCTGATTTTCTACCTAGTGAACTGTAGCAATTGTTCCTGAACATTGATTTTTATCTATAATAGCTAAAGTAAAAGGAACAGTATGACCTGTACAAAGATATAAGGTGCCTAATTTCACACCTTTTGCTACCACTAAGGTACCTTTTGTAACCTTCCAATTTTTATCACTAAATGTAATAACATAACCTTCATCATCTAGCTGCCCTACTGAAATTAAATTTCTTCTTAACTTTGGAATGTGTCTTACCTCATGTAGTAGCCAATGATTCCCATTCTACAAATTAATCTTCATTCTTCCCTTTCCAACAATCTGATAGGGTTCATTATCTCCCAAATAAACCAGCCCAAAATCCCCTTGGACATAATCAAAGAAATAATTTTGTAAGGAAATCAAAGGTGTGGAAACACATTCCTAATGCTAATTCTAAGAGGAATAGTGTAGACTACAGGTTTAAAAACAATTACAGTTCATTAAAATGACACATTATTGGAAAAAAATAGATAATTAAAGCATACACAGAATTGGACGCCAGTATTTAATGTGGGAAAACCCTTACAGGAGAAAACCCCACCACACCAAGTAAAGCCTCTTTGTATTGCAATAAATGTAAATTTCATAGCAGCAACATTTCCATGATCAACCTTGTACAAATCAAATCTTGATTACAGTTCGTTATGACCCACTGTTACAATGCTTATACAACATACAATGAATAACACACACTATCAAGTGCTTAGAACCTCTCACTATTTCAACACATTGCAATATATGTCCAAGATCCATGGTCGATTCGATCTTTGTACAAACAATTCGGTTTAGTTTCATCTATAGAGCAACTATCGATCTTACTAGTTAGGAAAAGATCACCACCAAATTAGCACAGTCCTCCATTGTCCATCGTACAAGTCAGCATTCGTTCAACCACGGTCCACCTTTAAGTTCATCAGTATGACCAACACTATTGACAACCAACTGGAATGTCATAGTGACATCACAGGTCTCCCCGACATCCCAAGAGAACATCAAGACCACACGCATCGCCAAGAGTCTCCCCAATGTTCCAAACAACCTTATCAACAAAACAACAAGCATCAGAGCTAGTCTGAAATATCCCACCAAGGTAGTAAGTCTTCCCGATGAGCATAAGTTCAACTATAGTTCAAAACCTCATCGGAAGGAGTCACACTGATGTCCAACTCTCGGCAAGATAGCGTGCTTCGGAACAAGTTCAAAATGTTGCACCGAAGTTGCATGTCACCCTGACGCCTGCGAGATCGATAAGAGTCCCACCGATGTCCAATTATTGGCTAGACAACATGCTTCGCTATGAGCTAGGAAACTCACATCGACAGTTCAGGTCATACCGATGGCTTTCATTGACAAGATTCTCCCCAATATGAACTTTGCGGAAAGACTCCTAGCATCGTTCAAAGCTAGAAAACCTATGCCGATAGTTCAAGTCATATCGATGGCTTCCATCAGCAAGAGTCTCCCTGATCTGAGCTTCTCTGAAACTTTAAAGCTAAACTGTCGGTTGCAAAGACATTCCAGGTGTCTCACCAATTTTTCTCTTTCAGGAGGTTCAGGTCAGAAGATTGAGGCACATGTTTCCAAAAAACTCCCACTTGATGAAGATCTTCTGACACGTCCAAAGCATTCAGGAACTACTAAGATTCATGGGCTCCAAGGCCTATTGAACTAGCACACCACTTGTACTTGTTTGTTCTCACTGGTTTCATCAATGCATCTAAAACATTTTCCAGAGAATCCACTTTTTTTAAACAAACCTTTCCATCCTCCACCATATCTCGTACAAAGTGATACTACACATCAATATGTTTCGTCATAGTATGGAAAGTTGGATGTTTTGCCAAACAAATAACACTCTAACTGTCACAACAAATTATAATTTTCCCTGCACTAAACCCAATATCATAACACAAATGTCTAAGCCAAACAACTTCTTTGCAGGCATGAGTTGTTGCCATGTACTTTGCTTCTTCCATCAAGGAATTGAATTATGACTCTTTCATGGTCAACTATTTCCAGAGACAAATCACTTGCCAAATACACCTTTCCACCATCGTATTTTTCATACTTTGTAAACCAGTCTCTATGAGATTTCATGTGGAAAGATGCTCCAGAATCAATCAACCATACATCATCTGATGCCTGAGTTGCTAAGGTTGTAATGAAGACATCTGCATCGCTCTGAGAAGAACCATTGTCCAAAGAAATCTTCTTCTTCTTCTTTTTTTTCTCCTCTTTGTAATCCTTACGAACATGACCAGGCTGCCCACAATTCCATCATTTCACCTTGGACTTCTTGTCAGGAGATTTTGATCTCCCTTATGATTTCAATTTGGACTTCTTATCCTTATTCTTGCATTTTTCTTTTGATCGGCCACAAACAGAAAAAGCCTCTTTTGCCATCTCAAAAGACTTCCTTCTCATCTCTTTTGATAACAAAGAAGCAACCACATGATCTTCCATCTTGAAAGTGGTTGTTATGCTCCCAATCGCCATCACTAAATGATCCCAAGAGTCAAGAAAAGAGCATTAAAAAAGCATACAATGATCTTTGTCATCAATTTTCACACTCACACATGTTAACTGAGCAATCAACGTGTTAAAAGTATTTAGGTGATCAGCCACAGATGCCCCTTCCTCCATCTTCAAATAGTACAAATTCTTCCTTAAGAACAACTTATTCACCAAGAACTTTCCTTGATAAATTTCTACAAGCTTCTTCCACAAAGAAGATCCAAATTTTTCTTCATGAGCATTCAAGAGAATAGAGTCTGCTAAATAGAGTCTTATCAACCCTTTTTTCTTTTCTATCTGTGAGGTCCCATTCCTCTTGCTTCATGCCTAAACGTTTAGATCCAGACACAACAATCTAGAGATCTCTATCCACCAATAGGTCTTCCATTTTGAGTTTCCACAACTCAAAATTGTTGCCATTAAACTTTTCAATTTCTACTCTTCTAGATGTGTTTGCCATTTTAATCTGCAATTTCAATTACCAGACTTCTACAAGACTCCCACTTCAAAATTGACACAAAAAACCAACCCTACCCACAAGGATAACACAACTAGCCAGGCTCTGATACCACTTGTAAGGAAAGAAAAGGTGTGGAAACACCTTCCTAATGCTAATTCTAAGAGGAATAGTTTAGACTACAGGTTCAAAAACAATTACAATTTATCAAAATGACACATTACTAGAAACATAATAGAAAATTAAAGCATACATAGAATTGGACACCAGTGTTTAACATGGGAAAACCCTTACAAGAGAAAAACCCACCACACCAAGTAAAGCCTCTTTGCATTACAGTAAACGAATTACATACAGAGATTCAAATTTCACTTTTAGATGTCAATTTCACAACATCAACATTTCCATGATCAATCTTGTACAAATCAAATCCTGACTACAGTTTGTTATGACTCACTATTACAATGCTTATGTAGCATACAATGAATAACACACACTGTCAAATGTTTAGAACCTCTCATTGTTACAACACATTGCAATATATATCCAACAACCATGGTTGATTCGATCTCTCTACAAATGGTTCGGTTTAATTTCCTTTGTAGAGTAACTATCGATCTTACTAGTCAAGGAATGGTCACCACCAACTCAACACAATCCTCCAATGTCCATCGTACAACTCAGCAGGTCAACCAAGTTAGCATTCATTCAACAATGGTCCACCTTCGAGTTCATCGGTATGACCAACACTATCGGAGACCAACTTAAATGTCACAGTGACATCATAGGTCTCCCTGATGTCCCAAGAGAACATCAAGACCACGCACATCGCCAAGAGTCTACCCGATGTTCCAAACAACCTTATCGGTTAAATAACAAGCATCAAAGCTAGTCTGAAATGTCCCACCGACGTAGTAAGTCTTCCCGATGAGTATAAGTTCAACTATAGTTTGAAACCTCATCGATAGGAGTCACATCAATGTCCAACTCTTGGCAGGATAGCATGCTTTGGAACAAGTTCAAAATGTTGCACCGAAGTTGTATGTCACCCTGATGCCTCCGAGATCGATAAGAGTCCCACCAATGTCCAGTTATCGAACAGACAATGTTCTTTGCCATGATCTAGGAAACTCACATCGATAGTTCAGGTCATATCAACGGCTTCCATCACCAAGAGTGTCCCCGATCTGAACTTCTTCGAACCTTTAAAGCTAAACTATCGGCCAACAAGACATTCCAGGCATCTCACCGATTTTTCTCTTTCAGGAGGTTCAAGTCAGAAGATTGAGGCACATGTTTCGAAAAAAATTCTATGGGGCGTAGCATGAAATGAAGCCCCTGAATCTAACACCCAAGAATCATCAGCATTGTCAAGGGAAAGAATCAAATCATCCTCATTAGATTTATTACTTACCACATTTGCCTCTTTATTTCCTTCCTTTTTGTCTCCTTTATTTTTCTAAGACTAGCAGTCTTTCTTTTAATGACCCGGCTTACCACAGTACCAACAATCTCTCTTGTCTCTAGATTGGGACCTTTTGTCCTTTGATTTTCCTCGTGACTTCCCATGACTTCAAAAATTGCTTCCTCTCTCCTTTGTTTTGCCCCTACTTTCTACATTCAAAACATTTCCTGATGTGGATGTTCCATCTAAGCTTTTCCTATGAATTTCCTCGCTCAAAATAACACCAACAACATCATCAAATTTCAATGTATTCGAACCAGAAATAGAATTGCTAATAACCATTACCAAGTTATTCCAACTTTTAGGCAAAGAACACAAAATCAAAAGAGCCCTAACTTCTTCATCAAAGTTTAAATTTATAGAATTTAATTGACTAGTAACCGTATTAAACTCATTTAAATGATCAGCAACTGACCCACCTTCTACCATTTTCATATTAAATAAACACTTCATAAGAAATACCTTATTCAAAGCGGAAGGTTTTCATATGAATTTGCTAAGGTTTCCATCAACTCTTGAGTTGTCTTTGCTTTTGTAATATTGAATGCGACCAATTGTGCTAGGCATAAACGAATACTACCAAGTGCCTTTCTATCCAAAATATCCCAGTCCTCATCAGACATTGTTGAGGGTTTCTTTGTTTTCCCTTCCAATGGCCTCCATAAATCCTTCTAATAGAGGTAGTCCTCCATCTGCATAATCCATAGCTGATAGTTCTTCCCATTGAACTTCTCAACCTTCAACTTACCCTCATCTGCCATTTCTCCCACTCAACCATGAGACCTTCCTACAAATGATAACCAAACACAACCTTGATTTGATACCATTTGTTAGTGTTAGAAGGCAGGTATCTAACAAGTTAAATGTAGATTTGGTCAATAAAATAGAGAAATAAAACACAAAAAGTTATAGCAAAAACAAGACAACACAGAGAATTTAATGTGGTTCAACCAATCTGGGCTACATCCACAAAACCATAGCCATCCAATGATTGTATTAGCCAGTGCAAAATATATTACAATATCGCGAATAATGCCATGCTACAACTCCCCATCCCAACCACTTATAACAAGATTTTTAGATGCTTCCAGAAATTATGGTTCTACAAAGGTGAGGATACATGAAGAGTGTACAGTATAGCATGATCAGTCGCCACATACCAACAATCTCCCACTTGGAGACTGATCGGGCTCCACACCAACACATTTAGATGTGAGCCTTATGCTCATGTTCCTTAGGAAAAATAATCTAAATTGGATCCAAAATATTATAAATATATATTTATAGGTTAGAGTAAGAATGTAAAAGGATGTAAGCTTAATAATCCTCTAAACCAAAAAACAATTTATTCTAGAGATGTGTTTTTTAGGAATTTGGAGAATTTTTAGGTCCAAAACAACCAAAGGAAAAAGATGGAACAAAAATCAAGCATTTTAAGACTAATTTGGAGAAGTAAGAAGATGCACATGTGAAAGAACAACTTGATCGATCAAAGGATGGACAAGAAAAAGAGGGTTCATATGAGAGTTTAGATGAGGATGTGAAATATGAGAATATAAATGAACAAGTAGAGTCTCTTACTCATACCTTGAGGAGGTCCACAATACAATAAAATTAAATTGATATATATAGCCCATTAGATTTATATTGTGTATTTTTTTATTGAGTATTAACAATAAACCTAGATTTTTCATGGAGGTTTTATCTTTAGAGGATATTGGATCTTGGATGCAAGCCATGTAGGAGAAGATGGTGGTCTTGGATTGCATTGACACCTAAAATATTTTTTATTTTCCTAACGGAAGAAAGCCCATCTCTCACAAGTAGATGCATAAGAAAAAATTGTTTCAAATGAATGGTTAGAGTGTTACAAGGTTTGATTAATGGCCAAGCGATACTCCTAGAGAGGGAGTTGATTTTAGTGAAATTTTATCTCCTATTGCTAAGTTATCTTTTATTATATTGCTATTATTTTTTGCTACAACTTATCATTTTGAGATTGAGAAAATGGATTTTCAGACTATTTTCTTATATGGTAATCTTGAGGAGGAGATTTGTATGGAATAGTCTAATGTTTTTTTTGTGAAGGGGAAGGAGTTTGTAGGTTAAAGTAGTCATTACATGGTATAAAATAGTCACTTAGGATGTGGTATATATATATATATATATATATTTAGTATTGATTTCAAGTTTTTCTAGGATAGAAGAGGATCAATGTGTTTATGTTAAAATTATTGATGATTAAATTCTAATTATTTTCTTGTATTTGGATGACCTTTTATTTATTAGTATTAGTAAGGTTATGATTAGGGAGCTCAAAAAATATCTTTCTATCACATTTGATATGAAGTATTGGGGGGCTACAAAATATATTCTTGGGATGGAGGTCACCAAAGATCAGTAACATAAAATTCTTTGGTTAAGTTAGAGTAAGTATGTTGCTACTATTGTGCATAAGTTTAGTATACATGATTGTAAACCATTAAGTATTTCATTTTGTATTGTCACAAAACTTACTTTAAATGTTTCCTAAATTAGATAATTTTGAGGATATGCCTAATATTTATTATGCTATTATTTTTATAGCTTGATGTATGTAATGGTTTGTATTAGACTAGATGTTGCCCAATTAATGGGAGTTTTGATGTCATGCCCCAATTTTTTACTCAACTAAACAATGCATAACCACCAATTTTTTTTGAATAAATACGTATAACACTAATAATTATTAACCGCGCCTAAACATGATAGCATATTAATGATAAAGTTAATACTAAATATCCCTAATAACATACCTAATAACATTGATTTAATAGCACTCCACTCTTTTAATATTTATATTTACTAACATTATTAATGTTGACACTATATTTTGATAAAAAATGTTTATAATAATATTAACTTTAATACTTTAATATTAATATTTTATTTATTAACATCACCCTCATTAAGTACCAAATTTTATATTAATGCCACTCATAATATTTATTAATAGTATCTTTGCTTATAGCACTAAAGATAATATTGCCAATTTTACCCTTAATATTATCAATTATATATTTATTGATATTACTGATTTTAAGTTTACTTCTAATAAAATTAATGTCATTATTCATAGGGTAATATATCTATTCAAATTAATTTTTCTTTTAATTAAGCTTACATTGATATTTAATATTATAATTTTATTTAAAAGAAAATTTCCTCATTTCTTTTACTCACAATTCACCATCTATGTTAATTCTACAACTTATTACTTATGAATTAAATCAAAACTCATGTATTCTATTGGAGTTGAGGAAATACAACTTCATAGGAGCCCAGTGACCTCTGTAAGCGAAGAATACCTATTACAAGGAGAAGCAAAGAGAAGCAACAAAGAGAATGCTCAAGAATGTGGAGCTCTGTATTCACCCAAAATGTAAAATGAATAATAATACAAAAGAGAAGTTTACACCTCATATAGGTCAAAGAAAACCCTAGGCTTGCACATTAATAATTAATAAAGTAATAAATTACTATGCACCTAATGTTAGCTTAAGTGTAAAAGAGATAAAAGGGAACTTTAAGTAATTAAACAAATATTGTTTAATTAATAAAGTAAATAACCAATTACTCTAACACCCCCCCTTAAGTTAGACTTAGGGAGAAGCTAAACCCTAGAAGAAGCTACTGAAAGCAAAAGCAATGGGTCTCGGAAACAAGGCCAGATTAGGTACCCAAGTACAAAGAAATCTCTATGAAACGGAAAAAAGGAGAAAACCCAGTGGGAAAAAACTCCTCTCTAAAAAGAGATAAAAGAACATGCTAAAAGAAACATAAAGGAAGGAAGGCCTCATAAAGAACCCCTAAGGACAACTTCCTTCACCCCAAGCATAGAGCGCAGTTGAAGATAGTGCGGCGATGCAAAAGGTTTCGTGAAGATGTCAGCAACCTACTCGGCAGTGGGAATATACTCCAAGATGAAAGAACCATATTGAATCAACTGTCTGATGAAATGCATATGAAGCTCAATGTGCTTCGTCCACTGATGCTCCACTAGGTTGCGAGAAATGTGTATAGCACTCTAATTGTCACACCAAAGAATAGTGGGACTATCAGGAGGAAAACCAAACTCAATCATCAACTATCGAAGCCATAAAATCTCTTGACTAGCAAGCACAACAGCTCGATACTTAGCCTCTGTAGATGATAATGCATGAGCAGTCTGCTTCTTACAAGACCATGTGATAGGACCAGAGCCAAGATAGAAAACAAAGCTAGAAGTAGACTTCCGATCATTGACATCACCAACCCAATCTGAGTCAGTGTAGCCAACAATGTGAGGATCCCCTGATGTGTAGTGAATGCCATAAGAAGTGGTGCCCTGAATGTACCTCAAAATATGCTTGGCAGCTTGCCAATGACTCTCATGAGGATCATGGGAGAATCAAGATACAAGGCCAACCGCAAAGGAAAGATCAGGATGAGTGTGAGTCAGGTACAACAAACTACCAACCAACTGCTTGTAAAGTGTAGAATCTACTGAAGGAGTGGGGCAAGTAGTAGTCAAAACAACCCCTAACTGAAAAGGTGAGGGGACAGGTTTGCAATCAAGCATGCCAAAGCACTGAAGCATATCAAGAGAATACTTCTACTGGTAAATGGAGATCCCATCTGAAGACTGAATCACTTGAAGACCAAGAAAATAGTGCAGAAAACCGAGATATTTCATCTCAAATTGCTCCATCAAAGCTAGCTGAGCATGCTGAATCATAGAGGATGAGCTACCTGTGATGAGAAGATCATCAACATATAGTACAAGAATCAAGATCTCACCATCAAGATTTTGAATATAGACTATGGGATCAGAATGACAGCGTGTGAAACCAGTCGAGAGCAAAAAAGAGTCCATCTTCTCATACCAAGCCCGAGGGGCCTGTTTGAGACCATATAATGAACACTGAAGTCTGTGAACCAAAGAAGCATCCTACACAAATCCTTGAGGCTGCTCCATATAGATCTCCTCCTGTAGGTCACCATGCAAGAATGCACACTTCACATCCATCTGAAAAATGGGCCATCCCCTAGAAGCTACAAGTGATAGTACAAAACGAATAGAATTCATCTTGGCAATAGGGGAAAATGTCTCAGAGTAATCAATACCCTCAACCTGGGAGAAACCCTTCACAATAAGACATGCTTTGTACTTATCAATAGAACCATCAACAACATACTTGGTGTGATACAACCATCTGCACCAAACCATCTTTCTACCCTTGGGAAGAGGACAGAGATCCCAAGTACTATTCCTCATCAAAGAAGAATACTCCTCCTCCATAGCACTGTCCCACTTAGGGTGACCTGTTGCCTCTGAAAACTTTTGAGGATCCTCTAAAAGAGCATGACTCAAAAGACTAGAACCCATAGTATGAGAATGGGTGTGACGAGTGTTTGAAGGATCACCTGCCATAGATCTTGTTGCCTCAACAATAAAGCGAGCCCATTTGGGCCTCTGAGGTGAAGCAAGTGGAGGTGGACATGGGGGATCATCAATATCCTCATCAGAATCATCCTCAAAATAATCCTGAAGAGTTGTAGTGGGTGGAGTAGGTAGTGAAGTAGACACTGAAGATAGGGTATCAACTGTAGGAAGGCACTCATCAAACTAGACATCCCGTCGAAATAGGACCTCTCTAGAATCATGATCAAACAACCTGTATGCCTTAACATCCTCACAGTAGCCAACAAAAATGAGGAGTCGACTCTTCCGCTCCATGGCTCTTCTCTGAGCATCAAGAATAAATTCACATGCCTCACTACCAAATACTCAAAATGATGAAACATCAGGCTTGTCATGAGACCAAGCCTCCTTAGGAGTCATATGTCGAATCGCCTTGTGAGGCATTTAATTCTGAATATAGTTGGCACAATTGACTACCTCAGCCCAAAAAAATGAATCCATGGACCTGGGTTGAATCATACAATTAGCCATCTCCCGTAAAGTCTTGTTCTTTCTCTCAGTCACACCATTCTGCTGAGGGGTGTAGGGAATAGAAAATTGATGCTACAAACCATGCTCAGTGCAAAAATCTCTGAAAGCCTGATTCACATACTCCCCCTCATTATCTGTACGTATCCGCTGAATAGAAAGGCCAGACTGCTTCTCGACAAATGTCTTGAAGATTCAAAAGGAGTCAAAGACATTAGACTGGTACTTAAGAAAGTAAACCCATGTGCATCTGGAGAAGTCATCAATGAATGTGAGTACATACTTGGCCCCAGAAAAAGGAGTGGGAAATGACATGAGGTCACTATGAATCAACTCCAAGGGTGCCAAAGCACGAGTGGCGCTTCCCTTCAGAAAGGGATTCCTGTGATGCTTGCCAAGCACACAACCATGACAAACACTATCAGTGCAGGAAATCTATGGAAGACCAAGAACAAGTGCCTGTGTACTCATCTATTGAAGATATTTGTAATTGACATGACCCAAATGCTCATGCCAAAGCTTACTCACTGAATCTACATGTGCTATAAGAGATTAACCTGTACCCTTAGAAGGCTCAAATCCATCAAATTTGTAAAGACGAGATGTAGTATCAACACTCCCAGTAGCCACAACCAGAGCAGAGTCATGGAGGTCCCGAATAACCACATCATGTGGTGAGAACTCAACTGTCTTACCAGAGCTAGTATGAAAAATCTGATAAATGGACAAGAGGTTCGTCGAGATGTCAGGAACAACTAGAACATCCTGTAGAGTGCCCCCATCCAAAGAGACAGAACTGGAACCCAAGATGGAAAGTTATGTAGAGTCACCCACTGCAATCTGTGAAGTACCACAAGAGGCAAGAGAAGTGACCAACTGCTGAGTGTGAGTCATATGGTGAGAAGCACCAGAATCTAAAATCCAAGTGCACCCATAGGTTGATGCTCGAGTAGTGAGAGCATGGCCTTTCCCTATGGAAGAAGAAGACGACTGAGGTGAGGAGATGTGTTGCTACTGCATGGCTTCCTCTAAAGCCTCTAATAATTTTCAACAACTGGAAACTGGATGTCCTTGCTTGCCACAAAAGCTGCAAGTGTCTCCTGATTTTTGCTTAGTCTTGGAGGAAGACTTACCAGACTTTGAAGATTTTCCATGTTTTGGATTAAGTGGTGGTTTAGAATCAGAATTAGGAGGAGGTTTGGAGGAATTCTCACTGCCTGCAAAATCTTTCTTGGGCTTTGGTTTCTACTTCTGTTTCTCCTTAGGTGACTGAGCAACCAAAGCTTTGTTATTTGATCCTGAGAGCATATCCATCTGAGAAAGGTGTGATTGCTCCCGAGACAAATGCTCACAAAACAAATCAAAGGTAGGCATGGTAAAACTGGCACCTAGACCATCCATGGTGGAATAGAAGGAAGAAGCAAATATCTAAAATGGACCACGAAGCTTCGAAAGAATCAAGTAAATGCACTCTGTGTCTAACTTATTTTTTCCACAACCCTGTAAAATAGTGCGGATAGTTTTGAACTTGTTCAAAAATCCTCATTAGTGGGAAATGATTCAGGTAATAGTGAAGTTAGCTCTGCCTCAATCTGTAATGCTCGGAACTCATTAATGGCCCCACAAAGTGTCTCAAACTTCAACCACATGGCGCGAGGAGTGAGCAAAGCATCAAGGTGAAACAAAGGACTATCTGAAACATGCATGCATAGCAAACCCATAGCTTCATCCATCTTGTTCCTGTGCTGCATAATCTCAAAAGGACGCTGTAACTGAGGTTGAACCTCATCTAAACAAGACCACAACCCTCGTGACCTGAGTAGCCTCATCATTCGAGACTTCCAAGTGTGATAGTTGTGTGATGTGAGTAACTCAACTGAGGAGTCTACCATGAAACCCTGCACCTGTACCTACTTGTGTTTTTTATTTTTATGTGATCTTTCAGAATAGACAGAAGATGCAGAAGGGTTTGATTTTTTTGAGAGTTTTGGTGTTCTTGTTTTCTGATATAAATGACAGAAAATGAGAAAAAAACACCCCCCACAAGAGAGAAACCCAAACCTTGGTACAAATTGAGAAAGATGAAGCAATGCATAAGCAAAAAATACTTCAAAACAAATTCTCATGTAATTGGTGAAAATTCTGATAAAAAAGATCACATATTTGAATAGAGCATGTTGAGAGCTTTCCAACGCCTATTCGTTTTTGAAAAACGGAGTCCGTTTGCACCTTTTATGGCCATGGAAGTGAAAAAAAAAGACCCCACTTGGACTGGAAAAATAATATCTAGACTGGTAAAATTTTGAACAAATTCCTACACCATCAGATCGGTGCCGGAACCAGCTTTCCAATGCCTATTTCCATTTGAAAAATTGAGCTACAATGCCCTAGTTACACCCTATTTTATGCAAGCAGCTCCAAATTGTTCAATAAGACCTCCATGACCCTCAAGGGCTAAAAAAAAGGGCCCCTGGTCCTATCAGCGACCACGGGTTTGGCAGCTAGGGTTAAATCCGAAGCCCTTTGTCATGAATGGGACCGCGAGCTGGTGCTAGAACGGCCGGCGGGGGCCTGGGCGCTAAGCGCCTTGGTAGAGCTGGGAGCCTACGAGGGCAATGGAGGAGGGCAGCGACGATCAATCAGTGCGGAGCGGGTGGTGGTCGGTTGGCATAGGTGGAGCGGGTGGTGGCCGATCAGCATGGGCGGAGCGGGCGGCGGCCGGTCGGCATGGGCGGAGCGGGTGGCGCAGGCGATACGGGAGGCGCAATATTTTTACGGGCCACGAGTTAAAACACCCGAAACAAATTGATTTTTTAATTTTTTTTTTCAATTTTTTTCTACGGACGTCGTGCCTTGGGGCCGTACGGCCTTAGGCAAAAAAGTTTGCTTCCCTAATCGACTGTAACCAAAATCGACGAATGAACAGTTGATTTAGGGGTTTTTGGGCACTGTGAATCCAATGGCAATGTCCGTTTGGGCCCAAAGTGAACCCAAAAATAGGAGTATGCTGAATCCACCAAAAAAAACCTTAGAACCCTAGATTTGCTTCCAATGCAAAAAACTCAAAACAAGAACAAGTAGCTGTAGATCTGAAGCTCTAATACCATGTTGGAGTTGAGAAAATACAACTTAATAGGAGCCCAGTGACCTCTACAAGTGAAGAATACCTGTTACAAGGAGAAGCAAAGAGAAGCAACAAAGAGAATGCTCAAGAATGTGGAGCTCTGTATTCACCCAAAATGTAAAATGAATAATAATACAAAAGAGAACTTTACAACCTCATATAGGTCAAAGAAAACCCTAAAAAGGTAAAACCCTAGGCTTGCACATTAATAATTAATAAAGTAATAAATTATTATGCACCTAATGTTAGCTTAAGTGTAAAAGAGATAAAAGGGAACTTTAAGTAATTAAACAAATATTGTTTAATTAATAAAGTAAATAACCAATTACTCTAACATATTCAGATTGAGTATATGGTTTTACTTTTATGATAGTTTTATTCAATAATTTTTTTTAGGTTTACAATAATATTTAACATTATTTACCACAGATTATGAATTGTATAAGATCATTAAGAACATCTTTCTTGGTTTCTTTTTCTATTTTTTACAAGACATAAACTTAAATGATATTTCAATTCAAACTCTTAAAAATTCTTTTCAATTACGTATAAGGACATGTATGCAAGCAATGAGAGGTGGACTACTTTATTTGTACTTTTCTTCAAAAACATGGAATTCATGAAATAAACCATTACAAATTTTCATGTAATTCCCTTCCAAACCAAATACAAATTAATCTGAAAATACAGGATGAATTTTCATAGGTACATAAAACTTTCTTTGTGAATTCATATTACAACTATTACCAAGAACTTTAGATTCAAATAGGAATTACCAGCCAAACAAGAATTCACCCTTTTTTTGTTCTCAACAAAATAATTCCCTTCCTTCACAATGACTTGTACTTTTTCCATGACTCCACATGAACTTGAAACAAGCAAGTAAAGAAAAACCACATGAAATTTATGGGATCTCAACCCATCCATAGGTTTGATCAACAACCCACCCCAAGTGAGGGTAACCACTTAGCCACCACCCAACTTACAATACAACACAAAGAAAACCACATATAATACATAGTGCACATACATCAAAGAATACAAATACAAGTCTACCACATTTGTTTCTCCAAGGGAAACCACAAAAGGGGGAGTAGGGGCTCAACCAAAAGGGCCATACAAATGGAATATCATGATCACATCTCCATGTAATAACACCACATAAAAACCCCACACAAGCACCACAATGCCAATACACCAACCACCATATCACACCATACTAACACCCCTTATTCCTCCACTCAAAAGTATGCAAAACACAAGGGGGTGCTCACATCCCATAAATAGAAATGGTACACAAACCCCAGTGATGGCCATCACCTAAGGGGGATACTCATATCCCAACAAGGAATCCCCTAAGTGTGGGAGCCGCACCCATTCAATACCCCTACACCTAGAGGACAAAAATCTCCTCCAAATAGAGGGGGTCAACTCCCCTAAAAGATGCACAAAAATAATGACAACAACACATTATGACAAAGAGAGTAAGAAAATTACACATGAAAACCCTCAACAAAATCCCTTCATAACAATTTCTCATGTGAATATGCATACAAGAACAAGAGAGAAGAATACCTCCAAGAGAAACGATACCAATAATGGATGGCTCTTCTTTCCTTTTCCAAGATCTCCTCCTCCTCTCCAAAATCTCCTCCCAAAATAAACCCAAAATGCAAAGAGAGAAAATGGCATAGTAACCCCCTCCTCTCCATAAGGAGGGAGTTATAAAGGGAAGGAAGAAGTAACTTCCTCCAAAACTAACTCAACCACCAAAACCATTTCCCCATTTTCGCCACTTTTACAAAGGGAACATAAAAAGGGTCCTAAAAACTTTTAAAAAGGACACAAATGATAAAAACAAAATTCTAACACTTATACCAAAGGCATAGGCTATTCCCCAAACATAAAATATACCTTAATTCTTCTTAAAAGTCTTTTAAAATTCTATTTTAAATTACAAGAACAAAATTTGCATAAGACACAACTAATAATCCAACACCACATAATACCAACATGAAATCCTTTTACTTAACATCAAGGCCTATGGACCAAGAATCTAGGATGAACATAATATAGATAAGCCGAAAGGTGGCTAAGTGGATCCCCTCAATCCATTGGTATTGGAACTCCTACACACTCAACAAAATGTGTCAGTATGATAGCAATATTTATATACATGTACATAATAAAAAAAATGCATTACTTGATATATTGACATAATTGAATAACCTACATAAAGCATCCTATATATCCCATTATGATAAAGTGCATTAATCAAAAATCACATCAAGATCACTACATACACACTATAAAACATAAACTCCATCAATATCACTCATAGAATATAAAAGTGCATCATCATCATCATAAACACATATAGTTATAAATCAAATTGATCAATCATAAGGTATCATATACAATACATCACTTTGAAAATACACCAATCATAATGATCATAACAAGAATTACTACATGAACAATATAAACATAATATCCACAATTATATCAATACCTTCCAAAATATGCATTAGTCAAATCATCAACCATAGATTCTAATATCATGTCACATATCATCCTAAGTGAATGAATATGCATCGACAAAATACTAAATCTCATAATCATATAAATATATCCAAACCCACCAAAAGATCACACCAGAGGGTAACTCGTGATCTGAATAATATATCATCCATAGTAAGCCAACTACTAGTCACCAAGGACCCCCCATTAACTCGATACATCTGATATAATTATAGCACCACGACTAACAATTAGATAATCTCTAACTCTCATGGTTGAACATCTTGTGCAACGCACTCATGCATAATCAAAAGAACATGTCTAGTTATCATAGAGAAATCATGATCACCCATTGAATAGGTAAAACTTTCCAATTAATCTATCAAGTGAATGACCATCTCTCCTAACTTGGGTATGACACTCAACATGAAATCACATAAAATATTGCACAAGGATCATCAAATCGTATTGACTCAACAACATAGAGGTTTGGGTCTCACATTTGAGTAGGTTTATATCTAACCTTGGTAAGGAACATTATAATTATGTTAAGAGAGTTTTCAAATATTTGTGTTGGAATTTTTATTACTATTTTTTTATCATAGAATTTGACGATATGTATAATTCATTTGACATACAAGGTTTTGTGCATGCAAATTGAGTAGGTTAATTGGATAGTCAAAGGTACACTTTTTGCTATATGCTTTCTTTATTTAGTAGTGTAGTGAGTTGGATGAGTAAAAATAAACCTATGATTTATTTTATTGCTACTAAAGTAGGGTATATGGCTGCTACATATACTTCTAAGAAGGTGGTTTGGTTACAAATAATTTATACAAGTATTGCTTTTGCTTGTATTTTTGTTAATTGATTTTGATTGTATTGTTGGTATGAGGTTGTAATAGTCAAAGTGTTATTTGTTTGGCCAAGAATCCCATATATCATACTCATGATAAGAATGTTGGTGTTTATTATCACTTTATGTGAGAGATGGGAGAGAATGGTAAGGTCTTATTACAAATGGTTGACACTCATGATAATGTTATAGATTCCCTCATGAAGAAAGTGACCATAAATAGTTTATCTTGGTGTAGGGAGGTCATGGTCCTTGTATGCTATGCTTAATTCCATTAATGCTTCCTTTTATATGTGTGTGCATTGCATAATGTTAAGTAGGAGAATGTTAGAATTAAGGTTGCATTTTTCTTGCAATCCTCTATCTATTTTATGTGTCCTCAACACTATTGGAAGGCATACTTGGATGCCCAAGGTGTAACTGCATAAATGATTTATTATTTAATATCTCCTGGAATCTTGCAATTAGTTTTCATATGCATTCATGAGGGATGTGGATCCCAATGATGGTGGTTACATTTGATTTTGGACTCATTTAAGGCATTTTCCTTTTCCTTTGTGCTAGAGGACAAAATGGAAGGTCTTGTCATAATAGATGAGACCTACATGAATTAGTGGACTCAAAAATGGAATTTTCGATTTGAGGATACGATTCAAAAATTCCTTTGTAGTTATGTTCAATACTTGGAGAATTATTTATTGAGCTCATGTGATGTCCATGTGAAGTCATTATTATATTTACCATTCTCAAAATATATTGTCCAAGGTGCACATTAGGTTTTTGCACAATACCATGGTTCTGATATTCATTATTTTGGTTAAACCATTTAAGTATTTTTCCTCTCTCTTAGTCTATATATTGGAGGTTTGAGGTGGTGGTTTATATTATTATTTCACATATACACAAGTGTTTATAGAATTTTGTTAGATCGTAAAGAGTAGTATCTTGATATTACATTTGTACATATTGAAGATTAATACATACTTGTAATCTTTCTCTAGTGATTTTTTTTCCCAAAAGGGTTTCTCCACATAAATATTATGTCACTATGGCTTGTTTATTTTATTCTTATTATTAATTTGTGTATTCTCACATAATATTTTATGGTAATCTGAAAGGAAAAATAAATTGAACAAAGGAAATAACTAATCAATGAGCATTGTTTGAAGGAAAAATATTACCAAAGAGAAAGTAGCCAAATCAAGCACCACCACCATCAAGAGGAGACACAAGAATTTGATAAGGGGAAAAAGCAAGAAAAAACCTTAATATTATGAATGGAGGCAAAATGCCTAAGAATAATACAAAGAGAGAGAGAGAGAGAGAGATTCAGCCTTAGCTTGCTTGAATAATGAAGAATGAGAGGAGAGACACCTCAATAAGTAGAGGTGAGAAGGAGGAGTTAGAATGTAACTCCCAACTCAATGAATGCCACCATTCATCTATGTGTGTGCAAAGTGTCACCTCTTAAGGAGGTGGTTACAAATATTCCTTAATAAAGGAATTAAAAAAAATAAGTCATCCTCACACATGTGTGAGAAGACAAAAAGACAAAAGACTTGTAGGTATTCCTTTGGAATATTCCTACAAGTTACTAAATAATTACAAATAAAGAATAACCTTTACCAAGTAAAGATTAATCTTCTAACATAATCCTTGATTAAGAAATTGATTTCATATTTGCATACTCTTTGTAGAAGATTTCACTATAGTAGTTTCACTTTATTTCTCAACACTACTATTTTTATAATAGGATTTAATATAATGGTAGTGCAAATGTGCTGGTTATTTTTATGTTTAATCCAATTGTATGAGTAATAAATATACCTTAACTGATGCAAGAGAATCTGAGCTCAGAAGCAATCCTACATCACCAAAAAAAAAATTATTATGCTCTATATTTTATATTTTTGGTGTAGGTTTGAGATTCAAGAGAATATTTTGAAGTGTTGTAAGAATATTATTATTTATTTTTGATGAATTTATATCCATTTCATACATCAAGGTCAAGCAGGGTGTTTAATGTGATTTGAAAAATTACGTAATTTCAAGGTTCTAGGGGTTGAAATGGCCCATTTACCATGATGGAAGGGGATTTTGAAGAAAAAATAATTAATTTTATAATTTTGGATGTGTAGGGAAGTGTGTATAAGACAAGTGACTCTTGGAATTCCATTTTGGTCTTATTCTTTCAATTTTGGTTCCTACAATAAATAAAAAACTAGTAATGTTTTGGAAAATAAATTAATTACTTCAATTTTCAATTTGGGGTGAATGAACATGAATTGGTTATTGATTTTATCCATTTTTAAAATGAATATATAGTGGCAAGATGTTTGATATGGCTCAACAAATTTGGATGGCACTTTTGGAAGCAACAAACTATATTTTATTTCCTTTTTTACATGAGTTTTAAGGGTCAACGAAAGAGAAAATTTGGAAACCACTTTTTGGTGTTTCACATAGTTGAAAAATTCTATAAATATAACCTTTAATGGTGTCAAGATGCAGAAATCAAAAGCACCAAGGTTGGAGAAATAACTTGCAGGTTACTCTTGAGAGTTGCATAAGAAAGAGTGTAAGAAATCATCTTGTGAAGAGAAGAGGAATACAAGAAGAGAAAAGGGATTTTTTAGGTGCTCAAGGTAGCCATGAGAGCTGCATACTGAAGAGAAAAATAAGGTTTCAGAAGATGATTGAAGCCAAAAAGGTTTGAAGACATGAGGATTTGAAAACTCGTAGACAAGATGTGTCTAGAAAAGCTTGTAATATTTTTTGGATTTTATTCAATGTTGAACCCTCCATATATATGTAATTAATTTTTAGGATTTTTTATGTATGAATGTGTATGAATGTTAAAAAATAAAGATAATTTTCAAATTCTTTTTCCATTTATATGTTAATATGCATTGGATGACATGTTAAGGTTGCAAGATTAGGTAGTTTGATAAGACCCCCCAATTTGGACTACATTAACTAAATGTATATTGATATGTTTTGGTGCTTTTATGTTTAAGAGAACTGATTAATTATAATTAATTTTTTTTATAGTGAATCAAATTAGTTTACAAGTAATGAGAGCTACCAACATGTACCTAAAGTATACAAACATTACCAGACCATAAGTACAAAGCAACCATAAGAAGGCTAAAAGAAGCAATCATTTTAAATACTATATAATTTTACTTTGATAAAACTTGTTAGCAAATTGGAATTGTAAGAATTGATCTTTAATTTGTTGAATTTCAACCATGATCTTTGAATTCTTCTTGATTAATACTTGGAGTTGCAAAAACAAAAAATCCACCTAAATAAAGATGTCAGATTAAAGCCTTAAAGTTGTAGTTGCTTAATGATCATTTTTAGAAAACATAGTTGAACATCTAGCTTCCCATTTATACTTTAGTATAACTTGTCTAATAGAATAAACAATAACATTGGTATGCATACCAAAACCAAAGATAGCTTCTTTGCAATTGATTTAACTCATGATAGAAAATAATAGGAATTTTAAAAAAATAGTTTTCCATTATTTCTTAAGAGAAGTGCAGTCCCAAAATATATGCTTCATATTTTCAACATACAAGAAATAAGGGTAAATGGTTGGATAAACCATTATACATTTCAATCTATCTCCAACAAGTATCTTGCAATGTGAAATTTTCTAAGCCAACATTTACTATCAACATAAGCTTTTGATTTCCATATTCGAGCACTCATTTTGATACAAAATTTGGAACTAAATTTGCATTTCCTCTTTTGATTAAGATGAGGAATAAGAGGCCATATAGGAAGTATATGAAAATAAACCTTCTTCAAAGGAAAATAATTAAACAGACTGAATGAAAATTTTATTTAATCTTTAGAAAAATTACATTCCTTGGGACTGCAAAGCTTCATAAAAAGGTCAAGAGGGACTAAGTACTATACAAAGATCAAAATTTGTTTATATTTATCACTTAGAGTATAATTCTCTTTGAGATAATACCAAGAGGCAAATCACACATGTTAAAATCCCAAATATATTTGAATGTATGGATTCCCTTTTAAACGAATAATAAGCATGTCTTGGAAAGCTAATAGCAAGTGGTTGATTATGATAACTAATAATTCTATTCCACCAAATTGAAGATGAGGCAAAAATAAAGCCATGTTACAGGGAAGAATTTTTCCAATTTAATAAATAACAAACATGTTGCCAATCTTTCCAAATAGACTAAAGAGGAAAGTAAGATTTGATTTTAAAGAAGGGGGATGTTAATATATTATCTAATGAATTGGTTGCTTTCTACTTAATTTTTACTACAGCTTCCATGATTTGATGATGAACTAAAATATTACATGGTTCATATCCAATAGTAGCTCTAACAATTCATTTTGTAACAAGGAAAAGTCCTTGATTTTTGGTGTCTATGAGTCCAAGGCCTCCACTAGTTCTTGGTTAAATACAATGAGACCAAGAAGAAGTAATAAAACTTGTACTACCATCCCATTCAGACTATAGATTTTTTTGTATTATTTTGTTTGATTCTTCATATCCTTTGATGAGACCAAGTATTAGCTAGTTTTCTATGTTTTAGTTCATGCTTTTAGATATTTCCAGATACTCATTTCATATACATTCCTAAACTTATCTATATTTTTATGTCTTTCATGTAACTTGAACTAGGTTTTGATGTATGGAAATATGATTATGATATGTTGGTAACTGCATGATTAAAATGTGTGAGTATGTATGGAATGTAGTATGGATCTATGTTTAATTTGAGGTTATTAGTATTATGTATATGTTAGATTAATTAACTCTTTGCAGCCAAGAAGCCAGAGTAAGAAAAGTGTAAGCCACAACAACTAGGAAGCACAACTCGAAGCCAAATGATTTCAGACAAAAATGTAGGGGAAATTCCAGAAGAATAAGAATGTGACAGTTGAAGTGGAACCACTCATTAATGAGGATGGTTGTAAATCACTAGATCATTTAATAAGACAGATAAAGGAAGAAGGATTCTACAATGATTGGGAAGCCAACATGACTATTTCCATAGTACGTGTCTCAGCTATGTTGTTAAGGATAGAGTTCCAGTCTTAATTGTCTTCTTCTATATGTTTAGTTACACAAACTTTGTCACTCTCTATTTCATAGGGGAATGGTAATTTGCTTCTAATTTTATATTTTGAGTCCTCATTCTAATAAACCTCCCTTCAACCTATATAGTTGGCTCAGTGGTTGAGGAGTAGATATAGTGTATGGATATGTTCATTTTATAGATATAGTTTTTCATTACACAAATAATACTTTTTTAGTTTCTTATTATGCTTTCATGAATAAGATATCTCTAAAGATTCTTGTCAAATTGTGAAATCTAGTTATATACAATAAAGATGCTTCAATTTATTTTTATGTTCAATTGATTCAAAGAGTTTATATTTGAGTTTATTATGTGGGTACAATCACTTGAGCAAGGACCACTCAAGGTAACTGTTCTCCACTTTATTTTTTGTTGTCATGTGAGATGCTTTCATTATTATAGTCATCTTAATTATATTCTTCATTTCCTTTATATGTGAATAAGATTGTGAACAATATCTTTTCTTATGTTTCATGCTTTTTTTTGTCTCAATGCACTATCATCCAAAGTGAGTCTAAGTTAGCAATGTTAATTTCATTAGAGAGTTCAAGTTTTAACAATTTAAGCTTTAATTCCTTTTGTACATGTGTCAATCACCTATACTAGATGATATAGGAAGTATAGAATCTTTGGATACACATATAGTGCCAACATCATTGCAAGCTTATGTTAGCCTTGGTTGATAATTAAATGGAGTCTTAACAAGGGTTTAATAGATTGTTTAGTTAGGAACCACCTCTAAATTGTGTGTCCATCACCAAGTTTATAGAGAATTAGTTGGGCCTTACATCCTTGCTTGGAAGTCATCCAACAAGATGAGAAGTATACATGAGTAGTAATCAAAATTTTGTTAACAACTTAGATCTTTCTTGCCAAAGATAAAAATTTATTACCCTATGTAAATAATTTAATTTTTATTTTTTTAAAAAACTATCCCACATTTATGAAAGGGAGACCCCTAAACCAAAATGAATTCCCAATCTCCTTGTGTTTAATAAGCTTCCACTCTTTATGAATCCAATGAGGAATAGAATACTTTTGAGACATCAAAAACTTGATTTTATTATGAGATAATTGGGAAGCAAAAACAACACAATACAAATTTAAGATGTCCAAGGTGTTATTTAGTTCTTCTTCATAATTTTGTAGAAATAACATGCTAACATTAGAAAAGTGAGTGTTAATAACCACCTTATCCTAAGGAATGGAAATAGCTCTAATAATATTCATCTAATTAGACTTTCAAAGAAGATGTCTCAGAGTATCAATAGTAAGAACATATAAGGAGAAAGATGACACCCTTGTCTTATAGAAAATTGTAGCTCAAAGGAGTTTGAGATAGAATTATTAATTACAAGGTGAGCATTTGCATCTTTAAATAAAATTTGGACATGATTTTGGATCCTTTGACAAAATCCCAAACACTGCAACATTTTAAGAACAAAGTTCCAACCGATTCTATCATACTCTTTATCAAAATCAAGCTTGACCACTAAATCATTTTGGTATGATTGTTGGGCCCATTCTATAGTATTCCAATCTTGTATGAGATTATCAAGTATAAATCTACCTTTTATAAATCTTGTTTTCTCATCTCTTACTATACCCTGCACAACATGTTTAATTATGATAGCTAGAGCCTTAGCAATAATTTTATATAAAAGTGTTTAGCAAAGTAATTGGTTTCGAACCAACAATATTTTTTTTGTTTTTACCTTTAGGGATAAGTTTGATTAATCTTTTGTTGATTCTAGGACTTAAGGAACCTACTTGGAGGGCTTCCAAATAGACCATGTAAAAGTCATCTTTGATATGATGCCACATGGCATGATAAATTTCAACTGGAAGACCATCAAAGCTAGGGATTTTATTAGTTTTCATAGAGAAAAGAGAACATTCAAGTTCTTCCATGGAGAGAAATCAATCCAAGAATTGGCTATAACCTGGATCAATCATGTTAGGAATAAAATTCTTCACATCTTCTAAAGCTTGCTAAAAATCTTTCCAATTATTTTCTTCTTTAAATAATTTATCATAGAAGTTTTAAAATAAATTAGCAATTTCAGCAAGGTCATTGTGTATTCTTCATTCATCCATTAAAGCCACAATTTTATCCTTCTTATCTTTATAGTTAAGATAGTTGAAGAAAAATTTGCATCCTTTATTCCTTCCTTAATACAATAAATTATGTTAGAGTAAAGGTTTTAACTTAATTATGTTAATTAAGTTACCTTTATTCCTCTCTTAAGATTTCACTTTAGTTTGCATAATGTGACATTTAATAATTATATTAATTATTAAATGTCTACCTATTAGGTTTTGCATGATCTCCTTTCTTAAGGATTGATCCATTGTATATTTCTCTCTTTCTGATTAATACATTTTTAGCTTTCAGAGCACCCTTGCCTTTTTGTCTCCATCTCTTCTTTTTGTGACAGGTTATTTGCATGCAGATGATCTTTGGGGTCTGTGAAGTTGGATTTCACAACTTCTACAACTTCTAGCTCTAATTTTGGCCCATATCCCTTGTAGTGGTCTATTTTTTGCAGTTGCACTTGAGTAATAGCAATAGTGTTTTGAATCATTTCATTATGAGGATACACATTTAATTATTTCCTAACATGTCCCAATTTCCCTTGAAGATACTTTTCTCTATGTTTACATCTCCAAGCCATTCTCTTGCCAAAGGACTAAAGAAAATCAATGCATTAAGTTAGAGCTATGCACCAATGGATTTAGTCCATGACTCACCCTCTTGAGGTTTCGAAATAGAATTCAAAATTCTCACCAAAGTAGAAACACCTTATGTATCTTTTAAATGGGAGTTATGAAGATTGTTGGGGATTTCAATAGAAGGTGCAACTTTATCGGTAAAAGAAATATCTAATAAGTGATAGGAAAATGGTCATATAAGGTAGTTAATTAATGTATTTGTACACATGAACCTAAAGGAGAAACCTCCAAATTAAGGTTATGAGAAACATAGAATCAATCTAATCTACTCAACTTCCTATCATTTCTTGATCTGCAATAATACCATGTAAACCAATTATTTGCATGATTGGAGGAGTTATCATGAATGGGGTCATCTACCCCAATAATGTTCAGATAATAGATCCATTTTTTAAATTCATCATGGTTGAGTTTGAAATAGTTAAACTAGCTACAATCTTCATGATGTTCGACCATATTAAAGTCTCCTCCCAACACCCAATAAGCATTAGGGACGTAATTAGGCTTCTACTCCCAAAGAATGAATTTTTTTGTAGGATTATTGGGAGCATATATGGAATAAAAACCAATAGGTTTTCCATTGATAAAAGAAAGGGCCCAAACATAACTATGTGATGGATCTTCCCCTTTATCAATGAAATGTTTAGAAATACAAGGAGATAGTCCAAGCATAGCTCCACCACTACCATCATTATGGGAAGTATGAATGAACATTGCTTCTTTCCAAATATTAAAAAGAGTGGCATCTAAACATTCATTACTTTATTTGAATTCTTGTAAGAATAGAACATCTGGTCTCCATTTCATAATGGTGTTTTTAACTTTAAACTTCCTTTGATGGTGAGAAATCCCTCTCACATTCCATTCTAAAATCTTGCAATTCATGATTAATTAGAAAGGTTATTATGATCTTCTTGTGACAAGACTCCAAATTGATTAGAGAGGGAAACCACTTTTTCATCACTTGGTCTTTCATTTAAAATAGATGGAGAGATTGACCTATATCTAGAATTAGAAGAGGGAGAGACAAACCTATTGAGGAACTTCAACAAGCCTTGATAAGGATGGTGAGATTAGTTGTTGATTGTAGAGAGAAGTCGGGAAGAGGAGAGAGAGGGTTCCTTTCTCTTCCTAATAATTCTCCAGTCATCAAACATAGTCACATCTTTATAAGAAGGGCCTGAAGGGTGTGATTTAGAAGAAGAATAGTGCTAGTTTGAGAGGGAGGTGAAGAAGGGGATTTAATTATAAAAGAGGGATTGAGACTAGATTTAGTGAAAAAATTAAATGTAGCCACTATAGGATGAGAAAGGACATGCCTATTTTTCTTGACTTGATAATCACAAATCAAATGACCCTCTTGTTGATAGAAAAATAAATCATTAGACCTATTTAAATAGACTATTGGTATTCTATTTCAAAACCAAGACCATATAATTTTCTTTGTTAGAGTTTTGTTTAAATCCACTTCCACATACACTCTTAGTTGTACTCTTAATTTATTAAATGTATTAGAACATTGTTTTCACCAGATAACTTTACCAAGTTGGGACATAATATCTTTGAGATACAACCTAAAAGTTAGGTTTAAAAATGGAAATTCTAGCCACATCGGGTAATGTGATCGAGAAGGACCTTTGGGATAAAATTCAAATGTCCAAGTCTGAAGATTAAAAATTCACCCACAAATTACCCATCTACCATACTACAAAATTGTTTGAGCATGCTCAAAAAACTTAAACATGAAAGAAACATATCCTTTGCCTAATCCTCTTATTGTTTCAATCTACCATCCCCTATTTTATTAGTTCATTTTTCCCAATTATAGAAATCTAACTATGTAGGAATTCCTCTCAAGAATAACAAAATGATAGTTTTGGTTTGATGTTCGACTATGAGATCAACAACTTCATGAGACAACTAAAACTCTAAATTTTTACCTTGTTTTGCATTTTTGGCTCTTTATTTTCTTCTTCCTTTCCATTTTGAATAGGGGAACAATTGTCCTTGACTATTTAATCAATCATTCTTCTTTCCACATCATGGGTATCCTCCATTTTCATCATTTCCTTGGTTATTCTACCGATAAATGATGCTTTACAAGACAAGCTTCAAATTTCAGCAACATCTGTAAAAAGGGCTCTCCATACTCCTCTCCTCTCTTAGACACAAAATTCACATAATAAGGATAAAACATAAAAAAAAACTAGAAGGTAGTCATAGATCTACATAGGGTTACAATTTTCACTCCTATGCAATGGTTTTACCTCATGCCTTATCCTTTGCAATCACTAGCAAGATATGCCTCTTGCATAATCCTTAGGGTTTCACCAAAATATCATTTATCACCTCACTTCCTACTATTCAAAACAAATTGTTTCCATAATTAAATAATTAACTAACCCAAATTTAAGGGATTACTCTATTCAATTTTGATATAATTATTTGAACAATTATTTTTTGATAGGTAAAAAGTGGACTTGGTATCCATTCCCGCATATATTAACATCCAAAAATATTACATTTATGAATTCCACCCTATTAGCAAGGACTAAATGTTTAAAAAATATTGACCTTATAAATATGTCTATGTATAATAAGATAACCATCAATATCAAAAGAAATCTAAAAACTAACTAAAGCCTTTTTATCTAATCATTCCTCAACTAGACAATGTAAAGACCAAACAAATGCTATATACATATATAGCTATTAAAACTACTTTTTACATGATATGAAGACTACTAATTTAGATATTAACATAATCTTCCTAAGTCGACATGCTAGGAAACCCCACACTAGTTGTTACATCCTCCCAAGGCTATGAGAACCTTTGGGAAAAAAATGGTTATTTTGTTGTCTTGGGTCTCAAATTCTATAATAATGGATGGATCTTGAATGGTCATTTTAGAACCTATAAATCCATATCAACATATGTTCCTTCTTTATCCTTCCTTTATAATTGGTCCATGACCTCAACCAAGGCTAAGAACCCAGCCTCTAATTCTTCAAAAGAGACCAATGAAACTAGTCATCAATATCCATACCCTATGATTGATAACAAAATATTGAGGTTAGCCAAAAATGATTCCAATGCCTCATCTAAGCCCCCTGGCTAGTCGTTCATCAAAAATGTATCAACACCTTCATTTTTTCTCCATCCTCACAAAATTCTAACAAATTTTAAATGAAAATTGATGGGATATTTATTTTCACATAATGGCCCACAACCATTTTAATATAATCACTACCCAAGAATATTCTTATATTCAAAATAACCACACCATGATTTGATTTAAAATTATGCTAGGCCTAAGATTAGTGTATATGCATGAATTTGCACCCCTTATGCAAAGTCCCCTTTTACACTTCCTCACCTTAGAAAACCAAACCTAAAGAAAAAATTCCACATCAACAAGCTTCCTTCGTTCCACTTGGTGTTCATCTTTTGTGTCAATAGAAGAATAACTATCGGGTATGCCTATGCGACGCATAGACGTTCGCACGGCATGCTTACGTCCCTGACAGATTCTTGCATCTGAAGTTTGTAGAGGCATTACACTTCCTATTGGGAACAAATTGTAACATCCCTCTTCGATCAATCAACCCGAAAAATGGATCTTTCCCCTCTATTTTGATCTTGAAATGCATATCTTGCTCATTTAATCCATCTTCTTAGCAATTATAGATCTCTCTTGGCAATCTTTAGCATTCACTTCACTTCCATCACTTCAAGCGGTGCTTTGGCACTCCAAAGCAGCAACAACAACACTCCATCAACTTTGTAGAATCAAGTGCAGAATAAGCCTTTGTAGTAGGGGCTTGAGGTTTTACAACACCTCCCTTCACCATAGTTGAGGCTATGGCGATTTTTCAAGCTCCCTTTCTCCATTATTGGCTAGTGAGCTCTTGGTGGAGGTGGTAACATTTTCACTCCTCTCCTTTATGATTTGGTTGAGTGGCACTTCACTGTTTTGTAGTGCTTATTATGTTCTCTACTTTATTTTCTCCTTTATCATGTATTTCTTTATCGTTTCTACATTGGTTGTCTGTGGAGGTGGAAACACTGAAACGGGGGTTTGACTGAGGCAGACTCCTATACAACCCCCAACAATTTTCCCTGTTTCTTGTGTGCAGGTGAGAGAACTTTTGGAGCTAGCTGGTGAATGAGTACCTTTGTGAGATTATCTTTGTCACCCTAGTCCTTGTCTACTTGCTTTATCATTTTAGCATCTACTTTGTATACTTTCTCATTCTTGTTTTACCATCTAGATTGAGCTAGCTAGGCTGTTAGTAGGTATTTTTAGCAGTTTTATTGTGTCCACTATTGTCTGCCCATATGAACACCAATCTACTTGAGAGACATCAATGCAGTGCGCTGACATCCCAAAACTACATTGTCATCCTTAGACAAAGATCTATCTGAGGCACAAAAATGACTCCAAAAAGCCATCTCACCTAGCCCAGATTATAGTTTAGGCCTGAAGAGTGATTGCGGGACCTTATAATCCTCATAATTCTCATCCCTTATTTGAAACATTACTTCAAAGTGAGGTAAGTTAGGGAATCCTTCCACTCTTGGATCTCCATGACCTAGGGCCTTGAATGTGGTTGGTCCCCCTCTCTTACATTTTTGGTGAACCTACGTTTGTTCATTTATCAATGTTGAAGCTTATTTGTGTTCCTTGTGATTGTTGTGTCCCTGAGCATTGTGAAGGTTTATGAGCATCACAACCCAATCCACAACCTCTAGGTATGCTTTCAGGAGAAGTATATGACACCTTCCAATGGATAAGATGAGGGTCACCTCTAGTTTCTCTACATGTAGGGAAATATGGGTTATCTCAAAAAGAAACATCTGAGATCAATAGTGCCTTCAATAGTTTTTGATTTCTTCCAATCACCTCAAAGACACGTACTACTATCCCATAAAGTGAAAACAGACATAGTTCATTTCCCACATTAATCCTTAGAGATAAGTTAATGCTTAACTAGTTTCAACAACACCATTAAATAGATTCAATCACGCAGAACCATTAAACATGAAAGATGGAACATAAAACATGAACACATAGATATACATGGGGAAAACCCTTTCAAGTAAAAAACCCCACACTCCAAAATCCCAGATCGCCATTGTATTATTTAGCAACAAATTACAATTACAAATACAATATCAAGCTCACGGCCTTTACAAAGTTTACATCTTTTTCCATCTGGAGAGAATCTGATAGCATAACCCTACTTCGATCTCTCTTAGTGAGAGGCATTTCATTCGGCTACATAGCCTCACAACTTGACCACTGGCCTCTCAACCTCTTGACAAGATTCATCTCTCTTGGCTCATGACTCCCTAGCCTCTTGGCTTGCACCTAGCCACTCGGCCAGCACCAAGTAACCGTCGTGCTTTGCTTGCACGACTCCACTCTAAGAGAGAAATTTTCTCTCTCTGACTATTCAACTACCACACCCCTTTAGGGTTACACCTTGAGCCACAAACCATCATCCAACATTTATGGTCATCAGATAAGCAGTTAAATAAATCTCCAGCATCAAACTTAGGGTTATCCACCTAACACCATGTCACCCAATCGGAAAGACATTCATTATCATCTCACCAATGTTCACCGAGCACATGATCCCACATACCATCTATCCTCCATGTCATCACCACCTGTTGGTGTTTGACATGATCCACCATCCTATCGGCTCCCACATCCATCGGCAGTCAGAAACCAACCATCACTTTCCAACTATCAACTCTCCTTCATACACCACTTGTTGTGATGAGGGGTCCACCAAGACACTCATACATCGCTTGTACAATTCCAGAGAATCAAAATGGAATCGACAATATTCGCAACAAGTCTCCTGAAAAAGACATAAATATTTAACTCCTAACACTCCAAGTGGTCCCCACATCTTTCGGCATCCAAGTTACTATATCGCTGAAAAACCGAACTTCAAAACTCCATGTCGGAGGTTATGAAGTTCCCAAAACCTGTGACTTACTGAAAAAGGGATCACTCTATCACCCAAAACTTGAACTTATGAACCTCAAGTCAGAGGTTGTGAAGTTCACAAAACATGCGACACACCGTCAACAAAGGGATCACTTTGTCGCTAAAAACTCAAACTTCCGAACCTCAAGGTGGAGGTTGTGAAGTTCGCAAAACCCATGACACAACGACAACAAAGGGATCGCTTTGTCACTCAAAACTTGAACTTTTGAACCTCAAGATGAAGCTTGCGAATTTCTCAAAAGTTGCAACATACCGACAACAAAGGGAAATGACTTTGCTTCACAGTCACTAAGTTGGAAGGTTATGAAACTTTAGAACCTCGTGACTTCAGTTAGAAAAAATTGAAAACCAATGACTTAGCTCAAGCCAATGATGGAGGAAAAACACAACTACTCCAGAAAGTCGATCAAGCCAATAAATTTGAGCCACATTTTTCAACATTCTCCCACTTAATGAAGAACTTACTGGCTCCTTCCAAAGAAAAATCAAGAATCTTAAATAATGCTTCCACGCTCTAACCAAGACACCAATCTTAAGAGCACAAGCATCAGATCCTACAGACAGCAAGGGAAACAACACTACCACCATTCCATTGTGCTCACAAGACATACAAAAGAAGCACAACATTAGCTTCAAATCCATCAATCATGCACACAAACTGTGAAGTCACTCTCCAAAAACAAGATAGAACATCAGTTAGAACAACAACTAGAAAAATGATTGCTCCCATCCAACTGATCAACCCACGCGACTAAAAATAGCACACACAACAAGTGCTAATCCATCCAATCACACATACCTTCAAGGTATCTACATCAACAGACTCATGCCACTCCATAACCAACCCATCAACATCAAATACAAGCTCCATGTGCCAACTAGTCAAAGAAGACAAAACACATCCAAGAACTCCCATTGCATGGATAATTTCAAATCTGACAAGATCAAGGTATACCAAGTCTACTAATAGCATAACCAAGACCACAAAGAGAAAATTTTACACATCATATACTTGTAGAAAATCCTTCTACATGCACCTTTAAATGCCAACTATGACACCTTATTCTCCATGTATTTATGAGCACCTGCAACTAATCATCTCATGCTAAACTCCAAATGCATCATTGCACTATCATGAAGTTCTCAAGCATATGACTAATACACCCAAAACATAGAGAATTATTAGACCATTATCAAAGCTCCAATCATCTGAACCAGGAACTTGTCATGATAGCATGATCTCACATCCCCTTAGGAGATCTCATGCTCTAGGTGAACATGCCATGTTCTCAAGAGCAATGCATCATGCCAAAATCCTAATGCACAATCAAGAGTATAACATGACATGAAACAACTCTAAATCAACATCACCTGTCAAGCACTGCCACCACCTCAACTAAAGACTCACAAGAGTCCTCCATGGCTCCAGGATGTTGTACATCTTTAAGTGGTGTCCATGCAAATGCAAAATAACCCTTCTGTAGCAACAAGATCTAAGAGCTCCTCCTAGTAACATTTGCAACACTAAAGAAGATCATTCACCACCAAGTGATGAATCCATAGTCATTGCTAAAGATCCCACTAAACCGTGATACCCGAGCTCTCCAAGCATCATGACCAAACATTTTCTAATCTGAAAATTCTTCAGGTCCACACAGCAACATGTCCATCTGACAACAATACCAAGTGGCACCAAGATCTCTAAACCAAGTAGATATTCTCATCACTATCAAAAGATTAGACAAAATAGTGTATCCAAGCTATCCATGAAATTGTGATACACATGCTACAGGTCCTCATAACCGATTATTCAAGTACTCAACACCATCCATCCTCGCATCCCAAAGCAACCACACCAATGCACAAGTGACCACAAACAAGGCCAATTAACAAGTCTACACCAACATTGAATCAACCTCGTGGATATAGACAATCAACTTCCAAGTTACCTCACAGAAAACATGTAGGTAAAGATAGCCCACAACATTGCACAACTTGTAGATCCATTCAACATAAACATGCAAACCCATCATCACATTGGAAACTACAGAATTGAGATCTCAAAGAGAATAAGCATGTAGACAACATGACTCTAGCACCAGATCAAGCTCAGATCTAATTTTCCAATCATGTCCACAATGGGCACCATAGTCTAGGAACCCAGCATGCAACACCACAAGAATTTTGAGTGACACATCATGTACCAACACTCCCATGCAGACAAGACATCACACCTCCTCAAACCATGCCGAACTACAACTATCTCATCCTGTCACACCCCAAAAGCTAGGGTCTAGAATATAGCTTAACAACAACTCCACATAACCACAACTTTTGCTTGACTGTGTAAAACCTACAAAACCATAGAGCCATGGAAGTACAAACCATCCTTAAAAGGAAACAACAATTCAATAACTCCAGGCCCATTTTAAGCCAACTCCAAAACCACCAACGTTCACATGCATCCGAGAGAGATGGACTATTTTAGACGCTTCTAGATCATTTAATGATCCACTCCATAGCCTTCATGCAATCGGGGTAACATAAGATTGTGCCTTCCAATACTAGGAAATACACCCAGCATAAGCACACTTCTTTTTTTGGATGTTGTGGTTGTCATTGATGTCAACACTATTACCATTGATGATTCTGAAGGTTGTATATGTCGAGGATATTGAGAAAATTAGAATAAATATGTTGTAGGAAGTCTGTAAATTTGTGTTGATCAGAATGGTGGAAACTTATGTAAATTGTTAATCAGAAGTCGCGCTTCAAACGGTTTTTTGCTGAGCCTATCTAGTATGTTGTCTAAAAGTTTCAGAGGTACGCATCAAGATTGGAGAGAGTTATGATTTTTTGAGTTCCTACAGTTATTTTGTTACTATAACAGGTGTTTCTGGAAGAAGAGAATGCAATTATGGTAAATTAAGTTGTTGTGTATGCTCTTGTGATGATCAATGATGTTTCTAGATTGTACTCTATTATTGTGGTACATCCGAGTTGATCGGTGTTCTCATGATCATAGATTTTTCCTTGGTGTGTTCAAGTTTTCATGTTCTTGGCTGACATGATGGTGGTAGCATGTTGCAGATCCTTATGGATTAATATTTTATTGTTTGGCATGTTTGAGGATGTTGATTTAGGTCTTCATTATGATGTGCCCGACTTAGGTTGGTGTGCATTGAGATTTGTTCATGAATTGAGATGATAGTTTGTAATTCATTTATTATTTATTTGTGGCCGACAAAGTTGTTGATGTAAATTCATGTAGTGGATATATAAGAGCGATTGTTTCTTCATTTTGGAGTGTGTGGTGTATGCTCAAGAAATGTATATGAAGTGTGAATGATAAATGTGCGAATAAATATCAGATCATTTGATTTTAGAGCAGAGTGTGAAGAAGATTGAGCAAACTGTGAACAAGTATTTTTGTGCTTAACCAAAACTGTCATCAGGATTTTGTAGAAGCTAATTTCTCAATTCAACCTCATCAGATGGATTTAATCTAATTATTTTATGTAAGGCAGTGAGCTCTAGGTAGTCTACATGAATGCAATTTAATTCCTTATTCATTTTTCATTATACTTTTAATAGGGTATAAAAGTGGATTAACCTCCATCGTGGTTTTTCCCCTAACAGGGTTTCCACAAAAAAAATCTTGGTGTTCATGTGTTTATGATGAGTTGTTGATTCATTCTTTTATTTTTAATTATCAGATCTGAGAGTAAAGGTTGATTAAGTGTAAATAAGTGTAAATTCTGAGACAACTTATTCACCCCCCTCTCACTTGTCTATTCTTGTTTTGCCAACATCTTCATGGCCGAACAACAACCCAAACTTTGCCATATCATCAGGGAGCCTCTCACATAGATGGCCAATATGAAAGTTTGTTGCAACACAACCATAGAGACAATAATAATCCACCCCATGCATGATGGTTATACTATTTCCAACTCACGAGCTTCAGGTCACATCATTTCAATATGAAAAACTCAAGTTTCTCCATCTTCTCCATCTTCCATGTTGCATGGTGTTTCAAAAACTTAAATAGAAAAGAAATAAATTATACTCATCAAAGGATCAATACATCATTTGATTCCTCCAAATTTCCTCAATCCTGATAGACTAAAAATTTTCACAGAAGGAATACCCAGAACCGGTATCTCCAGGGAGGAACAAAACCCAAAAGAAGGCTTTGATACCACTTATAGGGAAATATGGGTCATCTCAGAAAAAAACATTTGAGATCAATAGTTCCTTCAGTAGTTTTTAATTTCTTCCAATCACCTCAAAGACACGTACTACTATGCCATAAAGTAGAAACATACATAGTTCATTTCCCACATTAATCCTTAGAGAGAAGTTAATGCTTAACCAGTTTCAACAACACCATTAAATAGATTTAATCACACAAAACCATTAAAAATGAAATATGGAACAAAAAAATGAACACACAAATATATGTGGGGAAAACCTTTTCAGGTAAAAAACTGCACACTCCAAAAGCCCAAATTGTCATTGTACTATTTAGCAACAAAGTACAGTTATAAATACAATATCAGGCTCATGGCCTTTACAAATTTGACATCTTGTTCCATCTGGAGAGAATTCGGCAGCATAACCCTACTTCAATCTCTCTCAATCAGAGACATCTCATTCGGCTACATAGCCTCATGGCTTGACCACCAACCTCTCAGCCTTCACCTTATGCAAGATTCATCTCTCTCTTAGCTCATGACTCCCCATCCTCTTGGCCTGCACCCAGCCACTCGACCAACACCAAGTAACCATCGCACTCTGCCTGCATGGCTCCACTCTAAGAGACATTTTCTCTCTCTCTCCAACTGTTCAACTACCACACCCCTTTAGGGTTACACCTCGAGCCACATGCCATCATCCAACATTATTGGTCATCAGATAAGCAGTTGAACAAATCTCTAGCATCAAACTTAGGGTTATCCACCTAACACCATGTCACCCAATCAAAAAGACATTCATTACTGTCTCACCAATGATCACCGAGCATATGGGCCCACATGCCATCTGTCCTCCACATCATCACCACCTATCGGCCTTCGACATGATCTACCATCCTATCAAGTCCCACATCCGTCGATAGTCAGAAACCAGCCATCACTTTCCAACAGTCAACTCTCCTTCATACACTGCTTGTCATGATGAGGGGTCCACCAAGACACGCGTACACCAATTGTGCAATTCCGGAGAATCAAAAGGGCATCTACAATATTAACAACAAGTCTCTTGGAAAAGACTTAAATATTTAACTCCCAACACTCCAAGTGGTTCCCACATCTGTCAGCATCCAAGTCACTATATCGTTGAAAAACCGAACTTCAAAACCTTAGGTCAGAGGTTGTGAAGTTCCCAAAACCCGTGACTTGCTGACAAAGGGATCGCTTTGTCGCCCAAAACTTGAACTTATGAACCTCAAGTCAAAGGCTGTGAAGTTCGTAAAACCCGCTACATGCCGACAACAAAGGGATCACTTTGTTGCTCCAAACTTGAACTTTCAAACCTCAAGGCCAAGGTTTTGAAGTTTGCAAACCCCGAGACATGTTGACAACAAAGGGATTGCTTTGTCGCTCAAAACCCAAACTTCTGAACCTCAAGATAGAGGTTGTGAAGTTTTCAAAAGCCACGACATGCCAACAACAAAGGGAAATTCCTTTGCTTCATAGTCACTAAGTTGAGAGGTTATGAAACTTTAGAACCTCGTGACTTCAATCAGAAAAACCAACGACTTAGCTTAGGCCAATGATGGAGGAAAAAAAAACTACTCTAGAAATTCCATCAATCCAATAAATTTGAGTCACATTTCTCAACACTAAAGGCCTTTTCTTCGAATCGATGATGGGTCTTTCGACTCAGGATCATTTGTTGAGGGGCGAGTTAGGAATCTCTAATGAAACTGACCATGTCCCCACTCCTCCTGCATCTCCCACACCTTCATAGGTAGATGAGAATGAGGTTGTGCATATTCCTTTAGAATACATCTCCACTCTTAGCAAAGGAATGGTGACTTAGAGAATCACTTGGAAAGAAACCTGAAGTTGGCTAGGGCTGCTCGGGTTATTAGCGAATGAAATTATATGGTGGGAAAAGACCGAACAAGCATAGAACTCCTAGGTAGCCTCTCTAGTTTGATCGAAGCGTGTGCCCTTTCGAATAATGCTAACATTATTCAAGGGGCCACTTTTGAAGAACATGAGAGAGAGTAAGGAGTATCGATGCCTCCCACATCTGTATACATGACTACATGATCCCTTCGATCGACATCCCTTCTACCTCCAAAATATCCAAAACTATCAAGGTGAACAAGATCCCCTTAGGTTTTAGCTTTACCCCTCCTATGACCTCTAGCAGTGGAGATTTTGGCGAGATGAGTAGTGGAGGATTTGGTAGTGGTGGTGGGTTTAGCGATGGGGGTGGAACTAGTGGAAGAGGTTTTCATGGAGGTCATGGTGGTGGCTTCAAAAGTAGAGGTGGCTCTGGTGGAGGCCCTGCTTATGGCAATGGCTCCGGAAGTGGTTCTAGTAGTGGCCACGGTAGCGGTTCTGAAGGTGGCTCTAGTGGTGGTTCTAGAGGAGTCTCATTTGTCTTATGTCATCCAATTACCCTATCATGAATACTCTCCTTCAAAATATGGGTAAGATGCAAAGCTAGTTGGTGAGTCTCTCCCAATCCTCTACCCAACCTATCTTCCAAGCCTTCTTCTAACATAGCCCACAGTTGGTAGCGATTTTAAACACTCCTTTCCAACAAGGAATGGAGATCACAAAGTTTGAAAAGTATGGCAGAAAAATGGATGCATAGACACGTGTTCACCTTTAACGCTCTATGCACAGACTTTTTCCATCATGACGCATTGATGTAAAATCTATTTCCCCGATCTCTCAAGGATACAATGCTCATATGGTACTGTTCCTTGCCCGATAATTCCATTTTCTCATTCGATCAATTGGTGAACTTTTTTCTCTGATAGTTTCAAACCAACATTAGATTGAAGATGACCTTTTCAGATCTCATCTGATGCAAATAGGGAGATAATGAAAATATTACTGATTTCATCGTGTGGTATCAAAATCTCTTCTCACAAATCTCATACCCACTACCCGATTCAGGCGTGTAGAAGGTATTCATAAGGAACCTACAAAGGCCTTGGCAAGATAAGTTTTCCCTTATGAAGTACCCTTCATTCACACATTTGTGTGTAGCACTACGGGAATATCAACAAATGGTAGTTCAGTTTGGGGGATCCTCCTCATGCTCCCATTTTGAAGGAAGATCCATCATATCAATCTTTGGGAAAGGTAAGTCTGTTGTGAATGTAGTAGGTGCTACGGATGACAAAGGCCTCAAACACAATAGAAAGTTCACAAAGTTGGTAGAATCCTATTCCTTCGTCTTGCAAAATTTGGTGAAGGATAAGATCATAACCTTGTAGAATCCTAAGCCTCTTAAGGAACCTTACCCTAGTTGGTACGATGCAAGTACCTACTGTCAATACCATCAAGTCAAAGAACATGATAACGAACATTGTATGTGCCTACATCATGAGATATTGGATCACATCGAGGATGGTACTATTTGTCTCAATGGAAGCAAACAAAATACAAATAAATTGGCGGTGAAAGTGAACGGTGAGTTGCAGATACACACAGACCCATTTATGTCATATTTTTCCAACATGATTATAGATTCCTCTGATTCTATCACTCAACCCGAGGCCTATGTCAACATGGTCACAGTTACTCCCATTAAGCAGCCTACGGATGATTCGTCGGATGTGACATTCACCTGATAGGATATTCCTATGAATAATAAGCCTTCTCCCCTCTACATTCCCACTCACCTCAATGGAAACATTGTGGCGGGGGTTTTGATCGACCCCTCGAACCGTGTGAATGTTATTATAGAAGAAAAATTATTATTGAATTCATTAGAGAGTGAGGAGTACAAAGAAACAAAATCCACCATATGTACACATGATGATCTCTTTCTCAAACCATATGGCTCGATAAATTTGTCTATTTTAATTAAACTTAGGGTTGTTGACATGATTTTTGATGTTATTCCAGAGTTGGATTTGTTCAGGTTGAAGCTAGGCATACCTTGGCAAGCTTCCATGAATAGCATCACCTTCGTAATTCATAAATGTTTAAATTTTTCCCATGAGGGTGTTGTGCACGTAGTGCATGACACTGGATACTAGCCTCTGGTGTCTCGTGGGGGATATTCATTGGATCACTTTTGGCCTACCTAGTTTGGTTCACTTCCTCCAAGGATGAACCTACTTTATAAGAATTACGTAAAGTATAAGACTGGGGGCAAGGGATAGCTGAAACTAACCCTTCATGTGGCACAATAGCTAGTTGCCTCCTCTTTCTAAAAGGGAAAAGAGAAGCCTACCCCTTCTCGGGTTGCCTCATTCGCTCCCCTTTCTTGGGAGGAGTATTGGATGAGTAATCCTGGCCTTTACCTATTGATTATGATGGTGCCTGCTTGGCATAGACCCAAGACCAGGATTTCGGATCTCCCTACTGAGCCCCTCGGGCTTTGGTAATATTTGTATGGTAGAAATAAAGGCTCTTGAAGAGAATTTTCTTCGTGACCTCCCACTGTTTTAGCTCCAAAAGTATTAAACAAGAAGAGGCCCGCTATTGAAGCACTTGAGTCAACTCACCCTACTACTTCTCAAACTATCTCTCCTACTCCCATTCAAGAGGCTATTCCTCCACTGAAAATGGTTGTAGTGGACACCCACATGGATGAGCAATAGCCTTTTGTTCCTTCAGAGCCTTCGACCTCTAGCTCGAAGAGTCGAAGAAACTGCCTCACGTGCGAGTGTAAGCATCAACAAAAAGGATCTTTTGGTTGAGCAGGCCGCTTTGTAAAAGAATGACGAGGACATAACCACCCCTATATTAAGGCCTCTTGTTGTGTCTTCGTCTCTCCTTTATCCTGCTTCCGTTCAACCTAGTTTTTTCTCACCTCTGACTCTCGTTTGTGAGTGCACCTGACCCCAAAAAGGTGTAGGTGTTTATCGCTCCTTCAAATGAGCTACCCTTACTGATGTCCCTCCTTTTTCAAAACCTATAGAAATTTCAAACACTTCGGTGGTATCTGCTATAGTTTTCTCCTCTTCCTCTGTGCCTCTCACCTCATCTATAGGGATTTCACACCCCCGATAGAGCAGAAGGTAGAGGTTGGTCCTTCCAGCAATGGAGGGCACAGGAGGTGCCCACCCTCTCCAAAGGGTGGTCTTGTGATAACTTGTTTCATCCTAGTAGTGGAACTAATCCCAACTTCCCCTGAGTTCGTCACTGCTCCCGAATCATTTGGTGAGCCTACGGGTGAATCTTGGGTGTAGTCTTCCCCGTCCTTTGAGGTAAAGCATGGCACTCAAATAAAGTACATGTTTAACTCTCTGGATGAATTTTTGGCCTTCTCAGTGATCTTCACAAATTTTTTGACCCTAGCTCTACAAGAGCTTAGTGGAGGGGACCTTGTGGAGACTTATTCCTTAGCCCTTGTTGTGGGAGGGTCGGCAGCTACTCCCCTTAACATTCCACCACTGCAGGCATGTCCTCCTTCCCCCTACGATGATCTAGAGTGGGAAGCGAACTGCCTCTTGGTCGATTAATGTTAGGGGGAGGCCCCTTCTTTCTCTTTAGATTAGATGTGTGTGTTGTGATGTGTTCCCCCATGATCGTGTTATGTGTTCCTGGATGACCCTTGTCACCCTTGTTGGTTCTTGGATACAAGAATGATTTTTGTTTCATTAACCTTCTTCTATCTGTTTCATCATTCTTCAATGTTTGTGACTTGACTTTCGACAAATTGGTGATGATGCAAAGTGTTAGGAGCATTTAGGCTTCCCTTCCATGTTGACCCATTTTTATTTCTTTTTACTTTGTCTTGCATGCATTCCTCTTGATCTAGTGGGGATTGATGATCTTTCACCTTGCACCGCAGTTACCTATTATTTATAAAAGCATGAGTAGATCTGAACTCGCGAAACTAGATCCCCCTCTGTCCTCTGTCCATGATTATTTCTCTTGCACTCTTTTTTTCCTCCTTCTCTCTTCTTTTCTTGAGTTGTCCCTCTCATGTGTGACAACATCATCTCTATAATGCTTCAATTTTTAGAAAATGCATTCGTTGCCAATGAATCTTTTCTTGAAAGTCCTTATGAGTATTTCTTTTCAAAACAATATTTGTGACTTGGACCCGTTATGGAACATGTTTCCTTCATCATGGGTTCACAAAGAACTTGAACTTGAGAACCTTCCTCTAAGGTGGGAACCGCTTTGACCTTCCCCTTGCGAGGGGGCATTTTTCTTTTGAATTCCTTGACGAAGTGAACATCTTTCGAAAGGATTCCTTGATGATGAATTGATCTAAGAAAGAATGCCCTTCCTCCACTTTCAAATAGTGCATCCCTTAAGTGGACCTCCTCTTCATGTCGGGTTCCCGAGGAACCCCTTTCAAATTTTTCCAACTTGTCAACGGTTTGCACGACTGTCTGCTTGCCTGCGTGGCCACTTTTTGACATGTTCTATCTGCAAGTAAACATGTCGCTTTGCAAGTGCGCCTATGAAACCACTTCTTGACTTTATGGGTTCCCCTTCCTTCGGTTTCCTCCATGTGAGAGATCTTGGAGGATACCTCCCTACAGGTCTATGAGCCTGTAGGGCACTTCCTTTGAGCTTCCTCCATGCGAGAGACCTTGGGGGTTGCTCCCATGTACGTATGTGGTTATGTAGGGAACTTTTCTCGGTTTCCTTCATGTGAGAGATCTTGGACGATACCTTCCTTGTAGGTCTATGGACCTTTGAGGCACTTACTTCTCATGGATTCCTTCATGTGAGAGATCTTGGGGGTCACCTCCTTGCAATTCTACAGGCTTATAAAATGCTTTCATTCTAAAGCTTCAGGGTTCTACAAGACTATGGAGTCTTTTGTTCCATCCTACACTTTCGAGCTCGCCAAATCACAGTCTGCTTCCTTGATGGTTCAGGTATACATTTCTAACCCTACTACCTTTCTAATCTACTTTACCAAAGAACTCATCAATATTCATGCTTGCAAAAGTGGGGGAAAAATGTATAGGCATGAATTTTCACCCCCTATGAAAAATCCCCTTTTACACTTCCTCACCTTACAAAACCAAATCCAAAGGTGAAATTCCACATCAGCAAGCTTCCTTCATTCCACTTGGCATTTTTCTTTTGTATTGGTAGAAGAATAACTATCGGGGATGCTCGCATGACATGCAAACGTCTACATAACACTCTTACATCCCTAACATATTCTCGCGTTTGAAGTTGCTAGAGGCATTACACTTCCTATTGGGAATGAATTGTAACGTCCCTCTTCAACTAGCTGACCTGAAAATGACTCTTTCCCCCTTATTTTGGTCTTGAAATGCATATCTTTCTCATTCAATCCATCTTCTTAGCATTTCTAGATCTCTCTTGGCAATCTTCAAGCATTCACTTCACTTCCATCAATTCAAGTGGCACTTTGGCACTCCATAGCAACAATAACAACACTCCATCAACTTCATAGAGCAAGTGTGGAACAAGCCATTGCAATAGGGGCTTGAGGTTTTGTAAAACCTCCCTTTACCATAGTTGAGGTTGTGGTGATTGTTCAAGCTCTCTTTCTCCATCATTGGCTAGTGAGCTCTTGGTGGAGGTGGTAATGTTTTCACTTGTCTCCTTTAAAATTTGGTTGAGTAGCACTTCACTATTTTGTAGTGTTTACTATGTTCTCTACTTTCTTTTCTCATGTATTTCTCTATCATTGCTATATTGGTTGTTCGTGGAGGTGGAAACATCGAAATGAGGGTCTAATTGAGGTAGACCCCTATACAACCCCCAACAATTTTCCCTCTTTCTTGTGTACAGGTGAGAGAACGTTTGGAGCTAGCTGGCAAATGAGTACCTTTGTGAGATAATCTTTGTCACCCTAGTCCTTGTCTACTTGCTTTATCATTTTAGCATCTACTTTGTATACTTTCTCATTCTGTTTTTACCATCTAGATTGAGCTAGTTGGGTTGTTAGTAGGTCATTTTGGTAGTTTTACTATGTCCACTATTATCTGTCTATACGGATGCTAGTGCGCCCGAGAGATGCCAGTGTGCCGCATTGATGTCCCAAAACTGCATTGCCATCCTCAGACAGAGAGTTGTTTGAGGCACATAAACGACTCCAAAAAGCCAACTCGCCTAGCCCAGATTATAGTTCGGGCTTGAAGAGTGATTGCAGGACCTTATAGTACTCATCATTCTCGTCCCTCATTTGAAACATTCCTTTAGAGTGAGTTAAGTTAGGGCAACCTTCTGCTCTTGGCTCTCCGTGACTTGGGGCCTTGAACGTGGTTGGTCGCCCTCTCTTACAATTAGACATGAAATTAAGGAATTTTGTTTACATTCTTTTGAAGCTATGGTTAAATTTAGGTTCCATTACAAGTATACAAAATAAAATAGAAGTAGAATTCATATTTCCATTACCAACCATTAATAATATAAATCTTTTAAGAGTGTCATTCATTTTCATTAAAATATAAGTTGACATTTGATATCATTATAGATTGTACAAGAAGGGGATTATGTATTTTCCATTCTTCAATAGTCATTTTAATGATTATTTTAATCCTCAATCTTGGTGACATATATTGTCAAATTATTGGTTATGCCCCTAATGTTTAGTTTAGTTCTTCCTAGGAGAAATGATTTTTTTGATAATTAAATGCTCATTATGGTTAATTATGTAGTTGGATAGAAATTTAACTTAATCATTCCCCTTTTTATAGCAATGATTAATAAAATATTTGTTTAGTTAATCTAGTAGAGGCTAGACCTTGGTCAATATGTTGTTCACCTTCCAGTTAGCTATTAATATTTTCCTTACAATATTGACAATGAGCATTAAATCACATTCCATGTCAATTCTAGTGATTTCATGAATAGAACAAACTTGGAGCCCAAGCAACAATTTTGATGCTTCAACCTCATTAGCAATTTCAATCATCAGTTTCTTTGAATTTACATAAAGAGATTTAAACTAGTAATTTCAAGAAACACTTAGAATAATTGAAACAAAAGAAACATTTTTAGATTGAATACAATTCTTTGAAGTAAAACTTTTGAAAAGGAAGCCTTTTAGATTAAACATAATATTCTCAGATGCACATATCTAAGATAAAAGAAGCTATAAATCTAAATACAATGTTTGTAAATAAAAAAATTATTATCTTATATGTATAATACCTCATTTAGTGACAATGTAATAAAACAAGAATAAATCTAATTTAAAAAAACAATCTAATTAAAACAAAGGAAATCTACACCTATTGCTAGAAATGTAGGTAGATGTAGTGAAAAATAGAATTAGTTTGAAAAGGATTTCCATACATGAAATTCAACCTTCCATTCTCCTTTTAATGCTCAATTTTATAATGATATCCTAGATAGAACATTTAGGATTTACTCAATTGAGAAAGAAGGATTTCTAGAAATATCAAAAGAGTTATAGAGGCTGACTATGGATTGCAAAAGAAAGGTTAGAAGTTATAATTGTATCAAAAAAATTACTCGATTGTAGGTTATTTTTCACAAGGAATTAAGACTCGACATATGACTCGAAGATGGATATAAATAGAATTGAAATAAAATGGAATTGATTAAAGGATAGATGTGGATTTCCCAAAGAGAATTTGGTCAAAAACTTGCAAATAAATAAAGATGAACTCATTGAATTAAGATAAATTATGCATATGAATATAAAGAAAGTATTTTTTGTTTTACAAAGGCATTCACCATTTTCTAGAGAAATTCTCATTCAAGTAAACTCACATTATTTAATACATAAAATTAGTTAACTTGTCAATAAGTGAAGAAAAAATATTGTTTATGCAAAATAAAGGCATGATCAACTAGCAAATGGTATGGTAGTAAGATTCCCACATAAAATACTAGAAATAAGATAATGTAGAATATATATCACACACAACACACAAGATTTTGTGGGCCAAGATTTCCTACTATGGAATTTATGCAAAATAAGAAAAAGTACTTAAGGTGAGGTAACACTTTACAATAATCCTTATGAAAGAATTCATTATATGCTGTATCTCCAAGAGATTCCAAACACAATATCATGATCAATACATATCCTTACAAATATATTCACCTTAATTATATATACCTCATCCTAATAATATAATGGACGAGAAAAAAACTAAACATAATGCAGCCCTACTCATTACCTAATATAATTAGTTACACTTGAGTCATCCCATGACCTAATATCTTAAGGGATATAATTAATCACATTTAATTTTTCACATAACCTAATATAACTAACTTAAGGGATATATTTAATTGAACTTGATTGTCCCATGACTTAATATAACTAACTTAAGATGTGTGCCACATGTCAACATCACCATACAACTATATATTATATGCTAGCTACATAAAATATTATCCCTCCTTGAAATTATTCACCCCTAAAACATGAGAAGAAGTCAAATAGTAAAATTGTTACAAGTCATTACAAATATGAGTTAATTACCTTCTATCCAATCATCCATAAGTGATATTCATGATGGATTTAGCTTGATGGTACCTAGATCCTATCCTTGATCCTTATTTTTCTACAGCCACTTGATTATATTCCTCATCATAGTAAGTCCTCCTTTTATGTGATGAAGTCATTACTTTATGATACATTGTTGTAATTGTTCTTTTGACTCTATGTAGATCCAAAGTGATTGGCCTCTTGATTCCATTTAGTATCACACCTCCATGATTCTTTCCTCTCGTAATGATGTGGATGCATGTATATTTCACCCTTTTCTATTTATGAAACTTTCTTTGATTGAACACCATTTATTGCCACTTTTTTTGTTGGATCATGAAAATAACATTTATTTTCATATAATTTATCTACCTCTTTCTCCTTTTATTTCTCCTTTGTTAGGAAAATGAAGGTGTCTCAACCTTTGATTTTTTTCTTAACATTGATTATTTAATTATTTAACATTGATAATTATTCCATGTTGTCTTGTGAGTTATAACTTGTAGTTTCTATTTCCGAGGAGTCAAGTTGGAAATTACCATTTATAGATGGCGTTGTGCATGAAGGAATTTTCTATTTTCATGTTGATTTTGCATGGAATTTGAGTTTTGGAGGTGAAGTTATTATTTGATAGGTGCAAGTTTTACATGTGCAAGTTTAGTGACAATTGGCAATTGAAATATTGCATGTGGTGACAATTGGAAACTTACCATTATGCATGTGTAGTGGTTTTGGCACTTTCCATATTGCATATTCAGCCTTTGGCATTTGATTTTAGAAATTTCTAATTAATGCATTGTAAGCTCCTATATATTGAGTACTTGTATTTTGGAGTTGTAAGGTTGTATTGTTGAGATATCATTATGTTTTTGGATTGACTCCAAAATTGTAACATAGACAAACTCCTTTAGAGGCTTGCATTGCAAGTGTATTGTAACCATTTTTTTATAGATAATACATTGTTTAGGCTTTTGGAGTGTGGGGTTTTTCTCCTGAAAGGGTTTCCCCACATATATTTGGTGTTATGTAACATGTTTTGTGCATCTTCTTTATTGTAATTGAATAAGGGTTTTAAACTTTAGAAATTCAAACATTATGTCCTCTAATAGATTGGTGTTGGAAGCTTTTACACATACCTAGCTTCCTTTCAATTGGTATTAGAGCCTGATCACCTTTGCTTCCTATTGTGGTTAAAATGGTTTTTTATACTGAACTTATTTTGAGTGGGAACCAGTTGCAGAAATTTTTTGTTAACCTTGTTGTAGGAAGAAGATGGAAAGCACATTTGGTAGATTTGAGAGAGAAATTTAATGTAGGAAAATTTGAGCTATGGAAGCTTAAGATGGAAGAAATTCTTGTAGACTGTGACTTGTGGATGGTTGTTTCTGGAACTATGTCAATAGGCATGAAACAAGGAGATTTGGATCTAATGGGTTTTAAGGCTAAGGGTTTGATAAGACTATTTAGTTGATTCAGTACTCCTAAAAATTCATGAAGAGAAGACCATTGCACTTATTTGGAAGAAACTTTCTCAAATTTATCAAGCTAAATCCTTGGTAAATAAGTTATTCCTATGAAAGAAGATGCATTCTCTACAGATGGAGGAGGAGGATCGTTGCATGACTTTGTTGAGCTCACTGTCAAATTCTTGGGACCACCTTGTCATGACCATTGGAAGTACCACCACCAAATTTAAGATGGATGAAGTGATTGCATCATTGCTATCTAAAGAGATGCGGAGAAAATATTTCGTAATGGCTAAGGAGGCTCTTGCAATTTGAGGAAGAATGGAATAAAAATACAAAGAATGAAGAGTTAGAATAAAAATCTTGTGGGAGATTTAAGTCTCCTAGGAAGACCAAGGTGAAATATTAGAATTGTAGCAAATCTTGTCACTTTTGTAAATATTATAAGGACCTGAGAAAAAGAAGAAAAATGAAGCTTTCTTCAATTCTGAATTTGATAAATCCTCTCAAGATAATGCAAATGATTTTTTCAATGCCTTGACAGCACATGCATTACAAGATGTGTGGTTGATAGACTTGCGTGCTTCTTTCCACATGACTTTACATCAAGATTAATTTTCTAAGTATGCAATTTATGATGGTGGTAAGGTGTACCTGGGTGATGATTCTCACCTAAAAATTATTGGTTGTAGAAGAGTCAAGATAAGATCCCCATATGGTAGAGTGAACGAGATCAATGGTGTCTTGCATATCTTTGGTTTGACACAAAACCTTCTTTTTGTAAGTAAGTTGAATGATGTGGGTGTGCAAGTTGTCTTCTTTAATGGAGGATGCAAGATGATAAGACGAGTTGTGGTGTTGGGTAAGGGTGTTTGGATAGGCACTGTATTTCAGCTAGATGCATGCATGGTTCAATGTAATAGTTCTTTTATGGAAAAGAAGAAAATAAATTTTGAGTCACTATCCTCACCATTGGAACCAACAAGGAAGAAGAAATTTGCATCCACTTTTGATGGTCATGCTTTTTGGGTACCTAAGGGTGCTCATGCTTCGGAGATGAAGTTACCAGCTGAGAAGACAATGATTTGGCACCAAAGACTTGGTCGAACATTGGTGAAAAGGGTTTGAGAACACTAAAAAAAAAATTCCTTGTTGAGGGGATTCGTGATTATAACCTTAAGTTTGATTTTTATGAACATTGTGTCTATGGAAAGAAAAATCATGTTCAGTTTTATCATAGTTCTCACAAATATTATAGGGTTTTGAACTATGTTCATTTTGATGTTTTTGGTCCTATAAATATTCCTTCATTATCAAAATCTATATATTTTTTTTCTTTCATAGATGATTATAGTAGAATGGCATTTGTTTATTTTCTCATAAGTAAAGTTGAATTCTTCAGCCAGTTTAAGAAGTTTAAGGCCTTGGTAGAAAATCAGACCGGTAGGAAGATTAAGTGTTTGGGGACTAACAATGGTAGTGAGTTTTTTTCGATAGATTTTGATAAGATCTATAAATAACATGAGATTTAAGTCCATAAGACAACTCCATATACCCCTCAACAAAATGGAGTTGCAGAGAGGATGAACAAGATGTTGATGGAGAGGGCTAGGAGTATGCTAAGTGGAGCTGGCCTTGAAAAAAAAATTAGGATAAAGTTGTTGCCACTACATGTTATTTGGTTAACAGATCTCCTACATCAACGCTTGTTGAGAAGACACCTATGGAGGTGTGGTCGGGAAAGAATACCTCATTCAGACATCTTTGTGTGTTTGGTTGCAAGGCATATGCTCATATGCCAAGGGAGAAAAGGTCAAAGTTGGAAAACAAGGTTGTCAAGTGTATCTTCAACAGATATGGTATTGGTGTGAAAGGGTACAAGCTTTGGGATCTAGTAGTTGAAAATATCCTCTATAGTCGAAGTGTTACCTTCAAAGAGATGAAACCTTCTTACACTATTTTTTAGCCTACAAAATAATAAACGAAAGAAGATGTGGTCAAGCTTCCTCTTGACCCTAAGAAAGTTGAACCTAAAGCCCAGAATGGACCTAATGATGAGGAGAGCTTAAGAATCTCTAAAAATTTTGAAGAAGAAGAATAACCTCAACCTCAACAATTAAGGAGGTCTAAAAGAGATAGGAAACTACCTGATAATATTTTTATTCACTTGAAAGGCTTGGTTATTCATTGTTGGATTCAAATTTTTTTCTTATTTGATTGCAAACATTGATGAGCCAAGGACTATGTAAGAGGCCATGGGTATGAGTGATGTATATTCTTGGATGAAATCCATGGATGAGGAGATGATTGTATTGAAGAAAAATGATACATGGGATCTGGTACCCTTGCCTGAAGGATGAAAACTTGTTGGTACAAATGGGTGTTCAAGAAGAAAGTCAGTCTTGATGAAAGTGTTGAGAATCATAAAGCAAGGTTGGTTGCGAAGAGTTATTCACAAGTGGAGGGAATAGATTATGGTCAGATATTCTCTCATCTTAAAAAAATGACATCTATTTGATCCTTGTTATCACTAGCAACAACATATGATTTACTGGCAAGTCATGAAGAAAAGATGTTGGCACAATTTTCCAGGTCCTAGAGGGACAAGAGAGTTACTATGGGAGGAATCTCGCTTGAGGTTAATGAAGAGGTGATGGGCCTTTCTAGCAATGACAAGAAGTACAAGAAGCAAACCAAAACTTAGGACCTTGAAAGCCTCAATTCCTTTTTCAGGGACAATGGGAATTTGATTAAGAAGCAGTCGAGCTTTAACAAAGTGGTGCTTCCCAAACCATGGGATAAGGTGTGTTTAGCTCTCATGAAATAAGTAACTTTAGAGGGAATATTTAAGGTTTTTTACTTTTATCATTTGCCACTACTAAACCACCTTAGGCACAGAATGCTCCTAAGCTTTCCTTTTTTGTGTTGAACTCACTCAAAAACTCAGTTAAGAAATCCCTTGAAATTGTTGCTCAAAACCTTGATTAGCCACCTATCCTACCTCTTCACTAGGGCCTCATTATTTGGCTCTATCATTTCCATTTGTCCCTATGCCCCTCTAGACCCATCTCTATTGCTCATGTGGAAGAATTGGAACCGCCTAACCTATCCCCTGAGAAACCATCCCCCACTACTTTTGTTGGTCTTAAGATAAAAACCCCCGTTAGATAGTGAACCCCATGTGGTGCCTCGACCTAAACCCCCCAAAAAAAAGAAGAAGGGGGGGGTTCAACCCATTCCAAGGCTACGACCGAACTATGTGAGCTTAAGAATACACCCGCCAAGTTGGCCGACATAACAACAACAAAGAAGAAGGGTAAAAAGACACTACGAACTAGGTGGAAGGGTCGGGAATGGAAAGTGAGGGAAAGAGTGTTGAGAATAAGGATTCTAAAGGGGACACTATTGTGGTCATGAGTATTGACATGGGAACAAATCAAACAAGCATCAGGAGGTCTCATAGATTGGAAAAGAACAAGAAAGAGATACTGGTGGACGAAATTTCTAGCAACTCGAAGTGGATTGTTGGTAGAGATGAGTGTAAGAAGGACATTGTGGAGGAGGATGAGGAGTTCATGGATGGTCCCAATCACTTCTCAAACCTGAAAAAAATGCTCAAAGAGGAATCCACCCACTCTTCAGATCCTAGGGCCATGGAGGAAGAGATGACTTGAAGGAAGATCGACAAGGAGGAGGACATCATCAAATTGCGAGAGCAGATGGAGAAACTTGAATGGAAGTTCACCAGGCTGATGTGTTTTACCATTAAGATCATCCACAGATTTATTGTGGCTCTCTTTGATGTCATCAAGGAGGAGGTGGACAAGAAGAATGAGGGTGAGGGCCCTAATTGGTTCGGGGATGATTTTTTAAATCTCCTCACTCAAAAATGGGATGATGTCGCCAATTAGTCGGTTGGTATGTGTGTCTCTCCTAGGTCTTTGTTGTCTAGGTGTTGTGTCTATTTTATTTTTGGTTTCTATTGGTTTTAGTTTGGACACTATAATGTATTGTTGATCTTGGTCTTTTTTGGCCCTTCGAGCTTGTCGTGTAATGGGTACTGCACCCAGTAAATGGAGCTTATCTAATAAAAAACAACACATGATTTAGAAGTGGAGCATATGGATGTGAAAACGACTTTCTTTAATGGTGACTTGGAGGAATAAATCTATGTCACAACCTTAACAATATGTGGTTAAAGATAAAGAAAGTTTGGTATGCAAGTTGAAAAAGTCTTTATATGGTCTTAAGCAATCTCCTAAGATGTGGTACCAAAAATTTGACACCTTTGTGTTGAGTTTGGGATTTTTGAGATCTAAATCTGATCATTGTGTTTACTATAAAACTGTTAATAATCGTTTTCTCATCATTACATTATATGTTGATGATACATTATTTTTTGGGAAAGATAAAATTTTGATTTCATATCTAAAGTCATAGTTGTCATCATAGTTTGAAATGAAGGATTTAGGTACATCTTGATATATCTTGGGGATGGAGATCAGAAGAGATATATCTAAAGGAAAGATTTGGTTAAGCCAGAGTAAGTATGCGAATGAAGTGTTGGAGAGATTCAACATGATAGCTTATAGATAGTTAGTTGTTCTTATATTATAAGGGATGAATCCTTTTATGGAAGATTGTCTAAAGTCTCCTTTTGAGATGGAGGACATGACCATAGTTCTTTATGCTAGTGTTGTAGGTAGTTTGATGTATACTATGGTCTATACAAGGCTAGACATTTCCCAAGCAGTGGGAGTCCTAAGTCACTTAATGGATAATCCTGGATGGGTACATTGGGATGTTGTTAAGAGAGTATTCAAATAATTGCAAGGTACTTTTGAGTATGCCATGTGTTTTCATGGTTATCCTATTGGACCTCGACATTTAGTTTGTATTCATAGGTTTGTGGACTCTGATTAGGTAATAGATATGGATAGTAGAAGATCCACTAGTGGATATACATTCACAATGTTTGGTGGTGTCATTAGTTGGATGAGTAAGTGACAAGTTATAGTCACTTTTTCCATGACAGAAGCAAAGTACATGGCAACTACTCATGCTTATAAGGAATCCATTTGGCTTAAGCATTTATGTTTAGATGTTGGGTTTGATGTAGGACATGTCACTATCTATTGTGACAGTCATAGTGTCATTTTTTTGGCAAAGAACCCTACTTTTCATGTCTCAACAAAGCACATTGATGTACAGTTTCATTTTTCTGATGATATGGTGGAAGATGGAAAGTTGAAGTTGGAGAAGTTTGATACTTTGGTGAATGTTGTAAATGCACTGACAAAGATAGTGAGCACAGAGAAATTCAAATGGGGTTTGAAGTCTATGGGCCTCACAACCTCTAGAAATTAAATCTTATTACTTTAATTGAATCTTCAAAGGTGTACAACAAGTGGGAGAAGGTTAGGAAAATTAAGGTTTGTCAACCTTTAATTTTTTCTTAACATTGATTATTTAATTATTTAATTTTCATAATTATCCCATGTTGTCTTGTGAGTTACAACTTGTAGTTTCTATTTCCAAGGAGGAGTCAAGTTGGAAGTTACCATTTATAGGTGGAGTTGTGCATGAAGGCATTTTCTATTTTCGTGTTGAGTTTACATGGAATGTGATTTTTCGAGGTGTAGTTATTATTTGATAGGTGCAAGTTTTGCATGTGTAGGTTTAGTGACAATTGGTAGTTGCAATATTGCATGTGATGAAAATTGGAAACTTACTGTTATGCATGTGTAATGGTTTTGGTTCTTTCCATGTTGCATCTTTAGCCTTTGGAATTCGATTTTAGAAATGTCTAATTAATGAATTGACAGGTCCTATATATTGAGCACTTGTATTTTGGAGTTGTAAGGTTGTATTTTTAAGATATCAGTATGCTGTCGAATTGAATCTAGAATTGTAACACAAACAAACTCATATAGAGGCTTGCACTACAAGTGTATTGTAACTATTTGTTTACACATAATACATTGTTCAATCTTTTGGAGTGTGGGTTTTTTCTCCAGAAAGGGTTTCCCCATGTATATTTGTCGTTATGTGTTTTATTGTATCTTTGATGCTATTTATGTTACCTATTTTGTGCATATTCTTTAGTGTAATCAAATAAGGTTTTGAAACTATAGAAATTTGCACATTCTCTCCTCTGATAGATTGATGTTGGAATATTTTCTGCATACTTGGCTTATTTTCATCCTTTGACTCTTTGGTATAATCTCCAATAGATTCCTAAAGTTGATTTACCATGGATTTTGTTTGGTCTTCATTATATGTGATAACCAATAATGCAAACTTTTTCTTTCTACACCAAAACTTCTTGAACTTATTTTCCACATAAATTTGTATCACCCTAAAAGAATCTAACTAAAAATCTACAAGGAAAATATCCAACCCACTCATATTCAAAGAAAAAAATTAATACAAAACAAATTTATCCACAAAGAGCTTCAACTCTTTTAAAAATTGTATAACCATACCCTCTATTTTAATATATTGGATTTTCTTTGGTAATATTTATAGTTGTTTTTTCATGATGATAAAGTTACACATGTTGCTAGGTTTAAAAAAAATGATAACCTTTTCCTTCTGAAAAAATCCATGAAATTGAAGGATAGAATATTCCTACCTTGAAGTTAAATTGTATGTAAGTTTATCCTTCATCTTCTCTTCATATTGTCATCTTCTTCTCCACATCCTCCTCCTTTTTCTCCTTATTTTCTATTTATTCTTTTGGTTTCTATCTATCTAAAAAAAATCTAGCTCATCCAATGAAGAAATGTCATTATGTCAAGGCACATACCAATCATTTGCCTCACCTTTTATGAGTATAAAAATAATAATCATAGAATAATTTGACCATAATCTCTTTTATATTGGTGTTTCCATTCTAATGCATCACCACTTCCATCAAAATAAGAATACTCCATTGAAACAAGGTTTTTTTTAAATGTATTTTCTAATAGACCCTCTTTCTACCACATATCAATGACCCAAATTTGGTTGGATCATTTCATAATATTATTAACCTCTAGAAAAAATAACAAATAATAAACCCCTAATGAATTTCAATGACATCTCAAAAAATATATAGTTTACAACTTGTAAAGTGATTTTTTTTTTTAAATATAATAATTTACTCAATTTTGATGAGCAAAAGTTAAAGTTTGGATTGTAGCTTTCTTATCTGATTATCAAACTTTAGTAAAAATATTTCAACAAAAATTCCAATCATTTGAGAGATATGGGCAAACCTTCACAAAATAGGGTTTTGTCCTCACCTTTTCCTAAATCATAGCTCTAAATTCAATTGGTAAGATCCTCACATAATGTAGATTATAGATCAAACACAACACATAAGATACATGTGGGCCAAGATGCTCTTATATCCATTATATGTAGAAATAGAATAAATCCTTAAGGTAGGGTAGCACTGTATAATAGTCCTTAAGAAAAATTCCTCTCCATGTTATATCTCCAAGAGATCCCAAACACAATATCATACTCATCACATCTCATAATATTTTTCACCTTCTTTAAATATACCTTATATTGATAACATATAAATGAGAGGTAAACCACTAAACCTAATGTAGGCATCCTCATTACGTAATATAATTAATTAAATTTAAGTTGTCCCATGAAATAATGTGTACCTAACTTAAGGGTTGTGTGTCATATGTCAACATCTCCATACACCTATATACATTATAATATCATGCTCCTATGTACATAATACATGAGGCTGGCATATGCAACACATGGGGGATGATAATGGATATTTTACCTTGGAGACATCAATTAAAATTTGAGTTCTTTACATTTTATGCCACATATACTCATGTGATAGATTTTAGTCAGTATTGGACTTGACATGTAGACATTTTAGATTTGAGCACTTATAAGAGCCCTACTATTTTTCACTTAGTCATAATATATCATCTTTATCTATTTTATTTTTACTATTTTTAAAGATATTTCCTTTTGACAAGTTGTAGCTAGTCTCATTTTTAAACGTTTGGTAGATGTTGTTTATTACTTGTACTTTTTGTCTTGTAGGTTTCCTAGAGAGTGTTCATTACAAGAAGAATTCAAGAATGATCTACATATGTAGATCTATGTCATTTGAGTGTGTTCAAACTCAAATATGTAGTGTCATTTTTACTTGGGTCCCTTTCATTTGTGTGTCTTAATTATATTTGACCCATTTTTATAATTGATTTGACACATTCTAAATGGATCCCCTAGGTGTCAATAGATGCAAAAATCCACAAAAATTCTATGTTTGGGCCATTTTTAGTGTCTTTCTTGGTATTTTGTATGTTTTTCAGCTTTTCAGACTTTCAGTGTTGTCCATACTTGCATGCCTTCCCTCCCAACCAAAAAAAACTAACTCAAGTCCTTGTTAATTTTTGTCTAAGTGTTGTTTAGTCAAATTTTTTAAGTTTCACATCTCAGCATGCTTGTTGAACTTGTCATCCCTAGAATTTCTTTCCCTTCAAGACTAATTTTCTCTTTTAAGACCCTTTTCAAACTTTTATACTTCCTCATCCATCCATCCCTTAGTACATATTCCCCTTCATCTTTGCTCCCCAAATTCTAATCCCTTGCACTCTAAAAGGTTTCTAAGTCTTGTGAAGTTATACTTTCAACCTTCCCTTATTCGGGTACCCCTTTCCATCAAACCTTAAGTTTAAGCTCTACCAATTATTCTTTATAACCCATCAAAGTCAAACTTTTTTCCATTTCCTTCATTGAATACTAGGTTAAGCCCCATCTTGACTCCTCGAGATCTTGACATCTTGAAATCCTTTCCTTTATCGAGATTCCCTTATCAGCCTTCCCCCATCTCACATCCCCTCTAGCATGCCTTCCCCATCACCCTTGATTCCCCAATACTAATATCCCAATGCACAAGGGGAGTGATTAGTTATTCATCATACTTTCAAAGAGGAGTGTGATCCCTTCTAATTCAATGTATGATGGAAAGTTCAAAAATCTTCAAGAGCCTAACAATGGTATATAGTGAGTGTCCTTGCATCTATCAAAGGTCCTAAAATATTAATGCATGAATCTGACAAAGGCTCAATAAAGTGAATGAAAATTATTTCAAAAGTGTAAAGGACAAAGGAAGCTCAATAATTTAAATGGGAAATATTTTAACATTTTTCAAACATTGACAGCGACAAATGAGAATGTCATGAATCCTATCCATTAACCCCAAATACTCGTCATTATTGTAGACTTTCTCCCAAGTACTAAATCTACTCTAGTAGATATCCTCAACATCTTGGGTCTCTATTTGAGAGGGAGTGCATTTTTCCCATTGAATTTGATATGTGATAGTGTTGCTTTCTAAGGGAGGCACCCAACTTGGTTAAAAGTGCTTTTAGGATTAATTTTGAAGTGGTTGGTCGTTGAGCCAATTTTTTAATCCACTATAGTTTACAAGTTGTTTTATGGATTCAAGCATTGAATGTTTGGTTTGCAAATGAAAGTATATGCCTAGTAAAGATGAGGAAGGGTTATGATACACTTTTCTATGCTATGTCTCAATGATTGTTTGTAGTGATTTAGGAAAATGTGTAATTGTAGTTATATATTTTATCTTGCTACATTTTATTATGTGAATGTAATGAAGGTTTGATGGTGTGTCAACATCTAATGTATTGCAATTTGTAATTTTCATTCCTTTATTTCATATATGGTTCATTGTAGTTTTGGTTATGAATCATTAAATATGTCTATCGCATAAACATGATTTTTTATTTTTACGATAATGAGGATATAGTTATGTTGATGTTTTATCTTGTTGTATCTCTTTCTTCTTTGTTGTTCTTGACTATATTACCCAATGGAGTAGGCACTAGTCCATATGAGTGAAGATCCAATCACTCGTAATTTTTATCCCCTCTATTCTAGTAGTGTAGGAGTAGGAGTATTTATGTGCATTTATTAGCCCATAATATAACCAAGGACACATCTTAAGTAAACCTTGAGTGAAATCATCTCATGTGAATCATGCTTGCACAAGTTAATCAACTATATAGAGGTTATTACAACTAATCTTATTTGACCTAGTGACAACTTTTGGGGTCAAGTATGCAATTGGGTTTGATTGTTGTTATTTTAGTTGCTCATTTTTTTTAATGAAAATACATGTTAAGTGTAATGCAGTCTACACAATACACCCCATTTTTCTTTAGAAAAATAAGGACCACTCTCTTTTGTTTAATGAAAATACATGTTACGTGTTATGTACTGTTGAAAAATTTCCACCAAGTCTTCCAAGCCTCAGATTTAGTTACCTTAATTGTCAAAGTCAAATGGTAATTTCCAAAATCCTAAAAAACCCAAAATTTGGTATTCCAAATGGTTGACACTTCATCATAAATGGAAAGAACACCAAAAAATAACCTAAGTCACATTTTTGAATTTATGAAAATACCCAAAAATGAGAAAGTTATTCACTTGTAGCTTTTTATAGTCTATCTAGCACGAGCTAAAAGTCCCACAATTTCTAGTTCACCTTCAGAGTCTTACAATTGTATGATGTATACATTGTGGTGATGCCACCTAATTTTATTGATATTTTGTATCCATCCTACAATGTTCACTTGCACTTTGAAGTTATTGATACACATGAAATACTTGCACTTTCCACTTGAAATTTGAAATCTTGATATAGCAAGGATTTTCAACCTAATTGAATCGAATGTCAAATCAATGGTGAAGTTGCATTTGCCTTAGTTTGACTTGCAAGTGTGGGGAAGTTGTCTTCATCTACCCCGACCAAGTCTATTGCAGAGATTTTTAAAATTACTGAACTATTGGGGATTGTTGCCCATAGTGAACCAAACATAACCATAATATTCACGTGTGGTTGCACTTGGACCCAAAAGTCCCACAAAAGTGTAGTTGAACTGAAAAGGTCCGTTATGGTGGAGAAATTAACCCCAACTACAACAAATAATTATTTTGTGCCACAAATCCATCAAATTTAAAAGGTTTAACACCCATGTGAGCATAGATAAAATATATAGATTTAGTGAAGGATCTCATGTCATCTAAACCTAATATTCCTCATTTCTTGACTTCACGAATAGAATGACACTAGTCATGTAATGTGGAAAAGGTCTACATTTGGAAAGGATTTTAATGCATCATGAACCAATATGTGTGATTGTTCATTTAAACCTAAATTGTTTTGCTAACATGGAAAATACCCATTATGACATGAAAATTGACCCAAATGAACTTGAGTGAAAACTTTTAACACATGAGAGTAAAATAATTTTTTGGGGAATATTATGTCTACTGCACATGACGACTCACAATGCAATATGCACCATGAAAGCTTGTATGGATTAGAAACATATGGTAAAAAGGAAGTATAATTGTTTACAAAGAAAGTGATGCCATTAGGACCCAATAAACTCAAAGAATTTAAAGCATGTAGGAAAAGGGAAAAACATGGGTCTTTCGTTAAAAATTGAGTGTGATAAGCCTGATAAGGTAAGTATACAGTTTTTTGGGTGGTTGGGCGAGTGACTTTCCACAGTCCGATGGCAGTATGACATTGTGTCGTTTCAAATAATGCTTAAGCGATGGAATTTGAATATAGTTATATCACTGGTTCGAGTTTTTCATCCTTTACCTACGATTGTAGAAATTCACTAACATAGCTCATGCTTCCCACAAAGAGTGCAGTTGAAAGCCATACTCGATGGCTCATGTCCATTATAACATTTGATTTCTGGTGTCGTCAGGTTGGTGCGGTTGTTCAGGGCATTGGTCGTTTGCTTGGTGATAGCAAATTCATATCTTCATTGGCAGGAATGCAAGATTCAATAACTGTTCATATTTGGGCAGGTCTTTGTGAACTATCCTTGGTGGCTGGGTTGCACATGTGGCTTCCATCTTAGGTTTTCCACTTCAACGCTTGTTGGCAATAGCTGTGTGAGTGTTATCATTACACTCTGGCTTGATGATAGATCCTTGGTCCTTTCTAATTAATGAAACACATTCTAAATTGTGTATGGAGTTATACGAATTATATGGTTTAGAGATTGGCATGTCTTGTCACATGCGTATCAATATTACTCTTTGGACATCCCAAGGTTGAGTTGGAAGAATATTATGATGAATAGTCTAGCATATCAACTCAGCACACACAATCATGCTCAGGATGAATAATGAAAGGTTATGTCTCAAGTACTCACACAGCAACAAGTCCAATCACGAGGGCATGAACAGCTGATTAGAAGTAGTTTATACTTGTCAAGGGATTCATTAAAATGCATTTACAGTAGTAGTTGTTAATGGCAGAGTGTTCAAAATTCATAGTCAGGATGTCATTTGCAACTTTAGTGAGAATTGGAGCGGATACTCCTATTCGGCTGGAGAGCACGGTGAGACAAATAGCTTTCCTCGGGGTAGTTACAGATCAAAGGCTTAAACAAATCCTCCTCAATGATGACTTCCTTACCTTGGCTATGGTGAAGATAATTTTAGGCAAAGTTTTTCAAGAAGGTGGTGAATCGTTTTTGTCAATACCAAAATTGCTTCCAAATTCTTGTTTGTTATGTTGGATATCCTAATGCCAAAGGCCGAAGCTGAGGCAATTGTGCAAAATCTCTTCAAAGTAGACTTGTTGGTGGGTCTACGGGAGATTATTTATGCGGCTACTCCAGCTCTCAGGGGAGGTGGTAAAATACTATCCTTTTCTGTTTGATCTCAAATGCATGGCTTCAATGAAACATAGGCAAACGGTTGTCGTTGGGGTTAATTATCTTAAAAAAGCACTATAGATTGTTCTTGTCCAAAACTACAACTGGGTCCCAGAATTCAGCTTTCACCCATGCTAATGGTTTCTCGTGAAATGTATGTCATGGTGGGTTAATATTGCAATATTGTTACATACTATTAATTTCTATACTGTAACATTTTGTATAAGTCAGGTTGGTGGGGCAGTCCAATGTGGTAAGTCTCTATAGCATGTAAGTTATAGTTGGAGCGCTATGGTGAAAATCTGCAAGTTCCCATTTTTCTCTATTCAACTATGGAAGTATGTATGGTTTGGGAAAGGGGAATGGGTTCAAGCAAAGAGTTTGTGCATTTTTATTTTCTTCATGATTGGGGACTGGGTTAATGCTGAGAGTCTCTGCATTTGGATAGTAGAAAATGATGTAACTTTTTTTAAAATTAATATAATATTATTCTTATGTATCAAGAAAAAAGTTAAGTATAAAATTTTAGAGGTAAATTAAATCTGATGGGTTTTATTTTCTCAAAGGTGCAATTTGATACATGTCAAAATCTCGAATAATCATCAGTAAAGTGCAAAGGTTTAAAATCGAATAAAAAGATAAGACAAAGGGAAACTTGATGAATTTTAGCAAATAAAAGGTATCAAACATTAAAAGAGAATAAATTTAAAACAAATATCATGCTTTATATTGTTTATTTAAGTGACTATTTGTTTTTGCAAAGGTATCAATACTTAATAAAATTGAATGTTTTCGTTTGCAAGCATTTCAAAGTTGTAAAAGAGGTTAAATGGGGATTCCTTATTCTTGTGTCATATTAAAGAAATAACTCTATGCAAGATTACAAAGGTCCAAATGTAAAGGGAATATTCCTATCTATCAGCTTATAAGAGGGAGGTGTTCTAGAAAAGGAATGTTCCCATAAATATTCCACATGTCAGCTGTTGCCAATTATAATTGATGACATCACCCATGTGCCACACTTGATTTACGGTTGTTGATTCCTACTAATAAGATTTCAACTATTTTCAATTTGCTATTGATTTTTTGAGAGCTATGTTCTATAAATAGCCCAATCATGTACCACTTTAAAATATATAGGATGAACTTCAAGAGCTCAAGGGAGTCGAATGTTAATTTCTCTAGAAAGTACCTAAGTGATCTAAGAGCCCACCATTATTACTTTTTCAAGGAAATTAGACTAGGACTAAAGATTTTTTATTATTGTGGGGATAATATTTGGAGAATTTCCAATATTCTTCTCACTTCATTGTTTTGTGTAGCCTAAATCAATGAAATTGTTTGATTATACTAGCAAAAATTTATAAATTTGATGTTAAATGAAGGTCATTCCTAATTATAAACCATATTTCCTTTGAAATATCAAGTCGTTGTACTAGATTCAAGTGTTCTTGAAAATTTTCTTAGAGTGATAAGTTTTCCTTTGAAGATTTGCATTATTTGTGTGTAATTGTGACAAGGTTTGGTGAAACACATATTAGTAAATGATATATTTATAATTTTGAAGTATATTTGTGTAAAATCACTAAGAGATTAGAATTTCTAACCCTTTTCTCTCTCACCCTATATTTTTCAATTTTTTATTCAAAATTTAAAAAATTTAAAGATTTGAAGTATCAAAATATTGTAAATTTGATGATATAAAGTGTTCTAAAAAATCATATATTTAATTAGATTGAAGATCATTGAACACTTATTCAAAGTAGAATATGTCAATAAATTTGTTATTTTCCAAATATAACCCTTTTTATGGACCTAATGCATAAGTCCCTTTGTTAAAACAACATCATATTGAACCGTTGAGTTACCTAGTAATTCAAGACCTAACATTCAAAGCCTTATTGAATTATGTTTCAGAATTTATTTATTTTTCAAGAGAGGTAAAGTGCTATGTGAATTTTATTTGTATTGTATGTGATTATGAAATACATCAACATTAAGGTATACCTCTAGGAATGCCCTATTTGTATAGTATGTTATTACAAAATGCATCAACATTAAGGTATACCTTTAGGAACACCCTATTGAGTCTAATTTGAGATCAAATAATAGGAGAGAAAAACCACTCTCATAGAGTTTACCCTTCAACCCTTCATGGTTTGTGGATGAGAAAGTTTCACTTTCATGACAACAACCCTAGCCTTGAAAGTGAAAATATGTTCTAAGAAATGAAGCAGTGGTTTTGTGACCCAACATAGCACTTGAAAGCTATTTAATTTCCATGTTAATTGTTTGGTTTAGTTTTACAAGAATCTACATAAGAATTCATGTGCACACCAAAGTGCAAGCAAAGTGTAATGGTGAAAATTACAAATCCATGCCCTTTTCCCTTATATGTGTGCCTATTTTGATTAGAGTGCCATAATATAATAAAAGGTTTATAATTTTGCATAGTATTTTATAAAATTTGGATCATGAAAACACCACATTCCAATCCCATTATCACTTATCCCAAGATATTGGTCCTTATCCCTAGATCATTCATTCATCACCTTGTATCAAATCAATGAGTGTAGATTTGATGAAACTATAGTCACATAAACGAAACTTGAACTTTCAAAATTAAAATTCAAAATAAATTCCATTGAATCCCTCTAGGCATTATGAGCTAATCTAGTAAACATTTTTGTTGATTTTGTCTGTTTGGTTATTATATGTTAAAGACATTTATTCTCTCATTTAAGATCACTAGGAATCATTGAAGGGCATTTTTCATAGAGCATATATTAGAGATTACAATAATGTTATCAAAGAACTACATCAGCATACATCATCGTAAGTCCACTACATGTTTGTTCTCCTCAATCCTTGTCACAAACTCATTGAATTGATTCAACCAAGGACCTGATTAAGAAGAGCACAACCCTTGAAATTAAATAGACTCTCCAAAGGTGAGCATCCTTAACATTGCACATTCTTACACAATTTGATATATTAGAAGAACCAACGAGTTTCTAATGTTCACATTTTATTAGTTCCTTCTCACAAGGAAAGGTTTTGTTCCGCATACAATTCACTCCTACGAATGTTAAGATTAAATTTACAAATGTAAATCAAAACTAAAACATATTATAATCAATTTACAAATTCTAAGGTGAACATCTAATAAAACCCTAAAATAGCAATGCCTTGGAAAATTTATTTCTAACATCTTTAACTTTACTCACCTATCTTTATTTTTTGTATTTTTATTATGAATGTTTATATCACTCTTTATTTACGTCGAAGACGTATCCTATTTGAACATTGTGAAGCTATTTTTGTGATCAACGGTTCTTGAAGTGTTTGAGAGACATGCAAGATGGTCAAAACAATCTTAACCGTCAAATATTTACCATTTAAAAATTTTGTTCGTTGTATTTTCTTTTTTTCGATCACCACTCATCATTTTTTCCTACACCCCCAACAATCAAGAAAGATTTTTTTTTATGTTGCATGCATTTAAGATTATTTATTAGATTTAAGATTATTTGTCAGCTATAGGAAATGTGAAGTAACGTGTGGAGGGCCCGTATATCATAAAATTGGGTTCATACTTAATGAAGTACAAGTAGATGGGATTTTTTTAATATCTTTCTTATAGGTAAGTTATCTTTTTATTAAAGTTAGTCTAAAATAAAACTATATAAGAATAAAGAAAAGAAAAGTGCTCTATAATATATTATATTATTATAGTTATTAATAATATATATTATGATTATATATTATTAATAATTATTTTATATATATTATTTACATAATTTAAATATAATAATATATATTATATATTATAGTTATTATATATTAAATAAAGAATGTTATTATATTTATATATATTACTAAATAAATAAATATATTTAGATATAATATATGTTTATATTTTTTGCTATATGTAATGCCCCACCATGAAACCCTAGAGGAAGTTGCAATAACTACGAAAGCGTACAATTTTTTTTTCTTTTAAAGTGCAATATTAACATGAAAGGTGCACTAAATATCACAAACCTCCAATAAGGCACAAGACTAAGGTTACATCTAATTCTCATAACATAAACATAAATTTATTCATAGCATATGATTAACTAATTATGAAATTATAGTGCATACATTCCAAGCATTAAAATTTCATCACATAGAATAGAAATACATCAAGATCCAAAGATTACATTAACCTTCAAATAAGGTTTACAATACTCATTCCCAGAATGAGGAAAAATATATATAAGAGTTACAAATTACATGATACCTCCTCGAACACAATTTGAGGAGTAAAATAAATACAAGTGATAACTGATACTATACACTGATTGAAAGGAACACATAAACTGGTATCCACGAGCTCACCAACTGGAAGATCTCTCCATCACAAATAGAAGAAGGGGACCCAATGGAGTAAGGTGCACGTTCCATCCAACCAAGTGGTACCCGAAGGACCACCCCCGTGCTAGGAGATAATAACAAGGTTCCCTAGGCAAGACCATCTACCACTAGACACAGGCTAACATATAACTGAACTTAACAAATATCAATACAACACTAACTCATTGGGTACAATGCTTCTAGATTTAAATATTAAATAAATTAGTGAACCAAACATGCTACTGACATAGGAGGAGTGTCACCACAAGGTTGCACGGGTTACCCCAGCAGATCTTCCCAGACCTCAGCCCCCATCGAGAGTCACTCTCCTACTGTCAAAACGTGGAACAAATCCACAACCAAAGGTAACTAGAGCTTGCATATAGATTATAAATCCCCATCCAAAACATAAAGACATCACATCCCCGTTCATGGAAACCGGGTGATTTATTGAAAACGACAATACACACTAGCCAAGGGTAATAAAATTTTGACAATGAAATTACAACAACGAACAACTAAATTCTCACATCTGGAAGTCTTACTTACGCTACTAAACAAATTTCCCCAAAAGGACAATAGAAGAAATTTCATACAAAGGGTAATAAAACAAGAAATAAACTAATCTTCGGATATACTAAATCCAATTTTCCCTTCAGTAATTTACAGTAAAGAAATTGCCCAAGTAAATAAATTAAATAAATTCCCTTTACAAACAGAGAAGGAAAATCACTACTAATTTGTTCTTCAATTCCTCGAGTACTTTTAATAAAATAATAATTTTTATTGAAAGATTATATCTACCAAATCTTCTATTTGTGCATATATTGCATGCACCAATTTTTAAATTAAAATCATTAATTATATATTTAATAAAAAAATACATTATTTCCAAAAACCATAATAAATAAATATTTAATATATATACATATTAAATATAATCTATATATATTATATATATTAAAAATATATATCTTAAAACTAAATCCAAATCATTTATAGGCAGACGAAATTAAATACAAAGCAAGGCTCTAAATAAAGGTTGGGGAGGGGCATTGTGCTTGCACAACCGAACACCCCCCCCCCCATGTGGGGAGGGTGCAACATGTGGGTAGTGCCCAACACTGTTCAGAGTGTCGGCTCTCTCCATTGGTGGGGATTCGGTTGTGCAGTCGACTCTCCCACCTCCATTTCATACAACCCACAAATATGAAAGCTATGAATTTAATAAAAATTCACATACAATAGTCTCCATACGGGCTTTTAAAAAAAAATTCTCAATTGGTTTCTTACCAGAAAATGTAAGAAAATTTACAAGAACTCCATAACATATTAGAATAGAAATATATATATGTATTGTGAAAATTATTTACTCGACTAAGACAATCTAACTGATAATATATATATATATATATATATATATATATATATATATTATCAGTTAGATTGTCTTAGTCGAGTAAATAATTTTCACAATATATTCTACAGGAAGATTTCCCCAAAAGGCCATCTACAGGAAAATACCCAAATTTTACAGAGAAAAGCAATTTTACATAGAGTCCTTTTTCCTAAATTTTCTTCAAACAAATAATTTAATCGGAAGAAATCATATCCTACAAAAATCAAATTCAATAATGAATTGGAGTAATATTTCTCTACAAAAACTTCTACCCAAATTTTCCTAAGAAGTTTATTTCTACAGAAGAATTTTTACAGAGAGTTAAATTTCTTCCCGATAGAGAATTTTCTAGATCTCCAATGTTTTCTTTTGGGTTCTTCTCTGTTTACAATAATCCCAATTTAAATCTTGCAATAGATTCAACAGAATATTTCATTCCACAGATGATTTCATTTTCACAAAAAATTTCACACACGACATTTTTAATTTTTACAACTCAAAAGATTTACAATATGCATAGACAATATTTTTCCAGACAATAATCTAAACTAAGAAACTTTTCCAATATAAAACTAACTAGAATGAAAGAGGTGAAGGGAAAAGAATGTGGATCTACTGACCCAACAGTGCGGAATACATTCCCTTAACACCTTTACTACAGGGGAGAGAAGCAAAAATGAAAAACTAGCAGTTTCTAAAACTTATAGAGATGCATACAACCATGGCAATGAGAAACCAGAAAGATAAGCAGAACAATGATGACACAGTATTTACGTGGGAAAACCCTTTTAGGTAAAAAACCCACCACACAAAGTCAAATCAATTGTATTACAGTAATGAATCGATTACATACAATATCCAAACTTCTTTGTTTAGCTCACAATCACCTAGAGAGTTTCAGATTCACTGTTACAATGTTTTTACATTATACAGTTCAAAACCCTCCTCAAGAACTCACGTCCTTCTGTTCTTTAGCTCGTGACTTCAACTTGCTCTACTTCTCACGACTCAACTTGTCTTACTTCTTAGAAATAACACATCTCTCATTCAAATGTAACCAAATCAAAAGAGCAATGAAGTCCATCCTCAAATCACGCATCTAGTCGGATCTAACAGATCTCCCTGCAACCAACCATCCATGCATTCAATGCCATCACCAAAACGGTTGAGCTCGCCACCCTTCGATGACAAATGCAACTACCACAATAACTATCTTGGTATCCGTCCAATCACTATTCAACTAGGTGCCACGCGTCCAAGACCCATCAACAATCGTAGTTGACAGAGCAACCAAAACAATCAAACAGACATCAGGCGCGACCAAGACTTCAAGTCATTTCTAACACTGCCGGAGCTGGAGTCGGAACAGGAGTCAAAACAAGACTCCACCGAAAATACACACTACCAGAGTCAGAGTCAGAGTCGGAGACGTAACTAGAGTCGAAACATGACTCCACTGAAATTACAGGTTTAGAAACCAATTCGGTTCCGCGTCCGCCCACGGCAAAGGGGAACTCATCGGAAACAGTTTTGACTAGGGTAAGTCAACCCGGGGTTAAACCAAGACAGGAACACAAAAGATCGGAGTCAGAGTCGAGGATGGAATAGGAACAGAAACAGTACTTTACCAAAAGTCCAAGATCATGAACCAAACCGGTTCCAGTTCCGTCTCCGCCAATAGTAAGAAACAACAGTCCAGAACCAGGACAAGGCGAAGGAAAACACCCCGAGTAGAATCCAAACATCCAGAAGAACTAGATCGCAAAAGCAGGAGTCGGACCCAGAGTCAGAACAAAAACTGAAATAGGACCATGGCAAACGGACATTGCCAACTTCCAAAACTGGTTCCGCCTCCGCCAGAACCCGCGAAGTGAAGCAAGAAGAAACAGATAGTAGGAAGCGGAGTCAGAGCAGGAACGAGAACCGAAACCTGAAACTTAGGCAAACAAAACAATGCCAAGTTCCATCCCAGTTATGCCTCTTCCAGAGACTCGAAACTTAGGCAAACAGAACAATGCCAAGTTCCATCCCGGTTATGCCTCTTCTAGAGACTCGAAACTTAGGCAAACAGAACAATGCAAAGTTCCATCCCGGTTACGCCTTCGCCAGAGACCCGGAACTTAGGCAAACAGAACAATGCCAAGTTCCATCCTAGCTCCGCCTCCGCCAGAACTTTGTGAACAACACAAAATCACCAAGGCATGAAAACGAGGACTTCAAGCTGGAAGTTGAGACATAATTTCTCAACAATCTCCCACTTGGTGAACACTTCCAGCTTCCTCAAAACATCAAACCTTACTGTCTATCATAGGCCCCAAGGCCCGTTGATTCTGTGCACCATCTGAACTTTTCTGTGCTAACTGGCTTTGTCAAGACATCTGCAACATTCTTCAAGGTGTCAACCTTATCCATACTGACCTTGCCATCTTCAACCATATCCCTCATGAAGTGATATTGCACATCTATGTGCTTGGTCCTGGCATGGAAGGCCGGATTCTTTGCCAAACAAATGGCACTTTGACTGTCACAGCAGATTGAAATCTACTCAGCATTAAATCCAATGTTTGAACACAAACACCTCAGCCACACTGCCTCCTTGCAAGCATGAGTTGCTACCATGTACTCTGCCTCTGTCGTGGATAAAGCAACTACAGCTTGTCGCTTGCTCATCCAACTGATTGCTAAACCGTTAAGCATGAAAGTGTATCCACTGGTGGATCTTCTGTTGTCAATGTCCCCTACCCAATCAGAGTCAACATATCCCTGAATGCTAAGAGTCCTCTATGATGCAACCATATTGCCATGGTAACACAAAGCATAATCTGAAGTACCTTTCAAATACCTGAACACTCTCTTTATAGCATCCCAATGTGATCTCCCTGGATTTGCCATAAAATGGCTTAGAACTCCCACTGCTTGGGCAATGTCTAGTCTTGTGCAGACTATAGCATACATCAAACTGCCTACTGCACTTGCATAAGGCACACTGGTCATGTCCTCCATCTCAGTAGTAGACTTTGGACAGTCTTCAGCAGATAGTTTCAATCCTTGCATGATTGGAACAACTAGCTTCTTGCAATCAGTCATGCTAAACCTCTCTAGAACAGTTTTCACATACTTACTCTGACTAAGCCAAAACTTTCTGCTTGTTCTATCCCTAGTTATCTTCATTCCAAGAATATACCTTGCTGCTCCAAGATCTTTCATTTCGAACTTAGCAGACAACTGAGTTTTAAGGTCAGAAATCATAGCCTTGCTATTACCAATGAATAACATGTCATCCACATACAGAGTAATAACAAGCACACGATCATTCTCACATTTATAATAAATGCAATGATCATATTTTGATCTAACAAACCTAATTGACAACACAAATGTGTCAAATTTTTGGTACCACATTCTAGGAGATTGCTTTAGACCATAGAGAGATTTATTTAACTTGCAAACCAGATTTTGTTTGCCTCTTTCAACAAAATGCTCAAGCTGGGACATGTAGATTTCTTCTTCCAGCTCACCATGGAGAAACGTTATCTTCACATCCATCTGCTCAATTTCAAAGTCATACACAGCTACCAATGACAACAAAAATCTGATGGATGTCAACTTTGCTATAGGGGAAAAGATCTCTCCATAATCAATTCCCTCAACTTGGGAAAATCCCTTTGCAACCAATCGTGCCTTATACTTCTCCACACTGCCATCAAGGTCTATCTTCCTTTTGAATATCCACTTGCAGCCAACAGGCTTTCGCCCTTTAGGCAGTGGTACCAGCTTCCAGGTATCATTCTTTTTCAAGGAATCCATCTCCTCATTCATGGCTTCCAGTCAAGACTTTGAATCAGCCATGCTGATTGCTTCTTTCACAGTCCTAGGCTCATTAGTGTTGGTAATTAAGGCATAAGCACAATTTGAATCTAACATAGAGAAACCATACCTTTCTGGTTGCCTTCTTTCTCGTGTAGATCTCCTTAGAGGCTGAGGTTGTTCTTCATCATCAGAACTTCCAAAGCTACTTGAACTCTCCTCAATCTCAGGTACACCATGTAGCTCTTCCCTTTCTGGAGTTTGGGGAATCTCAACTGCATCCTTCTCCTTATCACTTTAATTTGTCTCAAGCTCTTTATCACTTGCTAGAGGTTTCAGCTCATGAAATATCACACTTCTGCTATACAAAACCTTCTCAGTAACAAGGTTCCAAAGCTTGTATCCTTTCACACCAACTCCATAGCTGATGAGAATACATTTCATAGCCTTGTTATCCAACTTTGATCTCTTTTCATTTGGCACATGAACATATGCCTCATAGCCAAAGACCCGAACATGCCTTAATGAGGGTTTCTTACCTGACCATGCTTCCAAAGGTGTCTTATCAACAAGCACTGAACAAGGAGATCTATTAATCAAATAACATGTTGTAGCAACAGCCTTAGCCCAAAACTTCTGCTCCAGACCAACACCACTCAGCATACTCCTTGCCTTTTCCATCAGTGTCCTATTCAACCTTTCAGCAACTCCATTTTGTTGTGGAGTGTAGGGGGTTGTCTTATGCCTTTTAATTCCATGATCAGTGCAATACCTTTCAAAATCTGCAGAACAAAACTCACCTCCATTGTCTGTCCTTAAACACTTTATTTTTCTTCCAATCTGATTTTCAACCAAAGATTTGAACTCTTTAAACCGACTGAACACTTCTAATTTACTTTTAAGAAAGTATACAAATGCCCTTCCCGAATAGTCATCAATAAAAGAAACATAATATCTAGACTTCGATAATGAAGGAACATCAACTGGACCAAACACATCAGAATGAACATAATCCAGTATACCAGAAGATTTGTGAGGACTGGAGGAGAAAGAAACATGGTGTTGCTTTCCATAGATACAATGTTCATAGAAATCGACCTCAAGGTTACAATCATCAAGCCCTTCTACAAGGTTTTTGTTCTTCAAGGTTTTTAAACCTTTCTCACCAATGTGACCAAGTCTATGATGCCATAACATAGTCTTCTCTGCTGGGAGTTTTACCTCCAAAGCATTTGCAGCTAGTGAAGAGTCTTCATCTTTCTCTATAGGTGCAGAATTACATGACTTTACAGAGGCACTATTGCAAAGAATGGGTCATGCATCTAGCTTGTATAGAGTGTCAGTACGAACACCCTTAGCTAACACCATTGCACCTCTAGCCATTTTACATCCCTTACTAGAAAAAGAAACTTCTACACCAGCATCATTTAACTTACTAACAGAAAAAAGATTTCGAGCCAAACCTGGGATGTGAAGAACACCACCAATTCCTTTGACTCTTCCATCAGGAAACTAAATTCTGACCCTTCCTCTGCCAACAATCTCCAACGTTGAATCACTTGCCAAGTATACCTTTCCACCATCATACTTTTTCATACTTTGAGAACCAATCTCTATTGGATGTCATGTGAAAAGAGGCACCTGAATCAACTAACCAAACATCATCTGATGCCTGAGTTGTCAAGGCTGCTGCAATGAAGGCATTTGCATCACTTTGAGAAGATTCGTTATCAAAAGCATTCTTCTTCTTCTTCTCCTTGCAGTCCTTCCTGATATGACCAGGTTGCCCACAATTCCAGCACTTTACCTTGGACTTTTGTTCAGGAGACTTTGATCTCCCTTTAGACTTGGATTTTGACTTGTTGTCTTTCTTCTTGCCTTTATCCTTTGTTCTACCTCGAACAGAAAGAGCATATTTGGCCATCTTAGAAGATTTCCTTCGCATTTCTTCAAACAGAAGCGAAGCAACCACATCATCAGTCTTGAAAGTAGTGGTTGTGCTTCCAATAGCCATCACAAGATGATCCCAACTGTCAGGTAATGAACACAACAAGAGCATGCACCGATCCTCCTCCTCAATTCTTACACCTATAGATGCCAACTGAGTAACACTCATATTAAATGAGTTCAGATGATCTACAACAGATGCACCTTCATCCATCTTCAAGGAGTACAACTTCTTTCTCAGGAACAACTTATTTACCAGGGACTTTCCTTGGTAAATATCACCAAGTTTCTTCCACAAAGCAGCTGCAGACGTCTCCTCATGAACATTCAAGAGCACAGAATCGGCTAGACTAAGTCTTATCAATCCTCTTGCTTTTCTATCAGCAAGATCCCAAGCTTCTTGGGTCGTAGTTTGTGGCTTAGTTCCAGACACTACAATCCAAAGGTCTCTATCCACAAGCAAGTCTTTTATCTTGAGTTTCCATAGCTCAAAATTGCTGCCATTAAACTTTTCAATATCTATCCTACCAGATGTACTCGCCATCTCACAACATAAACAAGTTTAATAATGCAAGACTCCCACTGAAACAGTATTAGTGCAAAAAACTGATTTTCCCTAACAAGGATAACACGAACTGGCCAAGCTCTGATACCACTTTGAAGGGAAAAGAATGTGGATCTACTGACCCAACAGTGCGGAATACATTCCCTTAACACCTTTACTATAGGGGAGAGAAGCAAAAATGAAAAACTAACAGTTTCTAAAACTTATAGAGATGCATACAACCATGGCAATGAGAAACCAAAAAGATAAGCAGAACAAAGATGACACAGTATTTACGTGGGAAAACCCTTTCAAGAAAAAAACCCACCACACAAAGTCAAATCAATTGTATTACAGTAATGAATCGATTACATACAATATCCATACTTCTTTGTTCAGCTCATAATCACCTAGAGAGTTTCAGATTCACTGTTATAATGTTTTTACAACATACAGTTCAAAACCCTCCTCAAGAACTCACGTCCTTTTGTTCTTCACCTCGTGACTTCAACTTGCTCTACTTCTCATGACTCAACTCGTCTTACTTCTTAGAAATAACACATCCCTCATTCAAATGTAACCGACTCAAAAGAGCAATGAAGTCCATCCTCAAATCACGCATCTGGTCGGATCTAATAGATCTCCCTACAACCAGCCATCCATGCATTCAATGCCATCACCAAAATGGCTGAGCTCGCCACCCTTCGATGATAAATGCAACTGCCACAATAACTATCTTGGTATCCGTCCAATCACTATTCAACCAGGTGCCACGCGTCCAAGACCCATCAGCAATCGCAACTGATAGAGCAACCAAAATGGTCAAACAGACATCGGGCACAACCAAGACTTCAAGTCATTTCTAACACTGCCGGAGCCAGAGTCGGAACAAGAGTTGAAACATGACTCCACTGAAAATACACACTACCGGAGTCAGAGTCAGAGTCAGAGATGTAACTAGAGTCGAAACATGACTCCACTGAAATTACAGGTTCAGAAACCAATTCGGTTCCGTGTCTGCCCACGGCAAAGGGGAACTCATCGGAAATAGTTCTGACCAGGGTAAGTCAACCAGGGGTCAAACCAAGACAGGAACACAAAAGATCAGAGTCGGAGTTGGGGACGAAATAGGAACAAAAACAGGACTTTACCAAAATTTCAAGATCAGGAACCAAACCGGTTTCAGTTCCGCCTCTGCCAACAGCAAAAAACAACAATCCAGAACCAGGACAAGGCGAAGGAAAACACCCCGAGTAGAATCCAAACATCCAGAAGAACTAGATCGCAAAAGCAGGAGTAAGACCCGGAGTCGGAACAGAAACCGAAACAAGACCATGGCAAACGGACATTGCCAACTTCCAAAACTGGTTCCGCCTTGGCCAAAACCCGCGAAGCGAAACGAGAAGAAACAAACGGTAGGAAGCAGAGTCAGAGCAGGAATGAGAACCGAAACCTGGAACTTAGGCAAACAAGACAATGCCAAGTTCCATCCCGGTTATGCCTCTGCCAGAGACCCGAAACTTAGGCAAACAGAACAATGCCAAGTTCCATCCCGGTTACGCCTCCGCTAGAGACCCGGAACTTAGGCAAACAGAACAATGCCAAGTTCCATCCTGGCTCCGCCTCCGCCAGAACTTTGTAAACAACACAAAATCACCAAGGCATGAAAACAAGGACTTCAAGCTAGAAGTTGAGACATAATTTCTCAACAAGAGGAACCTGAAATCCAACGCCTGAGAAGATGTGAATTTACACAGAGCCTCTTCCATAGATCCAAACTTTTTCCCAAATCAACCAGAGCTTCCTCCAAAACAATAGAACTCCCGAACACAAAAAACTTTCTCGAGATTGTGTTTTTTTCCCAAAAATTTCAACAACTGTCTACAATCACAAAAACTTAATTTTCTAAAACAAATTTTCCCCCCACAAAATATCCTCTCTCCTTCTTTCGAAGAAGCTTCTCACTTCTTCTCGTTACAACCATTAACTTCTCCGTGAATAAATTTTCCCAACAACCCTCATAAATATTTTTCAACGCATGTTGAAAGAAAAATATAGATTTCAAAACCAAATTGCACCAAATCCTCAAGATATTTAAAAAAAATTAAAACATTTAAATAATTTCTAAAACACTTAGCATTTCTAATTTAACTTAATTCAAGTAATTTAATTAATTAATAAAATAATAGAATCCTAAGATTAAATTATTTTACCAATTAGATTAAATTAATTAATTAATTATATTAAAACATGGGAGAACCGAAAAAAACCACTGAGGTTGTGAAGGAGGGCGTGAGAGTGCAAACAAAAAATTGTGAACCAGGGAAGGAGGCAGGACAGGCCAGTGGGAACTAGGAGTCGAGGCAGGATAGAAAGCAGTGGCACGATATGCCAGAGACAGCCAGTAGCCAACAGTTGGAAACGACACCGGTTAAGGGAGGAAATAACAAGGAAAGATGGAGCGAGGAAACGAACAGGATAATCCCCTTTGATGAATTCAGAGAAAAAAATAAACAAAGGTTGGTCAGCATACGGAAACCCCAGCCGATACCCTGGTTCAGAAAACCATAGACCCCAATGGGTGATGGAAAATGGTGTGTGGGTGGATAAATGTCATCCCTACTGCCAACAAAAAGAGTAGGTTGCGATGGATCAAAGGTGTAGGAGGAACAAAGCCTAGTTAGGTCAAGGACCTCTGTGGGTGAGACCTAACAGATATACATAAGGAAGGAAGATGGAACTCAACACTGGCAGGGGGTGGAAAGCCTCAAAATCGAAAGGGTGGTTCAGCGAAAAAGTAGGAATGAAAAGAGATCTGAACAAAAATTGGTGACAAATGGACCCGATCAAAGCCCTTCCACCCAAAGTTGCAGCGTTGAAGCCAAGTGCATGTAGGGGACCAATGAATAAAGGTAATTCCACACCTACCTCCATACCGTTTTTTAATGTCAACAACGAAGTAGTTAACATAACACGTGAAAATTTGAGAAACATTGGAATGTTTGCAAAATGGGGGGAGTAGATCAGAAAAGTCAGAACGCCATGGATGAATGGGGTAAGGCTAATTGGGGGGAAGAGGCTTCGGTAAATGCCCTGGGATATAACTGGTTTCTGATTAAGTTCCGAAGCCAGGAAAAAAAGAATAAGGCTTTTGAATCTATACCTTATTTCTTAGAGGTTGCCCAAGTTCACCTGGTAAATTGGAAGCCAAATTTTGACCCAAGGAAAGAAGGGGTGGGGGAAAGTGTTGTCTGGATCAGACTTTATAACCTTCCTTTGGATTATTGGTCTAACAAAACATTAGAAGGAATTGTAAATCTTCTAGGAAAATTTCAAAGTCTTGACAACATTCAGGTGGATAGTGAGAAAGGACCTTTCTTCCGTATCTGTGTAGCAATTTCTCAGGAGGTGGAGATTCCTGGAGGGATAAAGCTCATATCAGATCCAAGTTCATGGTATCAGGAGGTGGAGATTCCTGGAGTGATAAAACTCATATCAAATCTAGGTTTGTGGTATTAGGAGGTGTGTAGGGAGGACAACCTATATGCGTGCCCTAATTTTAAAGTAATAGAGCAAGTTAAGGAAGTCAACCCAAAAAAATGGGAAATCAACAGTTTGAGCACTTCAGTACAGGAAAAGAAGTTGGACAAAAGTAGAAAAAAAGTAGAGGTGGGAAAAGCTCTGGTTTTTAATGAAAAAGAAATGGTGGATTCAATGTATTTGGATCAGTTGGTGAATGAGCTTGGGTGGAAATAAATATTGGACATCATCCAGGAGCCAAACCAACCAACCAACTTGGTGGTTAATACAAGACAACTGTGGAATCAGCTCGGTGTCTGAATTCCAGGGGGAAGAGTTACCACATCTCAGAATCATTAGACAGGAAAATCAAGTAGCAACAACAAAGGAAGATGAATCGAAAGTCCAAAAGGTGATGTCATGTGAGCTGGCAACTGAAAATTATCTAGTCAATAATAGGGCCCCAGAGGTTGGAGTAGAGGAAAATTTGGAGATCTAGAGAGTATGGATTCAGAATCGGATTGCGATGAAAGCTTTGAAGAATATCAAGAAGGAATATTGGCTGAAAGAGGTATTGAGCAAACACCTTCGACAACAAAAACCCCAAGAATCAAAACAAACAGTCAAAGAGGTCAGAAGCCTAATAAGGAGAAATTAAAAGTGGCAGGGGCCGCCAAAGGACAAATAATCCTTAGAAATGGGAAGGGTCTCCCCTTTCCTGGGGAGTCATGAAGATCCTAAGCTGGAACACTAGGGGCTTAAACGCTCCTAGTAAATGGCACCACTTCAGGCATTAGATAGACAGTGATAAGCTAGACATCCTAATAATTCAGGAGACAAAATGGAGTGAGGAAGAACGGGAAAGGAAAATGAAGTGGTGGAGAGGATGGGAAGGAATGTGTAGAGAATCAATAGGGGCTTCTAGGGGACTTGGGTTATTTTGGAACCCTACCTCAGCAAGCTGCAAAACCTTGGTGGATATGCAAAATTGGATAGTAGTCTCGATTCGTCGTTATCGGAATAATTCAGAATTCAATCTGATTAATGTATATAGTCTGATTGCTCCAGTGGATAAAAGGAATCTCTGGGTGGAAATCTCCTTCTTCTTGAGCCAAACAAAAGTGAAAACTATAATTGGTGGGGATTTCAATGCTACTCTAAACAAATCAGAGAAGATGGGGGGTATATAAAACCTGATAAGATCTCAAATGGTCTTCTAGGATTTTATAGATCAAAATATGTTGAGAGAGATAAGTACTAAGAATGGGACATATACTTGGACCAATAGAAGAGTGGGAATTTCTAGAATATCAGAAAAACTGGATAGGTTCCTAGTGATGGGGGAATGGAACCAAGTGTTGGAGGCTTTAATACTCCCTTGGAGTGGCTCGGACCACTTTCCAATTCAACTGGTCCTACAGCCAGATAAGTTTAAAGGGGGCTCTCCCTTCAAGTTCAAAAAAATGTGGAGCCCTCCCTTCAGGTTCAAAAAACTGTGGATGAGAGATCCAAGCCTCTATGAACAGATATAGATTTGGTGGAAAGAGGTTTGGATAGGTAACCAATCACACCTATTTGCCTTCCAAAAGAAACTTGCACATATATCAACACAAAATTGAGAATTTGGAATAAGGAACACTTTAAAAATATCTGAACGAAGAGAGTGACAAGATAGAAAGTGAGCTAAAAACCTTAAATGAAAAAATAATCAAGGATGGTATGGGGCAGAATGATTTCAATAAAGAAAAGGTATTATTAGAAGCTCAATCTGAATCCCTAGCAAGGTTGGAATGCCATTGGAAACAAAAATCTCGAGAACAAGGGCTTCACAAAGGAGACAAAAATACTAAATTATTCCATAACTCAACCTTGGCTAAAAGAAATGTGAACAAAATAATATATTTGGTGAGAAATGATGGGTCTCTTGGTAGATCAAATCAGGAAATCAATCAAGAAGTCATGGGGTTCTTCGAATCACTCTTTAAAAAAGAAGGCCAAGTGGATTCTAGAGCAAGGGAGGAATTCATCAGGAGTATCCCGAAACTGATCTTAAATAATGAAAATTTAGAACTCTCAAAACCCATAAGTATGGAAGAAGCTAAGAAAGCAACTTTCTAACTAGGAGCAGACAAGTCCCCAGGCCCAGATGGTTTCTCGGCCTCTTTCCTCCAAGCCTACTAGGAAATAATCAAGGAAGATCTTTTCAAAGCAGCAGATGAGTCAAGGAAGAAAAAAGTAATGCTAGGTGCAATCAATCACACCTTCATTGCACTTATCCCAAAAAAGGAGGCAAACAACATGGGGGAGTACAGGCCTATTTCCCTATGCAACACAATATACAAAATAATCTCAAAAATCATTGCCAATAGGCTCAAATTGGTAATAAACAAAATCATCTCAGAAGAACAGAGTGGTTTCATACTAGGTAGGTCAATTGTGGAAGGGATAATAGTGACTCACAAAACTCTGCACTCTGCAAGAAAGTTAAGATTGCCAAGTATGATCCTGAAATTGGATATATTAAAGGCTTATGACTGGGTGGATAGGAAATTCTTGCTAGATGTGCTAGCTGGATTTGGCTTTGATAAGGAAATAGTAAGTTGGATCAAAAGCTGTATAAATGGTCCAAGATTTTCAATACTAATAAATAGTGTAGCCCAGGGATTTATAGATTCTACTCGGGAGTTAAGATAAGGTGACCATCTTTCTCCATTTCTTTTTATTATAATGGTTGAATCCCTGGGTAGGAAAATAAGCCAAGCCAGAGAGGAAGGTTTGAGGAAAGGAATTGAGGCCGCTCCTGGAGTAGGAGCAAGTACACATCAACAATTTGTGGATGACACCATCCTCTTTGGATTAGCCACAAGAATGGAGGCAAGAAAGATCAAAGAAATTTTGACCAAGTACAGCAAAGCTTCCGGCCAAGCCATCAATTGGAGGAAATCAAAAGTCTTTTTTCTCAATGCCCAACCCAGCCTCCAATGCGACCTCACAAGAATCTTGGGTATCAAACCAACCAGTCTTCCAGGAAGATTTCTTGGTATGCCACTTTTTACTAGTGCTAATTGACTCACCTTTTGGGATAGAATAGTAGGAAATTTTAAGAAGAAAATGAAATTATGGAAAGGTAAATGGTTAACTTTAGCTGGGAGGCTTATCATGGTTAAAACAGTTTTGGCAGAAATTCTCATCTATTCAATGTCTTGCCTAAAAATCTCAGAGGGTGTAATGGACCAACTTAACCAAATTATGAGAAAATTCTTTTGGAATGGTCTAGAAGACTTAAACAAAATTCCCTTACTGGCCTGGGATAAGGTCTGCAAACCTCAGGCCTCGAGTGGTGCAGGAATTAGGCAATTGAAATTAATGAATCTGGCCATGGGGGCCAAACTAGTCTGGAAAATGTACACAAGCAACCAAAAATGGGTTAGAATCCTGAGGAGGAAATATCTGGACTCAAACGAGCCCATAAGAATAATCAGAGTACTCAATCCTCCAAAAGGGTCGGCAATCTGGAACTTTATTTGTGAATGCAGAGACATTATTCACAAACATGTTACATGGGAAGTACATGATGGTCGAATGGCATCATTTTGGGAAGATTCATGGGATGGCTTCACCAAATTAAACAACATGCAGGGCTTGGAGGACATCAAGGAAGAAACTATCAGAGTGTTGGCTCAAAAGATAAATAATTATGGAGGATATTTATGGGAGCATGGAGTCAAGAAATGGAAATGGAGAAACTTAGATTCACTCAACGCCCTTGAAGCACAAAAAAAGGCTTTGAAAAGGGTAATGGAAGCAAGATCCTTCCCAGTCAGTGAGGGGGATAATGTATTGAGGTGGAGTGCCTCTAGAGATGGGGCTTATAAAGTAAAATTGGGTTACAAAATCAAGGAAAAAAGGATGCCAAGGAAAACATGGCCGACCTCTTTATGTTGGGGGGGGAGATGTCCTGCCGAAAGCGGGTGTTTTCTTATGGCTAGCATCTCAAGGGAGGATACTTACCCAGGACAAAATTTCCAAGTTAGGTTTCAGAGGTCCCAGCAGGTGTGTACTGTGTAAACATCAGGCAGAATCGATATCCCATCTCCTACTCTCCTACCCCTATGCGGAATACTGTTGGAAACACATCTTCTGAATTCTAGATTTCCCTACCCCTTTTGCTTCAAATCTTTGGGATTGGTTAGCAGCGTGGCCATCAAAGCAACATAAAGGGATATTCAACAATATATGGCGAATAAGTCCTTCTACAATTTGTTGGGAATTATGGAAGGAGCGAAACAGACGTATCTTCCAGGAGCAAGCATTGGGGAGAGAACTTTTAGCAGGGCGAATAGCTAAGGGAATTGTATAACTTAAAAACAACATAGCAAAAAAGATTTCCTTTCCAAAAAAAAATTTCTCTAGCAAAGACATTGATCTCTCAAAAAAATTCATTGGGCTTCATATTCCCCCCATTATAAGTAATATAAAGGCCCCTCAGAAGGCAGAAATCAAGCGTGGTACAGTTTGGCAACATCCACAACCTGGGTGGATAAAAATAAACTTTGATGGCGCCTCTTTGGGTAATCCGGGAGCAACTGGCATTGGTTGTGTGGCTCAAGATTTTGAGGGAAAGGTGCTAGCTCAAGAAGCAAAAAATATAGGACAAGCATCAAACAAATTGGCAAAAATTAGAGCGGCACTGTGTGGCATCGAACTAGGAAAAAATCTCGGAGCATCAAAATTGCATCTTGAGGGTGACTCACTAATTATAGTGAATGCCATAAGATGCAACTTTACACCAAATTGGCTACTAAGAAGATGGTTAATCCCAATTCAGACTCTGACATCATCATTTGAGGAATTTTGTGTCAGCCACGTATACCGCGAAGAAAATACCGTGGTTGATACACTAGCTAAGCATGCGGCTACAGAGTCGCAATATGGATTGGGAAGAGACAAGTAAGTTACTCTATGGGAAGGGTCTCATCTTTAATAATGATAAAACATGGTGGCGTTATCAATAATCATTGTGGCAAGCCAAGTTCGCCTGGGGATGTAAGCGATCGTCAGAATCGATAGCAAAATCGTCCCTTCAAATTTGGTAGATCGTCTCAAGGCGTATTATAGTCACATTAGGTGGGTGGCCTCGAGAACATAGGACAATGATAAGGCTTATATGTGTGTAGCTCGATTACCTAGGTGGCAGGCTTGTAAATGATACCAGTTGGCTATAAGAAGTGTGTGATTAAAGGTAAAAATCATCACTAGTAAAAGCATTTGGAAAGGTTGGAAACAAGGCAGGCAAGAAGCTATGGATTCTCCAGTGTGTGTAGAAACTACAACCACCATGGTTCCCTTTCAGAGAGAGGTCATGGATATAAGGCTTTTGGGTATCCTTACAGTGAAGGATAAGTATGTAATTCATGCAGTGAAAGCGGTTCTATGGCGCGAGTTCATTTGGTCTTACCACAAACACCGCCTCAACACAGATATTACGGATTTGTTCTTGGAAATTGCTATCCATTGGGGACTGCCGAAGGCCAGGGTTAAAAATCTCTGCCAACACGTCTTTAAGCATGCCTACCTGGGTGAAATTGACGTTGTTCTAGACAACATCAATGAGCATGGCCAAATTCCAAAATGCCGCAGCATTACTACCTGCTAAAGCAGAGTGGTGGAAGGCTTGTTCCAAAGTTCCCTATCCTGAGTATGGTGGAACCTAAGGCTCTGGCAGAGCGTGGCGAAGACATAGATAGGAATCTCAATTTTCTCCTGATGGCGGCAGGACTCATGGAGTTGATGTCAAAAGAGGATTTGGGTAATTATCTGGCAAGACAAGGCTTTGATGTGGATAGTGATGACGAGGAGTTCTCTAGACCTATACTCCCATCTCTACCAGAGTCATGGGAAGATTGGGTTGAGGATGACTGTCGAGACGTGGAGGATATAGAAAATGGCCTGGCTCACAAAAAGTGCAAAATAGACTGCCCAATAAAGAATCGAGTGACACATGCTAAACAAATGTACAAGGAAGCTTTTGCCCAACGACCAGGATATGATGCAACCAATCCTCTGTTCACTGCTTTACGTGGGCCATGGAAGTCGAAGGGAAGAAGGACCAAGTAATCAAGGTAACCAGGAAGTTTAGCAGAAACTCTGTTAGCAACTAGTCTATAAGTTAGGTTGTTAGGATAGGAGCAGTATAGTAAAGCTCCTGGTATGTAAGTAGTGATGAAGAATATACTGTTTCGCATGTCTACGATGTAAATATTTTTGGAAAAATAATATATATGGTGTTGGCCTTACCATTTATTAATCTATCCAAAAAAAAATTAATTAATTAATTAATTACCATCTTCTAAAATAATAAACCAGATTAATTTAATAATCAACTAAGATATTTAAATCCATTATTTGCCTTTTACAAAATTTGTAACATAAATAATTTCAAAGCAAAATTGAACAACATTTAACAAACAAAACCAATTAGAACCGACAACACACTATGACTAGGGTGGTGGCTTGATACAGAAAACCTAACTACTATCTCCCAATCAACATTACCGTTGGGCAATGGACACACTCAAACCTGGTGGATTTAATGTCCTATGTGAAACTAGGTGGAGTCAATGTCCTATACCTGCAGGCCTACAAACAAAGCATTTATCGAACATGCATATATATCATAATAAAACACACCATGAAGAGGGAATCGTGGAATCGCAGGGCGTTCACAAGCAAGTGGTGTGATGAGCCAAGTTTTTGGCACATCTAGATCATACTTTTGCAAACACTTTTATGCTTTTTCATTATGCTAAAACAAACATTTAGTACTGATTATGGGATAAGACATAAACTTTTAATTCTTAATATAATAAGTATATTATGTTAATTCTTCCATGGTTGTTACTTTAAAAAAATTTATTAGTTTAATGAATGCCTTATAAACTTTGTGTGATGACAAACCTTTCCTGCAACCTCTACTATTGAAATTCCTGCAGCCATGTCTGGAATAATGTTTGCTTTAGATTAATGCTTAAATAAATATATAAATGAAGTGATGGATCATCTTAAAGGTTGAACGTGTTGAGCTAACCCTCTACCTCAGGAATAGCTGGTAGGATATTTTGCAAGTACCACGATTGGAGGAAGGAATTCAATTCCCACTTGACGAATAGAAGACCAAATCAATGAAGACTAGTTCAACAGCAAAAGAATAGGGAGGCAATTTCAACTCATCCGCCATGCAAGAGGAGTGTTTCAGAAATCTAGCTTAGGAGTCTTGATGGTGCACAAATCTAGGATGGTGGTGCTTTAAGACTGATGAATCGGTTTGACTTAGTTCTTGCATTTTTATCCACATCTTTTTCTTAGTTAGTTGAATGTAATAAAGACCTCTCATTTTATAAGGGAAGGTTAGTTAGTAGTTAGATTCGGTTTCAATAAATAGCCTATTCTCCTTCAGAGAATGGGCTAGAAGATTGCTATTGTAAACACATTTTTAGTTTCAAAAATATAGTCAAGAGATTATGTGCAATGTATTTGTTTACCTTGAATCAATAAAGTTTATGAAGTTTTTCGCCTAATATATTGTCTACTTTTGGCATTACCTAAGGAGGCCCACTTAGGGAATTGTCTATACTTTCATTTAGTAAGTTAGAATAGCTGCATTTCCTTTTATAGAATTTTATGTAATTGTTCCTATAGCTGGCAGAAACACAGAGTTGTCAACTGTTCCTGCAGCCACTAGATGCAGAATAGTTTTATCTTTCAGTTTTCATTTCTGAACAAGTTTATCCAAGTAGATTTGATTTCAGTAACTCAAATTCCAATTTAAGCATTATTAGGAAGTTATGCATGTCCAGGAAAGCTGATTAGTGCATATGTTATGTTGACCCATTTCAAGTTCACATCCCTGGGTTGATAATTAAATGAGGTTCTTTAGCAGATTATGACTACTAGTTGTGATGTTCAATCCCTGAGTAGAGGAATTCATGTTCCAAGTTATTAAGCTGATTAAAGAACACTAAATTTTTGGTGTCGTTGTCAGGGATGGTGTCAAACTAAAGACCTATTGCAGACATGCTAGTAGGTAGCTTGAAATTTTGTTCCTAGTGTTTAGACCAAAATTCACTATTCCAGCATTTTTCTATAGTTTAGACTTACTTTTTACTATATGCTTAGAAGAAGAGACCAATTTGGAAGATTCCTTCCTAGAAGTTTAGATATCCAAGAAACTGACCCAGAAATTGTCCCAAAAGAACCATATTTGGATGCTAGTCAGGACCTAGTCACCTCATCTTCTTCTTCTTTAGAGATAAGTTTGAACCTGTTTGATGAGTCTGATAACCTTGATTTACTCACAGCATAATTGAATAACCTGCACACTTTCAATAACTTGGATCCCCATAATAACCCATGTGCCCTTGTCGTCTACCAACTAGGAGCTAACCCAAGACCACCACCAAGGATGGCAAGGCCTAATTTTCCATTCCCACTCCCTGAACTGCATGACAATAATAATCTCAAAAATATCCCTGCCTCATTCCTTCCAAAATTCTATGGCCTTATTACAGAGGACCCTCATACCTTCTTGTTTGAGTTTGACATCCTATGTAGGAGTTACGATTATACTACTAAAGCACATAAGATGAAATTGTTTCCTTCTACTTTAAAAGAGTCAGCCTTAATATGGTTCAAGGGACTAGAAGGCAATGTTGCGACCACTTGGGATGAATTGAAGGAGTTGTTCTTAGGAAAGTAGAAATAATATTATAGGGGAAATGATATGAGAGGAGATGACATCTTCAAGATGTCACAAAAGGAGGATGAAACCTTGGAAGATTATGTGTCCAGGTTCCTATTTAGTGTGCAGAAAAACACTCAACACCAGCTCAATGAGGAGTCTAAAAAACTTCTCTTCCTACGAGGAGTCAATGATACCTACATGGAAGCACTAGACCTCATGGCTAGAGGAGATATCACCCAAAGCAATTGGGATGACATCAAAAAGATCTATCTCAATTACTCTAGGGAAAATGTGAAGAAAGGTAGGGGGTTCAGACCCTCTGTTGCAAAAGGAAGTGGCTCAAGCATATCAAAATGAGAACTCTCTAATCTTTTGTCCGACTTCAAGCAAGATATTATAAATGATGTAGCTACTCAATTGGACACCATGCAAGCTTGAAGGAAGAAAGATGAGGCTGATGCTATGCTAGCTGAATATTGCCCTCACTATAGACAAAAGAAGAAATATTGTAGATGTAAAGCAATGGCCAATTTGGAGGTCCAGCATCTTCCTACCGAGTTCAAAACCATTGAAGGAGAGGAAGAAGTATTCTTCGTTGCTCAATGCAGGCCTTGGGCCCCAAGACAAGGTATGCCTCAAGACCCCTTGCAAAATTTTGGTTCATATAATAATCAGTGGCAGAACCAATACCCTCCAAATTATGGCCCATATTCTCAACCTCAATGGAATAATCTTTGGCCAAACGCTCAACAAAATCGTTGGCAACCTCCACAAGGGAACTGGCAGTCACCATAGAAAAATCAGTGGCAACCTCCATAGGGGAATTGGCAGCAGTCTAACCAGTGGAGGGGAGGCCAGCAATGGTCAAATCCACCCACTAGCTTCCTACAGCAACCCCAACAGCAGTGAATTATGCCACCTCTTGTAGCCAATCCAAGCCAGAATCCAAAGCCAACCTAACTGCCTGCTCAAGCAACACCCAATCCAAATAATCAGGCTCAGTAACAACAACAGCAACAAGTTTATTTTACTGATCCTAATCATCAGCCTACCTATGCTCTCAACCTGAATAATATCAACTTACATTCAGGAACTGTGTTGCCCACACCATCTCCTCCCATAATCTTAGAATTGCCATCTGAGGAGATTGAGCAAGAAGAAGATGCCAATGGCCTAGTCCAACCCAATGAGCCAAAATAGACTCCATCATTACCTAAGGTATCCAATAAATCGTCACCTCCTTTCCCACAAAGGTTGGATGGTGAAATTGTGAAAAAGAAAGAAGAGCCTACCTTTGACATTCTTGACCAGCTAAAGCACATATGTGTAAAAATTCCTTTGTTCCAATCAATTAAGGAAGTACCTATTTACAGCAAGGCCATCAAAAAAGCATGTCTAAAGAAGTCAGGTAGGAAGAAGAAAGACCCTCAAACTATTCATGTCTTAGGCCAACTCTCTGATTTGATGCTAGGGAAGCTTACCATCCCAAAATATTCAGACCCTGGCAGCCCTATTGTTGAAATTAATATTAATGGGGTTCAAATTAAGAATTCTTTAGTAGATCTTGGAGCTGCTATCAATGTTATGACCAAAGACCTTGTACTAAAGCTAAGTATTTCTTACCTAATACCTACACCTACAGTCTTGCAACTTGCTGATAGTTCAACTATCAAACCTGATGGAGTACTGGAAGACTTAGTTGTCACCCTAGATTCATGGGAATATCCTGCTGATTTTATGATTTTGTCTCCAAAAGCATCACTAACAGGTTATCCTGTAATTATAGGAAGTTCGTGGTTAGCCATTGAAAATGCTTATATTGGATGTAGGACTGGTAACATGACAATATCTGATGGATATAGCACAAAGAAGCTTACCCTCTATTCTCCAACCCAACCTCAACTTGAGTCTGGGTAGGCTGTTTGGCCAGATTTGGGAGAAGAAGAGGAAGTGAACTCGGTGGCCAGTCTCATGATGATTACCAGAGAGCCTTTCATTGCACAACAAGAGGAGGAAGAGATATTATACAATGTCTTACTAAATAATTATGGTATTAAACACCCTCACTATGAAGAAAGTCCATGCACCTTGCAAACCATTCTTCCTTCGCCCACATCAGCTCATTATCCTATAGCAACTGATTTTTCACACACATTATTGCCCCACAAAGTAGACATGCCTTTTTTGTTTGATGTATCCATGCTTGAATTGACTTCCCAAGTGGAAGTAGTTGCAGAAAAAACTTTGAATATCAACAATAAACTTACCAGCAAGCAGCAAGAGTCAATGGTTAAAATGCTTACTACCCATAAACCAGCTTTTGCCTGGGATTATAGTGACATGAAATGACTTGATCTAAAGCTATGTACACACCGAATTTTTATCAATAGTGAGTTCAAACTTGTTAGGCAACCCCAGAGGAGAATCAATCCAGCTTTGAGAGAAATTATTAAAGAAGAATTATAGAAGATGTTGAATGTTGGTTTTATCTACCCAATCTCAGATAGACAGTGGGTTTCTCCACTATTTATTGTTCCAAAAAATGGAGAGAAATGGAGAGTGTGTGTAGATTATAGGGAGCTGAACTCTGCAACAAAGAAATATTACTTTCCTCTTCCCTTCATTGATCAAGTGCTGGATAATTTATCAGGGAAAAAGTATTTCTCTTTCATTGATGGGTTCAGTGGATACAATCAAATCAAGATTGCTCCAGAGGATCAGGAAAAGACTACTTTTTCATGCCCATGGGGAATGTTTGTCTACTCAGTTTTTCCTTTCAGTCTTTGCAATGCACCTGCAACTTTCCAAAGAGCAATAATAAGTATTTTCTCAGACATATCATATGATTGTATGGAGATATACATAGATTACTTTACTATTTATGGTGCAACATTTGAGGAAGCTCAAGATAACTTGAAAAAGGTACTACAGAGATGTGAAGATCATAACCCATCACTAAATAGTCAAAAGTGTTTCATGATAATGCAAGAGGGAATAGTGCTTGGTCACTATATTTCTGCTGCACGAATACAGGTTGATCCTTCTAAGATTGAAGTCATCTCTAATATTCCCTTTCCTACCAAGCAAAAGGAACTAAGAAGCTTTCTAGGACATGTTGGATATTATAGAAGATTCATCAAAGACTTCAGCCAAATAGCAGGCCCTCTATATAGTTTGCTGAGAAAAGATGCAGTGTTTTCCTGGACAGCAGAATGTGAAAAAACATTCCTTGATCTGAAACTTTCCCTTACACAAGCACCTATTTTGAAAGGACCTGATTGGTCACTTCCATTCCATATTCATACAGATGCATTAGATTATGCTATTGGTGTTGTCTTAGGACAAAAGGGTGGTTCAACTGAACATGCACTGTATTACATCAACAAGAATTTGCAGGGATTCGAGCTCAACTACACTATTACAGAAAAAGAAATGTTAGCAATAATTTATGCCCTCGACAAATTTAGGCATTATATAACAAGCTATCGAATATTTTTCCACACCGATCATGCAGCAATCAGGTAAAGCCAATGTGGTTGCTGATTTCCTGTCTAGAATTCAAAGGCAAGATAACTCTGCACTTATTGAAGATTCCTTTCTTGATGAGCATCTGTTTGCAGTGAAGGTCATTCACCCATGGTATGCAGATATAGCAAATTATTTGGTTGCAGGAGGAACTCCTCCTCAATTCTCCCCTAAGGAAAAGCGATTATTGGTAGAGAAAAGTTTTAACTTTTCTTGGATTGCAAATTGCATGTTTTACATAGGGCCAGATCAGGTTATGAGGATATGTGTACGAGAGGAAGATACTCATGATATACTGCATGCAAGCCATGATGGACCATGTAGGGGAAATTTTTTTGCAAAAAGGACGGCAATGAAAATATTAAATACTAGTTACTATTGGCCAACTCTATATAGAGATGCAGCCAAATACACCAGAAGATGTGACAGATGCCAGAGGATGGGAAGGCCAACCAGATTAGATGAGATGCCTCTATTTCCACAAGTGATTGTTACACCCTTTGACAAATGGGGACTGGATTTTTTACAGCCAATTGATCCGCCTTCAAATGGTAAGTCTTATATCCTTGTATCCACAGATTATGTAACAAAGTGGGTAGAATCTAGACCCATGAAACATGGTAGGGATAATAAGGTGGCAGAGCTCCTTTATGAGGAGATCTTCACTAGATTTGGTGTTCCTTAGGAAATAGTCACTAATCAAGGAGCACAGTTTACCTCCACTCTGATTACAGCCTTAGTCAATGAATATAACATAAGGCACAGGAAATCAACTCCTTATCATCCACAGGCTAATGGCCAATTGGAGATCACCAACAGAGATATTGAGGAAATTCTGACTAAGACTGTAGATTTGCATAGAAAGGACTAGGCTGCAAGGTTACCAGAGGCTATATGGGCCTACTGCACTACATGGAAGACTACTACAGGATATACACCCTTTGAAATGGTGTATAGTAAAAGAGTTGTGATGCCAATAGAGTTTGAGAATAAAACCCTTAGGATTGCAATGGAAATGAATATGGACCTAACAACTGCACAAAAGGAACAATTCATGCATCTCAATGCCTTATATGAGCTCCGAAATAATTCCCTACAGCACATTGAGATAATACAAAACCAATGAATAAAGTGGCATGATAAGTACATTAAAGAGAAGAAATTCAAAGCAGGAAATTGGGATCTACTCTATGACTCAAGATATAAAGATAGTCAAGGAAAATTGCAAACTAGATAGTTGGGTCCATACGAAGTAGAAAAAGTATTCACAAATGGTGTTGTACAATTGAAGACCATTGATGAGGTTCGATTCAAGCTATTATTCAATGGGCATCACCTAAAGCTCTACTATAAGCCCATTGACAGGAAAGAATTTTTGAGCCAGTTCGAATTTGTACAGGAAACCATTGATCCTGCAGCCAAAGGAATGGAGTTGCAACTCAATTCCCTAGGCCATGCTTAAAGTGCATAAAACTATCATAATAAAGGGGTCGTCCACTTGAATCCCCATTCCATTCACTCACTCCATTTGAAATTCGTACACTCACACTCTTTATGCCACCTCACCTACCTATCATTCTCCATACCATCCACATTTCTATAGATCATATTTTCCAATGAGAAGTGAAGTCACATTAGGTAATTACAATGGTTCCATATAGGTGAGCTCCACTTCACTTTATGATTGCTTAGTTGTTTCATTTATTACATTTATTTCGGTATTACTTAATGCAAACTACATTCCTATATGGTTGTCGTTCCTTCGGCCTTTCCACACGATTGAGCACGTTCTTCTATTTTTCAAACTTTGTGCCATGCCATTATTTTCGCTACCTCAAGGCCTTGTCACAACCATTGTCACTGTCATTTCGGTATGAGCGCCGAATTGTTTTTTGAAAATCTGCAATTCAATGAACTGAACACCATTCCCTCCTGCAATAATGAACCTAAATGTGTTTCACTCATTTATGATTACTTACTCCTTCAAAAATATTGAATGTTCGAATTTATTTTCCTATATTTTCTGTATCTTTTGAAGAGTGGTTCAAAATTTTCGGTTAAGGGGAGGCAAAGTGCTATAAAATTGGGATTGCGGGAAGTTCATGGGTTGTGTAAGTTTGGAAAAGCCAGGTGATCATAAAACTAAGGAGATGGGAGGTCATCCAATTCAACATAAGCCTATAGATCATAACATCCTATTGTAGGATGTGTTGCATGTACCACCATTCAGACAATATGGATGGCTTAATTACTTCCTGAAACTTGAAAAATTTGATGTAGGCATTGCAGAGGAATTTACAAGGACATTTCAAGAAGGGGAAGCAAAAGCTAGAGGTATAACGGTGAATGCATCAATTGATAGAATTACAGAGATAACAGGATTACCTCAAGTCAAAGAGTCATTTCCTAGAGGAAGGGATGCAAAGAGCGCTAGGGCAGAGTTTACTCAGTTAAATGACCCTCCTCTATGGGTAGATAAGCAAGGTGCACAAAGGATGAGTCTACCACATGACTGGGTGTCACGAGCAGGATATATAATCAAATACATAACCTGTGAAGGTAGGTTTTCAGTCCCGCATTCTCATCACTTCAAAATTTTGTCTCATTTACGCCATGGATTGTTGATAAATATTCCCAACTTCCTTTATAATTTGCTATCAAATAGTGCTGCTGAATTTAAAAAGGGTAGGGTTAACTCTGTATCCTGCCATTGCCATATTAAATTACTTGTTGAAAAATCTATTTAAGATGCATCAGGAATGACCTGAGAGGAATTCATTGTCAATTTCAACCCTAAAATTCAAAATATTGGACCTAGAGGGGAACCTCATACCTTCAAGTGACGAACCTCCCAGTCCATAGGCCAGACCTCTACTGCTATGTCCCCTACTCAGGAATCATCTAATTCACAAGATGACATTCCTCTTTCTGAAAAAACTTTCGAGCAACCAACACAAATTCCTATCAAAAATTCTGAGCCTTCTTCTAGTGATAAGAAAGGGAAATCACCCATTGTGGCAACCCCTAAGCCTGTAAAAAGAAAACAAAAGGAAAACCTCTTTGTTCTTGTGACAAAAGCCTTAAAGAAGCGTAAGACAATTCCTACTCCCATAAGAAGGATTTCTAGACTCCAGAACCAGGCAACCCATCAATCACTTGATGCTACTCTAGCCACACCACCAACCTCAAACCCTTCCAGTCCTGTACTAGAAATGGAGGAACCTATTATTGAGGAGACTATAAGTACACCTGAAGGAGATGGCCTGGATGAATTGGCTTCCATTGCAGAGTAGATATAGGGAAGTATGGCAGAACAACTACAGGAAGAAGTAGGATGTGTTGTGAAGGAAGAGGTAATAGTTATGATTCCATCAGAAGAAGAGGGTGAAAACATTGGCATGACCGATGAGATTCCCACTGCTCAGGAAGGTTGGCAATAGGAAGGTAATTTAGGATAGGAAAACTATGAACAATCAAATAGCACAAAGGTAATTGGAGAAGAAGAAGAAGAAAAAGTGGATGTAACTCAAGAAATATAGGGGCCACCTGCAGTAAGCTATAATCATAGACCTCCACTCCATGTCATGAAATTTTTTGTAGGAATGGCATGTTTTGAAGAACTCCAGCATTAACAGACTACTTTTGCACTCGATATTGAGAGATTACAAAGGATAATCTAGAACAAGAATCTGGAAATTGCTAACTTAATGGACACTCTCAACCAGGCAGTAGAGCTTGTTCCGCGGCTGATGCAATGTCGAGCACCTTCACCTATCTATGCAATGTACCTCAAGGAGTTGTATTTGAACTTCCAACTAATTAGAATCTGGAAAGGTAAATATCCTTCATTAGATACCCCAGAAGAATTTTATGAGGCATATAGAGATTCACCTCTACACATCAGGAACCTCCTGTGTGAATTTTATCTGCACGATTTAGTTGTACCCCAAGATAAGGATTGGAACCCCTTATGTTATGTAGGGGACATTCATATTAGTGCTTTGATCTCTTGGATCACCAATGAGATAAGCAGGGGAGAACAATTTGATAGTCATCAACATGATGAAGTCAATATGCCATTATCTGTGAGGAAAAAATCAAAGAATGGGATGGTTATCTACTTTGATTGGAAGAAATTATGGAGACATGAAAGAGCTAGGCCACTAATTGAGCCTTTGAGACAAGAGGTATTTTCTCAATATTCCCAGATAATAAACAAAGGTTGAACGGGTTGAGCTAACTCTCTACCTCAAGAATAGATGGCGGGATATTTTGCAGGTACCATGATTGGAGGAAGGAATTCAATTCCCACTTGACGAATAGAAGACCAAATCAATGAAGACTAGTTCAGCAACAGAAAAATAGGGAGGCAATTTCAACTCATCCGCCATGCAAGAGGAGTGTTTCATAAAGCTAGCTCAGGTGTCTTGATGGTGCACAAATCTAGGATGGTGGTGCTTTAAGACTGATGAACTGATTTGACTTAGTTCTTGCATTTTTATCCACCTATTTTTCTTAGTTAGTTGAATGTAATAAAGACCTCCCGTTTTATAAGGGAAGGTTAGTTAGTAGTTAGATTTGGTTTCAATAAATAGCCCATTCTCCTTCAAAGAATGGGCTAGAATATTGCTATTGTAAACACATTTTCAGTTTCAAAAATATAGTCAAGAGATTGTGTGCTATGTATTTGTTTACCTTGAATTAATAAAGTTTATGAATTTTTTCACCTAATTTATTGTCTACTTTTGGCATTACCTAAGGGGGCCCACTTAGGGAACTGCCTATACTTTCATTCTGCAAGTTAGAATAGTTGCATTTCCTTTTATAGAAGTTTATGTAATTGTTCCTACAGCTCGCAGAAACACAGAGTTTTCAATTGTTCTTGCAGCCACTAGATGCAGAATAGTTTTATCTTTCAGTTTTCATTTCTGAGCAAGTTTATCCAAGTAGATTTCATTTCAGTAACTCAAATTATAGTTTAGGCATTATTAGGAAGTTATGCATGTCTGGGAAATGTGATTAGTGCATATATTGTGCTAACCCATTTCAAGTTCACATCCCTAGGTTGATAATTAAATGAGGTTCTTTAGCAGATTATGACTGTTGGTTGTGATGTTCAATCCCTGAGTAGAGGAATTCATGTTCCTAGTTATTAAGCTGATTAAAGAACACTACATGGTGAAATTTTGTCCCCTTCACTAATACAATGTCACAAAACTGACGAATCTAACATCAATAATCTACTCATGAGATTATAACAATATTAATTCAAATAAACACTATGCTAATCAAAAGCATGTCATAATAATAACATCAGAATAATGTACCATCTCACCATAATGTAAAATCCTCGATCTAACATTAGCAATCAAATAATAATAAAGCATCATAGTTTATCATAGTCAAGGTACTAACAGAACCATAAACATAACAAAGTAGAACACTGTCTAAACATAAGAGCAAAATGGAGGGGTGTTACATTATATAATTATATATTATATATCTTATATTAATTATTAGATATTAAATATTATTCAATAAAAAATAAAATTAATAAGTATAACATATTTTTCAACATATAGTATTATTTATAGTTATCAATAATATATATTATAGTTATATATTATTAATAACTATATTATATAAGTATAGAGATTGCAAAGGAGGTAACGAACTTGATCGGGGTAGGAGTTTGAATTCCTTTGTTGCAGAGGGTGAGGTAGATATAGATTTTGAGGATGAGACAGATGGTTTGTGGTTGGTGCTTCCTGATGGTTGGCTTCTTCGAGTCGACAAGGAAGCGGCGAGATTGTTGATGGTGAATGGGTTGTTATCGATGAAAGTTGTTGAGGTTTGATGTCTAGAGCAACAAAGTGGGAAGAAGAGTGAGAGGCGGAGTTTGAAATATTAAGCTAGTGGGAATGAAGGAGGGTCTAATGTTGTTGGCAATGTGGTTGATTTGTTGTTGGTGTCATCGAAGGAGTTTGTTGGTTGGTTGTTGTTGATTGGTATCTATCTATTTTTGGTGGATGGTGTAGTGTTGGTGCCCTTGCTCCTTATTTCTTTGAGGGGTTTTGGAAAATTGGTGGTCTTCTTTGATTGGGTCATGATTAGACTTGTTGTTTTTATTGTGTCATTGACTTTCTATTGCACCTTGTTTTTTGTTCCCTGTTTTGTTGATGTTTCTCTATTTTTTGCTTGTTCTATCGATGCATCTCTGTCTATGGAAGAGAAAGCAGTTGTGCCCACTATCTAGTTCTTGAAGTTTTTTTGGTTTCTAGGGGGAAATATTTTCTTTTGGAAAAAGAATTTCTACATGGGGAGGTTTTTCTTGAAGGATGTTGTGGTTTCCTCACTTGAGTTGTTGTTGGGTGTGGTGCCTGCCCCTGTTATTGTCTTTTGGTTAACAACTAGGATATATTTAAAAACTCTACTAGAGACCCAACTTTTTATGAGGCTATTGCAAGTTGGGGTTATCTCCTTTCGGCCAGTTGAGTTGTTCCTATTGCTTTTACTGAAGGCTCAAGTGTTTATATGGCTGACAGCTAGGGTGTTTTCAAAATCTTACTTCAAGTGTTAGGAGCTTGTGATGCCTAAGAATATTGTGTCATCCCTTTCTATTGGAATTTATTTCTTCTGTATTCTATAGTTGGAGTCTTCTTTAGAGGTGCAGACTGCTCCTATTAAGGGGGAGTCCTCTCCTATTGAGGTGGAGTTGGATGTTGTAGGTATGGTGGAAATTTCTCTTCTCTCTTGCTAGTTTCTATTTAGTTGGATCTTGTGGGAGTAATAGAGTGATGTCTTTGGTGACAAGGGTCCTCATATTATCCTCTCCTTTAGATGGGATCTCTCTCCAATAGAGGCAAAGTTTGAGTTGGCAAATTGGGTGGAATGATGTTGCAAGGATGCAGATGTTTCTCAGTGTTCAGTTGTGATCTTTAACTCCTTCATTGATATGAGGGGTGTGGTTGTGATGAAAGCTTTGGATAGCAGGGGCATGTGGGCTTTCTACACCACTACATTGATTGCCTTCCTTGACTCAATATTGGGTATTCTGAGAATCTGGTTAGTTGTAGTTTGGCTTATTCAAGTTGTTATTATGGTTAGTTAGGGTTCTAGGTCCCCGTTTAAACCTGGCTATAATGGTTAAAGGTCCCTTCAAAACCTACTTGTTTGGTGCAATTCAAGTTGTATTGTTTATTTTAGATGGCTACTATTGTTAGATTGTTGGTTATTTCTTCTACAACTTTCTTTGTCTAGATAGGGCTTTGGTTCCCTTTAAAACCTATTTGTAATGGGTTTTGGGTCCCATCAAAACCTATTTTCCCCTAATCAAAAACTATATTATATATATTATAGAAATTATAGAAATTAAAAATTACAATATTAATTTTATATAATTACACCAAGAGGCGTAACCTATAGTGGTAGCACAAGCAAAATGTGGGTGTGTTAAAAAAAACAAAACAAAAATATTAAAATATATTAAATGCCAACATATATTAAATTAATAAAAATGAAAACATATATGAAACAATAAATAACGGAAAAATATAATTTAAATTAAAAGAAATACGATGCCCAAAAATATTTATATAAATAAAGAGAGGAAGAAGAATGGAAAAAAAAATTACGCATTCACCAAAAACATACGAATTAACAAAGGTGCAACAATTAATAATTTTTACAAATTGAGAGAAGGTGCACAATTATTCAAAAAAAAAATTAAGTGATAATAGGCAACACAATATAAGCAAGTATATGCATTTAATTTTTACTTTCTATTATTTATAAATTTTCTAAATAAATAAAATAAATTTTACTTTCTATGATTTGTATATTTTTATTTATAATACAATATTATAATATTATAATAAAAGCATAATAATAATATTAATACTAATAACATAATAATCATAACAACTATATAATAATAATAATTTAATACAATATAATAATAATAATATATTAATAATATAATAATAATATAATAATAATAAGATTATAATAGTTTCATATAATAATATTATTACCAAATCAATTAAGATTTTAAGATAAAGGTTTTGGTAAGGGCTAGGAGAGGTTAGATTTAGTTATAATAAAAATCAAAAGCAAAGATAATTAGTAATTTTTATTTATTTAAAAGAAAATTAAAAAGTAACAAACATTAGGAATATTTAAAATAAAAATCTTTAGTTGGGAAAAGTAAGTTATTTTTTATTTGCACAAAACAAGTTTTCAAATTTTAACACAATATTAGATATATGATTTATATAAATAGTTGCCTTTGAGAACTGTATCTATTAAAAAGAACTTTGTATTATTATAATTATTAATATATTATTATTCTTTTATTTATATTACTATTAATATCAATATTATATTATTAATATAATATTATTATTTTATTATTGTTATAATGTAGATAATATAATATATTATATATTAATTATATAATATTAATATTAATATTATATATAATACAATATCTCATTCAATGTGTAGTAATGAAATAAACATTAATGGCGGCACAGAGGAGAGACCAAAGGCCTCGATGACCACATGGTTTTTAAGTTAGAGATCTAACCAGGTGGCATTTCAACCAGAGGAATGGAGGGCAAACACCAAAACAAGCATGGAAGGCTCTGACAAAGAATGGACAAGGAGCTAAGGTATTTGGAAATGATAGACCAGCTTCCCAGGATTGAGATACAAGAAACAAATGGGGGTATGCCAACATGCGACTGACTGCTTTGGTGGAGTTTAAGAGTATTGAGAAGTTTTGGAGACCCAAACAATAGGCGAACCTACAACCATCAGAAAAGGTAAACCCTAACGTTGAACATACCACAGTCATTTCTTTAATGATTTATGGCAAGGCTTGGAATGACTCATTGAGCCATTTGAAGGAAAGGGATTTTTTTATGAAGTGAAGTGGGTTGTGGCCGAATTTTAAACGAGTTAGAAATTGATGTAACGAACATTGCAGAGAAGCAACGGTGCTTAAAACCCTACCAAATGGTTTCTATTTGGTTATTTGTCTGAATGCCAAGGATAAAGAATGGATCTTCAATAGTGGGCCTTTTTTAATGGGAGGTAAGGGTTTCTTCCTTAAAGATTGGACTCTGAATTTCAATCCAAAAATTAAACCCATAATGGAGGTGTTGATCTGGATAAGGCTATACAACTTGCCTCATGAGTATTGGGATGACGAAACCCTAAAGTTGATAGGAGATCAAGTAGGCACCTTTGTAAAGGCGGATGAAGTGGTGGCCAACAAAGATTATAGTATGTACGCACACATCTGTATTATTTGGCATGCACTACACCCTCTCCCCAAAATGGTTGACCTAAAAATAGGAGAAGGTAATTGGAAACAAGAGATTGAGGTTGAAGAAATGATAGAAATGTGCTCCATTTGCAAGGGTGTAGGGCACCCTGTAGGGGAATGTAAACATTTAGAAAAAGGAAAAGGGTTAAGGCACATTGTCTTAAATTATTTATTGCTATTGAAGGAAAAGACCCTTCAAGAGGAAAACATAGAATTTTTGGAAGCAATGACGAAAAACTGAGGCCAATCTACTGTGGATGAATGGATCATGTGAAAAATAGATGTGTTTTCTTACATGTGTTTCGATGGAAAAGGTAGTGAAAGTGGAAAGATACTAGTTTGGATTCATGAAGAGGTTGTAAGGGGTCTTAAGGGTATCCAACCGGATATGATACCTATATGGGTTAACAGTTAACCTATAACAAGTAGAGTAGAGGGATTGAGGAATGGTTTGGATGTTCAAATTGTGAATATAGTGACTTGTCAAATAGGGGAACTATTAGAAAGCAGCAGTAAAAGAACTCCAAGCAGTGGACAGGCCATATGTTCAAATAAGGGGAAAGATTCCTCTATCTTCAGTAGGGGGAATTTTTTAGCCCAGGGACTTGATGAGGGTGAGAAAATGATCTCACTGAAAAACCTTGGAAGTGGTATCAATGACTTTCAGGTGGATCGGAGGGGGGGAAACCTAGGGGATGAAACAAGGGTTAGATAGATCTATAATACAACATCATATGAAGATGAAAAACAAAATATGGATGGTAATGGAGAGACTGAGGAGCCCATATTTAAAGATATTCAAATCTCTCCAATTCACAACTTGGAGAGTTCATTTGAGGAAGCCAAAGAGGATGGGGGCTTGTTTGATGACTTGGAATCAGAGTCCCCAACAGATGAGGAAGCAAGAGGTGACAATGATTTAGGGCTAAGGTCATAATTAGGTATTGTAGAAAAGAGAACTCTTATTCAAACACTTGTTAAACAAGAAAGAGTGAAGGTAGGGGAAAATAAAAAGCGGGGACCAAAATCGGCAAAGGAAAAATTAGAAATTGCAGGGAGTGCTTCAGGTCAAAAAAATTGAGATTGAGAAAAGGCTATGCCTTTTCTTGGGAACAATGAAGGTCATATCGTGGAATGTCAAGGGCTACAATGCCTCTGACAAGATTCATTTGATCAAGCAATGTTTTGATCAAACGAGACCAGATATAGTATTACTGTAGGAATTAAAGATTAATGGAGATGAAATAATTTCTTTTAGAAGGTGGTTTGGTAGTTGGAAATGTTTGGTTGTAGAAAATGAGGGAGCTTCTGGAGGCATCAACATTTTATATAGAGAGGTAGTTTTGGAGGTCTAGGAAATTAGATCAGGAAAATCATGGCAATGGATTAATGTATCATCAAGGCAACTGCTCACAATTTTGTTTATCATAATTTTTTTTGGGCCAAATAATCTTATGGAAATGAGAAGAGTGTGGAGGGAGATCTCAGAGGTGATATCTAGTAATGGTGATCATTTGTTCCTTTTCGGGGGTGTTTTTAATGCAATATTATGACCATCTGAAAAGAAAGATGGCATTGGATGGTCAAACCAAAAACATAAAGATTTTGGTGACTTTATAGCTAATAATGGCCTCTTTGATATTCATTTCAAGAATGGTGACTTCACTTGGACAAATAGAAGAAGTGGGTTTTTGAACATTGTTGAAAAATTAGATCGTTTCTTTCTAGTTGGAAATTGAGCTAACTTTCATTAGACATTTGAGGCATAAATTCTTCCCATCACAGGTTCTGATCACTATCCCATTAGTGTAAGAATCTAGGAAGATGTGGTACCAAATAGATACCCCTTTAAATTTGTGAAAATGTGGTTGAGGATGGATGGATTCATGGATTTACTTGTCAAATGGTGGACCAATGTGTCGTTGAGGGATGGAAATAAAGCCTTCATTTTTTTCGAGAAACTCCAATTTGTAAAAGAGAAAATAAAGAAATGGAATCAAGAGGTTTTCAAAAACATTTTTACAGAAAAGCTCAAATTTGAGCAAGGTTTGGGGATGTTGCATGCAAAAGTAATAGAAGGTGGCATGACTAAGGATGATTTTCTTAAAGAGAAAGATCACAATAAACAATATGTAGAGATTTTGGCAAGAGAGGAAATTTTTTGGAGGCAGAAATCAAGAGAGACATGGCTCAAGGAGGGAGATCGTAATAAAAAATTCTTCCACAACTCAGCCAAGGTAAGGTGATCCTTTAATAGAATTCTCTCAATTTAGGACATGCAAGGCAACACCCTTATGGAAAAGGATGAAATATGTAAAGAATTTGTGTGTTTCTTTTTAGATGCCTTTATATTTGCATAAAATGATAACCCCTAGGTAGATGAGATTCTTGATGTGATCCCCCAAAGTGTCTCAGAAGCCTAGAATTAAGCATTAACAAAGTTTATGGCATTGCAAGAAATAAAAAATGCCCTCTTTAGTCTGGGAAGGGACAAAGCATCGAGACTGGAAGATTTTTTAGCTATATTTTTTCAAAAATGGTTGGATGTTCTAGCTAATGATATTTGGGAAGTAGTAGAGGAATCAAGAAGAGGTGTGTATGTACTAAGGGATTTCAACAATATGTTTATTGCCCTTGTTCCTAAGAAAGAGAAAGTTGTAACTTTCAGTGATGTTAGGCCCATTTCTTTGTGTAATACGATTTACAAGGTTACATCGAAGGTGATGGCCAACAGATTGAAGGTTGTTTTTGATACAGTAATCTCCCCCAAGCAGAGTGGATTCTCACTGAATCACTTTATTTACAAAGGTGTCATTGTTGCCCATGAAGTGATACATTTTATTTGAGTAGCACGTTCAGAGAAAATGCTGATAAAAGTGGATATCAGAAAGGCGTATGATGAAGTGAACAAGGATTTCCTACTAAAATTTCTCAGGAAGTTTGGCTTTAGTAAGGAGTGGGTAAAATGGGTTGAAAGTTTTATCAAAACTCCTCGCTTTTCAGTTCTGATGAATGGAATCCCACAAGGATTATTTGACTCAAAGAAAGGTTTAAGACAAGGAGACCCAATCTCACCCTTCTTGTTTATCATAATGGTTGAGGTTTTGGGTCGATTGATTGCAAAGAAAAGGAGTGATGGGGTGTGGAAAGGTGTATAGGTGGCGGAACATTGTGATTTGATATCATATATGTAGTTTTTGAATGACACCCTCTTGATGGAGGAAACCTCCTTTAGGGAATCCAGGGTGATAAAAGGTGTTCTAGATAAATACAGTAAAGATTCTGAATAATGTATCAATTGGATAAAATCAAAAATATTTTTCTTCAATGCAAAGGGGCAAAACCAAAGGGAGATCTGCTCAATTTTAGGGATGAAGTTGGGTAATTTACCAGGGAAATATCTGGGTATCCCATTATTTGGGGGAGCCAATAAATTGAATGTGTGGAAGGAATTGGTAGACTATTGTTTGAAGTGTATGGATGGATGGAAGAGCAAATAGCTAACTTCAGCTAGAAGGATTTTGATGTTAAAATCGGTTATCTCTGGTATTCCTATCTTTTTGATGATGTGTCTGAGAATACTAGAGAAAATGATAAAGGTCATAGGCCAAAGGATGCAAAAAAATTTTTGGAATGGAGCTAATGAGCAAGACAAGATTCCTCTTCTCCCATGGGAAAATATATGTATGTTGAAGGGTAAGGATGTTGTGGGCTTGAGAGATTGGAACCTAATGAATGAAGCTTTGGGGGCAAAATTAGTTTGGAACATTTACTCACAACCCTCTCAGCTGTGGGTTTGAGATCTAAAAGCTAAGTATTTAGATTCCATGGAAGACATTAGGATTTTTAATATGTGTAATCTTCTTGTTGGATATGCTATATGGAACTTTATTATTTCTTGTCGGTAGGTTATAGTAGATCATTTAACATGGTAGATTGGAAACGGTTTGAGGGAAAATTTATGGGAGGATTCGTGGGTTGGTTTCCTAGTTTTAAAAGAGAATGAAAATTTGGTGGAATTACGAAACTAGTTTACACAACATTGGGTTGATAAGGTTAGTGATTACTTGGAATTCAGAGAGGATGTTCTAGGTGGTGAATGAGGATGGAAATATGTCCAAAATGTTGGTGTATCAGACAGGCAAAGGGATCTAATGTAGGAGATTCTAAATTCTCAAAAAATTATGAGGTCAAAATGTGAAGATAAAGTAGTTTGGTGTGGAGCAGCGGATGGAAAATATTTGGTTAAGTTGGGCTACCAATTTTTGGATGTTGGAGAAAGGGTTGAAGGGTGGCTGATTGAGCTATGTTGGGGGAAAGAGTGTCTACCTAAAGTGGGAACCTTTGCATGGTAGGAAATCAAAGGTTGTACTTTAACAAGGGAAAGAAGAAGGCACTTGGGTTTTTGTGGACCCTCGAGGTGTGTTATGTGTGTGGCAGTGGAGCAAACGGTGGACCATTTGTTGCTTCAATGCAAAATGGCTGCTTCTTTTTGGGATATGCTATTGAAGTCTCTAGGTTGGCACAGGCCTTTACCAGACACCTTAAAGAAAGTTTTTGAAGGGTGGCTAGTGCAGAAGAAGAAATAGACCCTCTTATGCACATGGAAGGTAAGCCCATCTATAGTAATTTGCAAAGTCTGGAAAGAAAGAAATAGAAGAATTTTCCTAGAAAAATAAGACATTAGATAACTATACTTTGGAGGAATTGGTAGGAGTAGTAGCCTCTTCCTATTTCAACCTGAGAACCCCTTTTACCATGGAGGATAAACATATTTAGGCCCAATGGCCTAGAATATGAATAAGGCATGTTCAAGGGCCAAGTTGGGTTAATCCAACTCCAAAGGATTCAAAGGTGGTAAAATGGGAAAAACCAATGGAGGGATGGTCGAAGGTAAACTTTGATGGTGCTTCAAAAGGAAACCCTAGACCCTCAGGGGCATGTATTATTGTTTGGGATTGGAGTGGAAATGTGTTGGCCTTAGGTGCAATGAGGAAGGGACTAATAATATGCTCGAAGTTGTAGTAGCCTTAATGGAAATCAGACTTGTTAGGAAGCTAGGGGAAACAAGGGTTCATTTGCAGGGTGATTCTCTGGTAATAATTCAATCAGTGATAAAAAGGATACATGTATTGATGCTTGGCATCTGCAAGGTATGCTTAGAAAAATTAATGAATAAATGAATTTTTTTGATGATTTTGAAGTGAGCCATGTAAAGAGAATTGGAAATATGGAAGCAGATACCCTCTCAAAGTGAGCGTTAATGTTTGTAGAGGTTGGAAAAATAAGAATTGAGGATCTAAGTTGAATAGATTTGGAGGAAGACTCTATTAATGCATTAAATGTAGGAGGGAGTTAATGCTAAAGAATGAAGATATGGGTTTATAATTTTGAAGCAAGTGGAGAAATTTGATGAGTGGGATTCTGGTGTTGGATATATTTTCAACATTAATGGTGAAGGTTGGTGATGCAATGTGTATTAAAGATACACATCTCAGTTTTCTAGATGCTTGTTGTTTCTTGGTGGCAAAGAAAGCTTACAGGCAAGCGGTGGTAGGTGGCTGTGAAACCAAAGTGACAGAGAAAAATGGAGGCAAATTTCTCACTGTAGTCTGTTAGAGTAATTGGTTATTTACTTGATTAATTAAACAATATTCGTTTAATTAATCAAAGTTCCCTTTTATCTCTTTTACGCTTAAGCTAACTTTAGGTGCATAATAATTAATTATTTTATTAATTATTAATGTGAAATCCTAGGGTTTTCCTTTTTAGGTTTTTTGACCTATATGTGGTTCAAATCTTTTCTTTTGTATAATTATTCTTTTCACACATTGGTGAATACAGAGCTCCACATCTTTGAGCATTTTTACTATTCTCTTTGTTGCTTCTCTTTGCTTCTCCCTGTAACAGGTATTCTTCACTTGCAAAGGTCACTGGCCTCCTATGAAGTTGTATTTTCTCAACTTCTACATGGTATTAGAACTTCAGATCTGCAGCTACTTGTTCTTGTTTTGAGAATTTTTGCATTGGAAGCAGGTGTGGAGTTTCAAGGTGATTTTTGGTGAACCTGGCATACATCAGATTTTGGGTTCAATTTGAGCCCAAACGGACCTTGTTGTTGGATTCGCAGCATCCAAAAACCCTAAATCGACTGTTCATTTGTCAATTTTTGCTACAGTTGATCAGGGAGGCAAAAAAAAATTACGCTAAGGTCGTACAACCCCAGGGCATGCCTTTCGCAGAAAAAAATTGATTTTTTTAAAAGCAGCCAGGGTAAACACGTTGTGCCACCACTCAACCGCCCGGCCACTGCCACCGGCGGTAAAATCCCACTACGGCCAAGGGGCCACCGCAGCGCCGTCGACCCGCCGCTCCGACAATGCACCTCCCCAATGTTGCTCGTGCGCCACCTACGCGCCACTCGCGCTCCACCTCCTACGCACTAGCCCCCTGGTCGGTCATGTGATAAGGGGCCGAATAATTTAAGCCCTTGAGGGCTATGAAGTTTTTTTGTTAAAAGCTCCTTTCACAAAATCAGACATATCTCAGGCATTTTAGCTTGGTTTTTCGAACAAAAATAGGCGTTGGAAAGCTGATTCCAACACCGATTTGATGGTGTGGAATTTTTTCCAAAATTTTTCATCTTGGTGATAGTTTTTTCCAGTCAAAGTGGGGTCTTTTTCTACACTTTCGGGCCCATAGAAGGTGCAAACGGACTCCGTTTTTCAAAAACGAATAGGCATTGGAAATCTCTCAGCATGCTCTATTCAGATATGTGATCTTTTTTCTCATAATTTTCATCAGGTACACGATAA